>CM065702.1:9650382-9662882 GCA_017654935.2 Phymorhynchus buccinoides
TATGCGTTTGGGGTTCTCATCTACATCATAAAAAGAATCTTCACATAAGTCATAAGTCTAAGTTTCTTTATTGCCTTGGCATTGTACAACACACATGGAAGCTTTCTTCCTACCGTGTAAAAATATAAAAATTAAAATAAAGTATTCAAACATAAAAATTTTCATTAACAAAATATGTACTCGCACACCACCCCAATCATTCACACGCTCTCTTGCTCACTCATCATGCAACCCACACCACTTCCGCCTTCCATTTTTCCCCCTCTTTTTTTCTTTTTCCTTTTCACCTCCCCCCCCCCCCCCCAACTTTTTTATATTTTTATTTTTTTAAGGTAGCTTTCCCCCGCTCTCTTTCATCCTAATTGTCTTTGTGGCTGACTAAGATGGACATTTTCCAAGAGCCTATTCCGCATGAACATGTTTCTTTAACAATAATTCATATTTGTTACGATACACTTTTCGCCCGTACGAGAAGAAACCGTAAAAACGGAAGAGCACCAGATTGACTCAATTGTCTCCCTTACCTGCTTTCTTTGCGGTGAAAGACATGAAAAGAAGTCTTTCTGGTGGCGAATGGTATTTTAAACAATTGGACTGAATTTTTAAAAAAGATTTTCTCTTGGGAGAAGTTCTGCATGGTATTGATGTTTTTGCTTGTTCGTGATATTGAACATCTCTATTTCTCTCGCCCCTCTTTGTCTCTGATTCGTTACACACCCACACCACACTGCGCGCGCGCGTGCGCACACACACACACACGCACACACATAAAACCACGCACACACACACCGCAGACAACACACGCACACGCACACGCACACACACACACACACACACACGTGCATACACACACACGCGTGCGCGCACACACGCGCACCGCGCACAGGGAGACCGCACACGCACAGACACACCACCACACCACACACATACCACACACACTCTCCTCTCTCGCTCTCTCTCTCGTCTCTCTCTCACACATACACACACACATACACACACACAACGCGCCGCGCGTGCACACACACACACACGCACACACACCCACACACACAGCGCACGCACACGCACAACGCACACACACACACACACACACACACCAACTCTTTCCTCCTTGCTGTCTGTCTTCCTGTAACTTCTGCATTTTTGTCTTGTCTGTTTCACATTGCATGCCTGTTCTGTCTGCAACCCCCTCTCGGTATTAGGTGTGTGTGTGTGTGTGTGTGGGTGTGTGTGTGTGTGTGTTGTTGTTTGTGTGTG
Source organism: Phymorhynchus buccinoides (assembly GCA_017654935.2). Classification (NCBI taxonomy): domain Eukaryota; kingdom Metazoa; phylum Mollusca; class Gastropoda; order Neogastropoda; family Raphitomidae; genus Phymorhynchus; species Phymorhynchus buccinoides. Next base: position 9,651,640 of record CM065702.1, read on the forward strand.
TGCGCTTGGCGTGCTGCGTGTTGCGGTGCGTGCGTGCGTGTGCGTGGCGTGCGCTCGCGCACATGTGTGTGTAAGTTAGGTGTAAGTGAGTGGTGAGTGAGTGAGTGAGTGAAATGACCGGAGAGAGAGAGAGAGAGAGAGTAGAGAGTGGGGGGGGGGTAGGGAGAGAGAGAGATGAGAGAGAGAGAGAGAGAAGAGAGAGAGAAGAGAGAGGTGTTAAAAAGAACAGCATGTAAGATTCAATGGAAAGAGTCAACACAGCGATTATAAAATGCTTCACACTAAGCAGTCTGAATGGTACACACACAGTGAACAAACCTGGTTTTTCTGATTTTATTTTATTATCTTTCTGGTGCTTGCATTACAAACCGTGATGTTCAATACAATTTAAATAATGCTAATATCATAGATTTATATACTTTTATATGTGTTTTATACATCCATTTTATTCGTTGGATCGAAGACTCTTGTATCCGTCACACGAAACATTTTTGATTTTTGAAACAACAACGTGTCCAACAACGGCAACAATAACAACAACAAACAACATAGTATTAAGCAAACAAATAACAACAATATTTTAAGAAACAACCACAAACAATAACAATCAACAACAAATAACAACAAATAATAACAATGGCAACAAACAACAACAAGATTTTAGAAACACCAACAATCACAACAACACAACAATAACAACAATAGCAATAAACAACATTAGCCATAAACACATTAGGCAATAAATAACACATTGCAACAACAACATTAGCAATAACAACAACAGTAGCAACAACAACATTAGCAACAAACAACAATAGCAACAAACAACAACAATAACAACAACAACAACAATAACAACAACAACAGCAAAAACAACAATAACAACAACAACAGCAAGAACAATAACAGCAACAATAACAACAATAACAACAATAGCAACAAACAACATTAGCAACAAACAACAACAACAAACAACAACAATGGCAACAAACAACAACAATAACAACAAACAACAATAACAACAATAGCAATAAACAACAACATTAGCAACAAACAACATTAGCAACAAACAACATTAGCAATAAACAACATTAGCAACAAACAACATTAGCAATAAACAACTTTAGGCAATAAACAACTTTAGCAATAAACAACATTAGCAACAAACAACATTAGCAATAAACAACATTAGCAATAAACAACAACATTAGCAACAAACAACATTAGCAATAAACAACATTAGCAATAAACAACATTAGCAATAAACAACATTAGCAATAAACAACATTAGCAATAAACAACATTAGCAATAAACAACATTAGCAATAAACAACTTTAGCAATAAACAACTTTAGCAATAAACAACATTAGCAACAAACAACTTTAGCAATAAACAACTTTAGCAATAAACAACTTTAGCAATAAACAACATTAGCAACAAACAACATTAGCAATAAACAACAACATTAGCAACAAACAACATTAGCAATAAACAACTTTAGCAATAAACAACTTTAGCAACAAACAACATTAGCAACAAACAACAACAATAGCAACAAACAACATTAGCAATAAACAACAACATTAGCAACAAACAACATTAGCAACAAACAACATTAGCAATAAACAACATTAGCAACAAACAACATTAGCAACATACAACATTAGCAACAAACAACATTAGCAACAAACAACAACAATAGCAACAAACAACATTAGCAACAAACAACATTAGCAACAAACAACAATAGCAACAAACAACATTAGCAACAAACAACATTAGCAACATACAACATTAGCAACAAACAACATTAGCAACATACAACATTAGCAACAAACAACATTAGCAACAAACAACAACAATAGCAACAAACAACATTAGCAACAAACAACAATAGCAACAAACAACATTAGCAACAAACAACATTAGCAACATACAACATTAGCAACAAACAACATTAGCAACAAACAACATTAGCAACAAACAACATTAGCAACAAACAACATTAGCAACAAACAACATTAGCAACATACAACATTAGCAACAAACAACATTAGCAACATACAACATTAGCAACAAACAACATTAGCAGCATACAACATTAGCAACAAACAACATTAGCAACATACAACATTAGCAACAAACAACATTAGCAACAAACAACATTAGCAACAAACAACATTAGCAACATACAACATTAGCAACAAACAACATTAGCAACAAACAACAATAGCAACAAACAACAACAATAGCAACAAACAACATTAGCAACAAACAACAACAATAGCAACAAACATTAACAACAGCAACAAACAACAATAGCAACAAACAACATTAGCAACAAACAACAATAGCTGCAAACTAAGAGAATAGTGCCTGTCAGTAGGGGGCTTAGTAGGTGGTGTCCTGCGTACAGGCTCCACTGAACTCCACTGAAGTGACTCAGCAGCAAGTGCAGTGTCTCCTCGGTTGGTTGCCTCCTGACGGCCTAACATAGATTATCTCCCCTTGAACTGCTGGTCTCGGATTCTACGACCTGAACGTGCAGAGGTGTGGCTGCGAGTTTGGACTCGGACGCTCCGCGTGTGGGAGCACCCTAAAAACAAGTCACTGTACGGACCAGAAGATGGTACAAGCAAAAAACAACACACAAACAACAACAACAACTAACAATAGCAGCAAACAACAACAACAGGAGCTTAAAAACAACGACGACAAAACAACAACAAACAACGACAACAATAACAATAACAACAACATTAGCAACAAAACGACAAACACGGCAACAGGCAACAACAATCAGGAATAAACAAAACCAACAAACAACACTAGCAACAATAATAGCAACAACAACAAAAATCAATAAAAAGATATACAATGTGTACATGATTGTTTATTGGTACGTTGCAGTCTTACTATCATGTCTCACACCTCATTTGGTTTAAACAAGATTTTATTCAAATAAAGCACATACAGCAACACATAATTTAAGTAAGTAGAGCACAACAAGCTTAGAGCTTACAACCTCTGTTTCGGTGAGGAACATTTAGTTTTATCTATATTTTCATAAGTTTTTTCAAGCAAACTTTAGTTAACTGTAAGTAACTTTTCATAAATAACAGGCGAGAATATGTTGTAGTATGTGACCTAGATTACTTATAGTCTATTGGATATTGCTAGATTTTCACTCATAGGCAATCTTATTTATGCTTGTGATACTAAGTATATTATTTCTACTAGATATGTTGATTGATACTGCTCAACAAAAATAAGTTTTTACCATAAATCTGAGGGAAGAAATATATTTGAAATACTATGTAGAGCACATACAGCCAAAATATCTTTACAGACAAAAGCTTGGTACAGTTTTTATCTACGATTTCTAGATTCAGGCTTTTAACTAAATAGCTTGATTAAGCTGTGGCTTATACAAGGCACTCCAACATTTTTCAATTACATAGTATTGGCTGCCACAAGCATCAAACTCATTCTTTGTTGAATTATGCTATGTTCCTTGGAAGAAACAAAATAATTATTAAAGAAAAAAAAAATCAACAATAGCAACAAACAACTACAACAATAGCCACAAACATCGACAATAGCAAACAACAACAATAGACGGACATCTACAATCAATGTTCAGTGCAATTCAATTTGTATTCCTTTCATCCTTAAATAATGGGACATGGAAGATTGTATACTAATATGCTTTAAAAAAGGAAAACACACACAAAGACAACAACAACAATAAAAAAAACACCCCTCAAACTAACTGAATAATCAGTGCAATTTAGTGGCGTATGGTAAGGTGACACTTAGCCAAGCCCATACACCAACACCAACGATTTTTTTTTTTTTTCCCATTCCACCTGAATCACGTACATACCCACGTTCGGGTACCGAACAACACAACCGCGCACTACCACCCACACACACAACATACACACACATGTGCACGGGCATACGCACACACATACAACGCACGCACACGCGCACGCACACAATACACAAGCACGCACGCACGCATATATGCACACATGCCATGCTCACACACCACACACACACACACCACACACACACCACAGCGCCCACACACACACACACACACACACTGTGTAAAACATTCCTGTTTCAAATCAAATCCAAATATTAAAAAAAAAAAAATTCTCAAAATTAACGCACAATACTTCAGTTAACATGAACAGCAAAACGATTAAAATTTTCCCTGTCGTGTAATTTGAATGCCCTTGATAATACGAAATCCTTCTCACCATAAAACATCTGCATTGTAAAATTCAGACAGATAGACAGACACACAAATAGACAGACAGACAGAGAGATGGCCAGACAGACAACAACAATAACATGGAAGTGCTTATCCCCACGGACAGTCGTGCCCATAAGCTTTTCCTTCCGTTTTCCTTTTTCCCACAACTGTCGTGCCGATAATGGAAAGGGGCTGTGGACATTATGCGCACGACCGTTGCGCCTGGGCAAAAGACGTCTTTCTATTTTAAGCTTCTTTTTTCACCCGGAAATGGAAAGTAACGGCTCTTGTAAGCCCTGCCTTCTATGGCTCCCCACCCCCTCCCCCCCCCCCCCCCCACTGCGTACGCATCTCGACCCTTCCAACGGAAGTGTCGCCATTTTAGTCAGATTTGTGTGTAAACAGCAGCGGATCTGGCATTTTTCAAACAAAGTTACTGACTAAGATGGCGGTCTCCCATAATAATTAATATGGCGCTCCTTGTGGCCGGATATGACGACACGTGGGTACCAGCCATAGAGCCACTGGCGGCTATCTAGCCACGGCCCCCACCCCCTTGAAAAACTGGGCAAAGGACAAAAACGGCAAGAAAATAGACCTACCGGAAATGAAATAATAATGGAAGCCAAAAAAAAATAGAAAATGGCGTGCAGGTATTAAACGTCTTTCGTGACGATACGGTTTTTCACCCGTTTTCATTATCCCCACGACTGTCGTGGCCATAAGGTTTTCAATTATCCCCACGACTGTCGTGACTCATAAGGTTTTTCACTCCGTTTTCATTATCCTCACGACTGTCGTGGCCATAAGGTTTTTTCACTGTCCGTTTTCATTATCCTCACGACTCGTGGCCGTCATATAAGGTTTTTTCACCCGTTTCATTATCATCCCCACGACTGTCGTGTCCATAAGTTTTTTCACACCCGTTTTTTCAGGTATCCCCACGACTGTCGTTGCCTTAAGGTTTTTCACCCGTTTTCAGTATCCCCACGACTGTCGTGGCCACAAGGTTTTTCACCCTTTTTCAGTATCCCCAACGACTGTCGTGGCCATAAGGTTTTTCACCCGTTTTCATTATCCCCAACGACTGTCGTGGCCATAAGGTTTTTTCATTCACGCGGCGTTTTTTTTGTTTTGTTTGTTTTGTTTTCATTATCCCCACGACTGTCGTGGCGATAAGGTTTTTTCACCCGTTTTCATTATCCCCACGTCTGTCGTGGCCATAAGGTTTTTCACCCGTTTTCAGTATCCCCACGACTGTCGTGGCCATAAGGTTTTTCACCCGTTTTCAGTATCCCCAACGACTGTCGTGGCCATAAGGTTTTTCACCCGTTTTCAGTATCCCCACGACTGTCGTGGCCATAAGGTTTTTCACCCGTTTTCAGTATCCCCAACGACTGTCGTGGCCATAAGGGTTTTCACCCGTTTTCAGTATCCCCACGACTGTCGTGGCCATAAGTTCGGCCCTGAAACCAACAACAGCAACAGCAGAATGAGAACATTCACACACACACCACACACACACACACACATACACGACACACGCACACACCACACACACACACACACAGTCTCTCTCTCATACACACACTCTCTTCTCTCTCTCTCTCTCTCTACTCATTCTAACCTCTAGCTGATCTCTCTCTCTCTCGTCTCTCTCTCTCTCTCTCTATCTATCTCTCTCTCTCTCTTCTCTCTCTCTCTCTCTCTCTCCTTCTCAAATAAACCTGTGCGTAAAACATTTATCCCTAAAACTAAATCCAAATATTGTTTTATAATATGAATGTTACTAACATTCGCCATTTAATACATCAATTAATCAAACAAGAGCATCATAGGCATTGATATGACTTTAACGTTGTTTTTTCCTGTAGCACAAATTTTTGTTTGTTTGTTTCTTTCTGTTGTGTGCAATGTTTATATTCATTTTCTGTTCAAACAGTAGAGGAACTACCCTCGGTGTTGTTTCAGGGGATTGACGATGCGTCATTTCATTGGAACAAGGATGGCTGATTGGAGAGATGCAGCAGACAACCTGTTTTTTTTATTTTTTTATTTTTTTTTTTTTACCCTCCACTGTCCCCCGCGCCTTTCTTTTCCTTTTTTTTTTGACTCTTCTTCTTTCCTCTTTTTTTTTTCCCTTTGCTTCTCTCATACATATTGTCCATGTGTGATAATCTAAGATGGACATTTTTCTTCGGTATAGTTTAGAGTTTTAGTCCGATACATAAGTGTCTGGGTTTCTGTATGACTTTGGTGAGTTTGGTGTTCTGACCATTCATTCTGTGTGCGTGTGTGAAATATATGGCCTCAAGAAGAAATTTCGGGTTTCAAGTCGTCTCAACTTCAAGGTCAAGGTCAGCATTGTTTATAGCTTTTTTACCGGACCATTCTTGCATTGTGATACACCACCACACAAACTTTGAAGCCATTCTGTTCATTGGTTCATGAGATACAGCTGACATAGCGTACTAGAATGAAAATTATGAGGTTTTCAAGTCAAACTTCAAGGTCAAGGTCAGCAATGTCACAGCATTTTCTACGGGACCATCTATGTACCATGATACACCTCCACACGAAATTTGAAGCGAGTCTGTCCACTAGTTCGCGAGTTACATGGCGAACAAACACACACACGACACACACACACACGATACCCACATATACATAATTTTATTTATACAAGAAACTAACCCATTAATAGCCATGCACGCTCCACGCGTGCCTATATACTCCCAAAGCTACAGAAGCAGAGGAAGGGAAACAATAGATTATATTGGTCTGAATCTCTTGAAAAATGAGTTTTCTACCTTATCCATCATGATTTTTACATCCGGTGTTTGATTCGAGCGCATGCCAACAAGTTTTGTTGTGTGAAGTGAAAAAAATGGCTTCAGGAACCGCTCCCAGATCGAGGTGAGTGCAATATTTTCTCTAACGCATTTATCACAAAACAAGCTGCACAGAGTTTTAGATAAACATGTTTACAATTATACGTGTTTCAAACGTTTTTGCGAATTCTAAAAATCCTAGGTAACTTTTCTTTGCTGAAGTAAGCTACCCAACTGCGCGCTGTCAGCGTGCATGGCTATGAATGGCCCCAGTGATTTTACTGTATGACTTGTTGCGGTGGGGAAGGAAAACATGCGAGAAGTCAAAAAAAATACCAGCTGCTCTGGGTTATACACATACTGGCTGGTTTGGGTTACCTGTTAACTCAAACAATCATGTGTCACCAGCAATTCACAGCATGTTTTACTTCATCATTTAGCGACCCATCTCTCTCTCTCTCTCCATCTCGTCACCCTCTCTCTGATTTTATTGCATCACTATGAGGAAAAACCTGTCCCCGTCTCGTAGCCATGCACGCTTCAAGCGCGCGCATGAAAAAGCACAGAAATATTTTGAATTTTTGTATTTCTCTAGAATATTAGTTTGTTGGATTGCTTTTGCAACAGAAATTCACAAAAAGTTTGTAGGATTTAACACACAAAAATTCTTGGCTATTAATGGGCTAAGCAAAAAACACAAACGCCCATCATATCATAGAATGTTATTATATTACATATATATTATATTGGGGTCTACGTGAGCACAGTGAACGAAAGTAGTAGAATTCTATATTTTTATACGAAATTATTTCACGAGAATCATGCTTCACAGACATCGGATCGCAGTTGGGTTGAGTCGCATGCAGTGGGTTAGCTCCCTTTGCCAACCCTACTCATCCTGGTCCTTGTCATTTCCAACAGCACCACCTCCACCCCCACCCTCCACCTCCGAAACAGCCTCCGCTCCACTCGCACTCACCCTCGTGCTCTCACCATCACTCCTGCTACCATCCTCGTAGCAACAATACGCCGGCGGAGGTGGTGGCGGGGGTAGTTCGGTAGGAGAAGACATTTCAGCCTTAGCTCGCTCCGAAACTAGACGCCTTACTTCTCCCACCCGGCGTGAAGATATCACCAGCTCACCACCATCAGCACCACCACCACCACCACCGTCTTTTCTCGCCTCCTCATACTCAGGCGGAGCCTCATCCGAATCCCGAGGGGGCCTGTTGTACTCCCCTTCTACTCTCGCAGCTCCCATTTCCATCCCGGCAAGCTCTTCGTAAGAAGGAGGCTGAACGGGAACCGCTCCCATTCTCAATTCCTCGCGCGAAACGTCTCCGAAGTAAGGGATGTGCACAACACCGTCCTCCCCGCCGTACAGTTGCACGGAGACCGGATTTCCGTTCGGTCCGCGCATGCGCAGCGTTAAGGCGCGCGCGCGCATGCGCGGGGAGTACCAGCCTCGGTTGAAGAAGAACATGATGGTGGCGGCGAGGAAGGAGACCATGAGGGAGATGGAGAGGAAGAAGAAGCCCCAGTAGAGCGAGCCGATATTGGCGCGGGAGATGAACTCTTTGTGGAACTGGAAGGCGAAGATCACGGACGCTGTGCCTCCTAGAAGACCTGGAAGTGAACGAGAAGAAGAAAGAGAGAAAGTAGAGAAAAGACAGAGAAGGGGAGAGAGGGGAGAGAAGAGAAGAGAGAGAGAGAGAGAGAGAGAGAGAGAGAGAGAGAGAGAGAGAGAGAGAGAGAGAAAGTTACCAGATAAACCATCAACAGAGTGGTCAATAATTCTATCAACCAAACGGTCAAAATCAAGCATCTGATTAGAAATACAAGGTAATACTATGGATAGACACTCAATTTTGTAAAGGTAGGTAATGTGAAAGAGCATTAATGACTCAACACAAACTATAGCGATAACTCATCTTGAATCAACATACAGCAGTATACACTGTACCATATTAGGGTTAGCATTGAGCAAAATTGTCGTTCAAAAATCATGTAAAGGGAAGGGTGATAACAACAAAGAATGCATACATACGAAATACAAAATATGCTCAGAATGCGGTATTTACTACGTTTTGATCAACTAAAACGAAGAGAGAGAGAGAGAGAGAGAGAGAGAGAGAGAGAGAGAGAGAGAGAGAGAGAGAGAGAGAGAGAGAGAGAGAGAGAGAGAGAGAAGGAGAGGACCGAAACAACAAAACATACAATAAGCTGAGAAAGAATAGGCAGAGGTTACCTGACAAGGTAACCAGATCTAACCTCCCATCCCCCTGTCCCTTCCTTCCACCCTCCCCCTCGCCCTCCGCCCCCTGCCATACCCCCCCCCCCCCCCATCTCTTCCACGACGCCCGTCCAAAGTCCAAACCCCACCATTACCCCCTTCATATCCCGAGGCCTACTGCTTCCCTGCCAATCCAAGATCATTTATCTCAGCCAGTCTTATTCTAGCGCAGAACCTCTTTTAGTTTAGAATCTTCAATATGTTGAGGCGGGAATCTTCAGAGAAGAAGAAGAAAAAAAAGAAGATGAAGACGAAGAAGAAGTAAGAAGAAGAAGAAGAAAGAAGAAGAAGAAGAAGACGAAGGACGAAAAAGAAGAAGAAGAGAAGAGGAAGAAAAAAAGAAGAAGAAGAAGAGAAAGAAAAATAAGAAGAAGAAGAAGAAGAAGAAGAAGAAGAAGAAGAGACAAGGAGAAGAATAAGAAGAAAGAGAAAGAAGAAGAAGAAAAAAGAAGAAGAAGAAGAAGAAGAAGAAGAAGTTCAGAAGAAGAAAAAGAAGAAGAAGAAGAAGAAGAAGAAGAAGAAAGAAGAAGAGAGAAGAAGAAGAGAAAAGAAGAAGAAGAAGAAGGAAGAATAAGAAGAAGAAAAAGAAGAAGAAGAAGAATAAGAAAAGAGAAGAAGAAGAAGAAGAAGAAGAGAAGAAAGAAGAAGAAGAAGAAGAAGAAGAAGAGAAGAAGAAAGAGGAAGAAGAAGAATAAGAATAAGAAGAAGAAGAAGAAGAAGAAGAAGAAGAAGAACGACCGAGATGACGACGACGACGACGACGACGACGACGACGAAGAAAGAAGAAGAAGAAGAAGAAGAAGAAGAAGAAGAAGGATTTATTTAAACAGCCAGCGAGTCTAAAGAATGGCAGACTTCGAACGCTCAGACAGTTTCCTGTCATACGAGAGCAGATACATCATGCTGCCGTTATACGTCTAACTAAGAAATAGGCCAAGAATGTCTGTCTTCGGCTGGAGAAATTATTTTTAAATGCTTTTTTTAAAGGCAGGAGAATGTACCAATAAGGCAGAAAGATAGTAGATGACAGTAAGCAAAGGGGAAAAGTCAGAAAGTCAAAGAGAGTGACAGATTAGAGGAAGTTATTAGCACAGAACTTCCAGAAGGTGGGGGAAATTTTTGTATGAAAGACCCCCCCCCCCCCCCCCCGGTATCCCCTTGGGGGGTCAGAGATTTCTCTTCTTATGTTAGACTCAAAGAGACCAAGACTAAGCTCAAAGATTATAACTGAAACTGACCATTTTGACACCTCCAAAGTCTACGTCCTTGACCTTGACCTCTACGTCCTTGACCTTGACCTTGATCAGTACCAGATATTGGGAATTACCATAAGGCAATGCATCCATATAATTATACCAAGTTTGAACATGGCAAGTCCAACGATGTGAAAGATGTGGCCACAAGAAGAAATGTACGTTTTCAAGGTCAAACTTCAAGGTCAAGTTAAGCACGATTACAATATTTTGACCACAGATTCCTTCTATTCATGGTGATACACCACAACACAAAATTTGAAGAGATTCTGTTCAGCCGTTCACGGACAGACAGAGATGAACGATTGTATTATGTCCCCGGCCGTTCAGTGATGTGAAACGGGGGATAGGTACTACAATCCCCGTGGGGATACCGGGGGGTCTCTTTAGTTCCCCCATCTTCTAGAAGTTCTGTGCTTGTAATTTCCTATAATCTATCACGCTCTTTGACTCTGCCTTTTCTTTTTCTTACTATCATCGTTCCCCCATCTTCTAGAAGTTCTGTGCTTGTAATTTCCTATAATCTATCACGCTCTTTGACTCTGCCTTTTCTTTTTGCTTACTATCATCTACTATCTTTTCTGACTTACTGGCTCAT
>CM065702.1:9665382-9677882 GCA_017654935.2 Phymorhynchus buccinoides
TTCCTAAAGTATATTTGCACTTTGGTTAGTGTTCTAAAATGTTATCCACAGACTATTTTCTATTTTATTATTTTATTTTTCCAATTCTTGGTGTGACTATGGTCAGTACCTTAGCTTCAAAGTTTTATTTGAAGGGATTGGAGGGTATGGGGTTGGATATTGTTACCATACATCCGGGATAGCACTAAGTTTTACTTCTTCTGAGTCTTGGAGGCTATGGCTAGTGCAGTCAACTTTGTTTCGAAGGGTTTGTAGTGTATGGGGTTGGAGATTATTGTTACACTTCCGCAATTATGCTTTTGTTTCTCTTGGCTCTAGGATATTTTGGTCAGTGCCGTGGTTTCGCCGATTGATTTTTCTTGCCTTTTGCTTCCTTCTCAAATTCGCGTAGGCGTGATTATGGCCATTTCTCCATGCTTCAACTTTGTTTTGAAGGGTTTGGAGAGTATGGGGTTGGAGATTATTGTCAGACTTCCGGGATAGGACAGCGGTGTGTCTGTTCAGTCTTCCAGGTTTTACGAACTGATTTATCTCGCTTTCTTTTACTTCTCTATCCTCTAGTTCCTGGTGAGAGTATGGTTAGTCTTTTCTGCAGCTTCAGCGCTTTCTTCTTCCCTTAGGCGTCCTCTCATCCGTCTTCTCCTTGGAGATTGAGCATCCGTCTGTGTGAAACTGTAACACAACAAACAAATCAGAAATACACTACTACAATAACCATAGAGATATAAAACAAATATTGCAAAATTTAGATGGAAACCGAGGAATTATTTTAGTACACTGTTCCGTGACATAAGCAATGCACACTACGCATACAAGTCTTTGTTTTACGTGTATGACAACAAAAAGTGTGTATGCGTGCGTGTGTGTGTGTGGTGTATGTATGCGTGCGTATGTTTGTGTTGTGTGTGTTTGTGATGCGTTCATATAGGCCCCTATATGAGTGTATGTACGCGCGCATGGTGTGTGTGTGTGTGTGTGTGTGTGTGTGTGTGTGTGTGTGTGTTGTGTGTGTGCGTGCGTGTGTGCGTGTGCGTGTGTGCGTGTGTGCGTGCGTGTGCGTGCGTGCGTTCTGTGAGCGTGTGCGTGTGCGTGCGCGTGTGCGTGTGTGTGTGTGTGTGCGCGCGCGTGTGTGTGTGTGTGTGCGTGTGTGTGCGTGCGTGCGTGCGTGTGTGTGTGTGTTGTTTATGTGTGTATGTTGTTGTGAATATATTAGTTCATGCTTGCGATTTTGTTTAACAATGCATACGTGTATTAGGCCTATTATAAGTAGTAGTAGTAGTAGTAGTAGTAGTAGTAGTAGTAGTCAAAGCAGTTGTTGTTGCTGTTGTTCTTTTTTTGTTTCATGTTTTTTCCCCATTCCAACTGTGTGCAAAGCACTCTGTAGCCTACATAGTAGAATGGGCACTATATACATTTTCCTCATTATTATTATTATTATTTATTATTATTATTATTATTATTATTATTATTGTTATTATTATTATTATTATTATTATTATTAAGAGTTAGTAAAACACTTTTGGGAACAAATGGTTTTCCATAAATATGTCCGGCCCTACACGAGATTTGGGCGTAGCTCGCCCAGATAACGATAACCTATTACACAATTTCTCTTCAACAACGCAGCGATGCAAAAATAGCAAACACACTTAAAATCTATTCCCTAAACTTAGTGAGTAGTTGACACAGCTAGGTCCAAACCAGCGCAGTATTATTGCGCATGTGCGTGTGCGCGCGCGTTTGTGTGTGTGCATGTGTGTAAACTTATGTGTGCGCGTGTGTGTGTGTGTGAGTGCGCGAGCGTGTGCGCATGTTTATCTGCACTCTTGCATTCTTTCAATGCGTATTCACATGCGCGTGTGCTTTTGCATGAATGTGTGTGTGTGTGTGTGTGGTGTGTGTGTGTGTGTGTGTGTGTGTGTGTGTGTGTGTATGTGTACGCGCGCGTATGTGTGTGTGTGTAGTGTGGTGTGTGTGTGTGTGTGTGTGGTGTGTGTGCGTGTATGTGTGTGTGTGTGTGTGAGAGAGAGGAGACAGAGAGTAGCTGCGTACGTATGTGTGTGTGTGTGTGTGTTGTGGTGTGTGTGGTGTGTGTGTGTGTGTGTGTGTGTGTGTGGTGTGTGTGTGCATGTCAGTCATCGTGTCTGTGTGTATTTACATACATATGGTTCGTGAAAGTGTGTAGGCCTATGTACGCATGCATTTAAACACACAGGCCCTTAATCTGTATAGCTTTCTCCAAGCCATATTACGTTCATGGTGCGACATTAGAAGATCAAGCTAAATAATTATCTATCCTAAAGTAAAAAAAAATAAGCGCGCGCACAGCACACACGCATACCTACACACATAGCGCGCGCACCGCACACGCACACCATCACACGCACACCCACCACACCCACCCCAGGGTGGGTGGGTGGGTGCGTCGTGTGGCGTGAGCGTGCGTGTGCGTGCGCGCCGTATGTGCTGTAGGTATGCGTCGGTTATGTGCGTGCGCGCGCTTATTTTTTTTTACTTTAGGATAGATAATTATTTAGCTTGATCTTCAAATGTCGCACCATGAACGTAATATGGCTTGGAGAAAGCTATACAGATTAGGCCTGTGTGTTTAAATGCATGCGTACATAGGCCCTACACACTTTCACGACCATATGGTATGTAAATACACACAGAAACGGACGACCGACACACACACACACACACACACACACACACACACACAACACACACACACAAACACACACACACCACACATACACACACATACACACACACACACACACATAACACACACACACACCACACACACACACACACACATACACACACACACACACGCGCGCGCGCGTACACACACACACACACACACACACACACGACACACACACACACACACATTCATGCAAAAGCACACGCGCATGTGAATACGCATTGAAAGAATGCAAGAGTGCAGATAAACATGCGCACACGCTCGCGCACTCACACACACACACACGCGCACACACATAAGTTTACACACATGCACACACACAAACGCGCGCGCACACGCACATGCGCAATAATACTGCGCTGGTTTGGACCTAGCTGTGTCAACTACTCACTAAGTTTAGGGAATAGATTTTAAGAAGGCATTTTAAGTGTGTTTGCTATTTTTGCATCGCTGCGTTGTTGAAGAGAAATTGTGTAATAGGTTATCGTTATCTGGGCGAGCTACGCCCAAATCTCGTGTAGGGCCGGACATATTTATGGAAAACCATTTGTTCCCAAAAGTGTTTTACTAACTCTTAATAATAATAATAATAATAATAATAATAACAATAATAATAATAATAATAATAATAATAATAAATAATAATAATAATAATGAGGAAAATGTATATAGTGCCCATTCTACTATGTAGGCTACAGAGTGCTTTGCACACAGTTGGAATGGGGAAAAAACATGAAACAAAAAAGAACAACAGCAACAACAACTGCTTTGACTACTACTACTACTACTACTACTACTACTACTACTACTACTTATAATAGGCCTAATACACGTATGCATTGTTAAACAAATCGCAAGCATGAACTAATATATTCACAACAACATACACACATAAACAACACACACACACACGCACGCACGCACGCACACACGCACACACACACACACGCACACGCGCACGCACACACACACGCACACGCGCACGCACACGAAACACGCGCACACGCACGCACGCACACGCACGCACACACGCACACACGCACACGCACACACGCACGCACACACACACACACACACACACACACACACACACACACACACACACACACACATGCGGCGTACATACACTCATATAGGGGCCTATATGAACGCATCACAAACACACACACAACACACACATACGCACGCATAATACACCACACACACACACGCACGCATACACACTTTTTGTTGTCATACACGTAAAACAAAGACTTGTATGCGTAGTGTGCATTGCTTATGTCACGGAACAGTGTACTAAAATAATTCCTCGGTTTCCATCTAAATTTTGCAATATTTGTTTTATATCTCTATGGTTATTGTAGTAGTGTATTTCTGATTTGTTTGTTGTGTTACAGTTTCACACAGACGGATGCTCAATCTCCAAGGAGAAGACGGATGAGAGGACGCCTAAGGGAAGAAGAAAGCGCTGAAGCTGCAGAAAAGACTAACCATACTCTCACCAGGAACTAGAGGATAGAGAAGTAAAAGAAAGCGAGATAAATCAGTTCGTAAAACCTGGAAGACTGAACAGACACACCGCTGTCCTATCCCGGAAGTCTGACAATAATCTCCAACCCCATACTCTCCAAACCCTTCAAAACAAAGTTGAAGCATGGAGAAATGGCCATAATCACGCCTACGCGAATTTGAGAAGGAAGCAAAAGGCAAGAAAAATCAATCGGCGAAACCACGGCACTGACCAAAATATCCTAGAGCCAAGAGAAACAAAAGCATAATTGCGGAAGTGTAACAATAATCTCCAACCCCATACACTACAAACCCTTCGAAACAAAGTTGACTGCACTAGCCATAGCCTCCAAGACTCAGAAGAAGTAAAACTTAGTGCTATCCCGGATGTATGGTAACAATATCCAACCCCATACCCTCCAATCCCTTCAAATAAAACTTTGAAGCTAAGGTACTGACCATAGTCACACCAAGAATTGGAAAAATAAAATAATAAAATAGAAAATAGTCTGTGGATAACATTTTAGAACACTAACCAAAGTGCAAATATACTTTAGGAAAAATTGTACAACAGATACTCTTCAGAGAAAAAGCCCAACTCAATCAAGACTTAAGGATTCAACCCCTGAACGCCTTAAGAGGCTGGAGAAAAGAAAACAACAAACTGTGTATTCCCGGAAGTCTGACAATAATCTCCAACCCCCCATTATACTCTCCAAACCTTTTTCTGCCGAATACTCTCCAACACCGTACATACTTCACATCATCACCGAAGATAGTGAGATTCACGTCCTATTAGCTTAAGATCGATCTTAAGGACAACGTTCCTGAAGACTGGGTCCTCCGGTGGAAAACTTAATCTCCAACACCCTATAGCCTATAACCCTATATACTCTCCAACCCACTAACCATGGTTCTGTGGAGTCACCGACCCAACGGGTACAAGTACAGTTTCTACAGCCTCATTGTGGCCAACCTAAGCTACGTCATCGCTTTCGCGCTTCCCTATTGGTCGTATTTGAGTCTGGAAAGGTACGCCATGGCGGACCAGACGATGGGTTTGTGGCAGGTGTGTCTACACACGGCTTCCTCCACCTGTGCCAGCAATGTTCGTAGCAATAATCCAGGTAGGACGAGAGAGAAACATTTGAAACATTTGAAAAATTTGTTTATTGAGGGAAAAGAATAAGCACACAATGGGCTTGTTTACATCTTGCCCTCGAAACAAAAGAAGGAAAGCATAATTAAAACTTTAATTAATGAACAAAAGCAACAAGGGGAAAAAAACAACAAAACAACACTACACATTCATACACCCATCCCCCCTCCCCCCACCAACCTCGCACACAGTACAGTAATCATATGAACTAATATAAATTGAATTCACAATAATCAGGAAAGAGAGAGAGAGAGAGAGATGAGAGAGAGAGAGAGAGAGAGAGAGAGAGAGAGAGAGAGAGAGAGAGAGAGACTTGAGAAACTTGAAAACTTGAAAACTTAAAAACTTAAACTTTATTTTCCAAGGATATAGATTTTAGGCAATGCCTATTCTTCCAATCTGTCCTTGATACATATAATACTAACACAGAACACAAACATGGCAAGGCATACTATTACACAAAGGTAGCAAAGCAGTTGATATTATGAAACATAGATTGGCTGAAATATGGGTTTATAAAACTTGCATAATGTTTTAATACTCGCGCGTGTATACAAGCATGCAACCATACTTACACACTAGCGCGCATGTATATAAAGGAAACATACATGATAGAACAGGGCAAATCAATGCATCATAGGGTATGTAACAGGTAACAGTTTGCATTAAATTGAGGACACCATTTCTAGCATATATTAGGCACATTGTAGGCGAATAGTAAGCAAATAGAATGAAAATGAATAAAATGAACTGAATACATATTAACATCGTCATAAGCATTTAGCATAACTGGGGGGGGGGGGGGGGGATTAAGGGAGGAGAGAGAGAGAGAGAGAGAGAGAGAGAGAGAGAGAGAGAGAGAGAGAGAGAGAGAGAGAGAGAGAGAGAGAGAAGAAGAAGAAGAAGAAGAAGAAGAAGAAGGAGGTGTCACGTTGTTTGTGTTGTTGCTGCTGCGCAGGTTGGCTCAACGCGGTGCGCGTCATGTGCAGCCTGGCTCTGTTCCTGTTCGTCGTCTCCCTGTGGTCTGGTTACCATAGAAACTTCAGCAGGGTGGGCCAGGAACGGTACGAGAGCCCTGGACGCCACGTGGAGGGGCTGTCTCTCGTTGGCTGTGAGTAGCCTCTCTTCTCTCTCTGCGTTTCCCAGTTTTCACTGGTCTCCCCGCTGCGTGCAGCCAACACATCCCGGTTTCGGAGGAGCTCAGAAGAAAAGGCAGAGTCAAAGAGCTCAGAAGAGAAAAATTATTTGGGAGATTTTTTTTTTTTAATAAAAGGCAGGAGAATGAGACAGTAAGTCAGAAAGATAGTAGATGATAGAAAACAAATGGAAAAGGCAGAGTCAAAGAGCGTGACAGTTTAGAGGAAGTTACAAGCACAGAACTTCTAGAAGGTGGGGGAACGATGATAGTAAGAAAAAGAAAAGGCAGAGTCAAAGAGTTCATCTAGAGAAAAATTATTTGGGAGATTTTTTTTTTTTAATAAAACGGCAGGAGAATGAGACAGTAAGTCAGAACGATAGTAGATGATAGTAAGAAAAAGAAAAGGCAAAGTCAAAGAGCGTGATAGATTATAGGAAATTACAAGCACAGAACTTCTAGAAGGTGGGGGAACGATGATAGTAAGAAAAAGAAAAGGCAGAGTCAAAGAGTTCAGAAGAGAAAAATTATTTGGGAGATTTTTTTTTTTTTAATAAAAGGCAGGAGAATGAGACCAGTAAGTCAGAAAGATAGTAGATGATAGTAAAGCAAAGGAAAAGGCAAAGTCAAAGAGAGTGACAGATTAGAGGAAATTACAAGCACAGAACTTCTAGAAGGTGGGGGAACGATGATAGTAAGAAAAAGAAAAGGCAGAGTCAAAGAGCTCAGAAGAGAAAAATTATTTGGGCGATTTTTTATTTTTAATAAAAGGCAGGAGAATGAGACAGTAAGTCAGAAAGATAGTAGATAGATAGTAAGAAAAGGAAAAGGCAGAGTCAAAGAGCGTGATAGATTAGAGGAAGTTACAAGCACAGAACTTCTAGAAGGTGGGGGAACGATGATAGTAAGAAAAAGAAAAGGCAGAGTCAAAGAGCGTGATAGATTAGAGAATTACAAGCACATAACTTCTAGAAGATGGGGGAACTAAAGACCCCCCGGTATCCCCACGGGGATTGTAGTACCTATCCCCCGTTTCACATCACTGAACGGCCGGGGACATAATACAATCGTTCATCTCTGTCTGTCCGTGAACGGCTGAACAGAATCTCTTCAAATTTTGTGTTGTGGTGTATCACCATGAATAGAAGGAATCTGTGGTCAAAATATTGTAATCGTGCTTAACTTCACCTTGAAGTTTGACCTTGAAAACGTACATTTCTTCTTGGGGCCACATCTTTCACATCGTTGGACTTACAATGTTCAAACTTGGTATAATTATATGGTGCATTGGGTTATGATAGTTCCCAATATCTGGTACTGATCAAGGTCAAGGTCAAGGACGTAGAGGTCAAGGTCAAGGACGTAGACTTTGGAGGTGTCAAAATGGTCAGTTTCAGTTATAATCTTTGAGCTTAGTCTTGGTCTCTTTGAGTCTAACATAAGAAGAGAAATCTCTGACCCCCCAAGGGGATACCGGGGGGGGGGGGGGGGGGGTCTTTCATACAAATAGTTCCCCCACCTTCTGGAAGTTCTGTGCTAGTAACTTCCTCTAATCTGTCACTCTCTTTGACTCTGCCTTTTCCCTTTTGCTTACTGTCATCTACTATCTTTCTGCCTTATTGGTACATTCTCCTGCCTTTAAAAAAAGCATTTAAAAATTATTTTCTCCAGCCGAAGACAGACATTCTGGGCCTATTTCTTAGTTAGACGTATAACGGCAGCATGATGTATCTGCTCTCATAATATGCTACAGGCAACTGTCTGAGCGTTCGAAGTCTGCCATTCTTTAGACTCTTCTGGCTGTTTAAATAATCCTTCTTCTTCTTCTTCCTTCTTCTTCTTCTTCTTCTTATTCTTATTCGTCTTCGTCGTCGTCGTCGTCGTTCGCATCTTCTTCTTCTTCTTCTTCTCTTCTTCTTCTTCTTTCCTTCTTCTTCTTCTTCTTCTTCCTTTTCTTCTTCGTCTTCTTTTTCTTCTCTTTCCTTCTTCTTCTTCTTCTTTTTTTCTTTTTTCTTCTTCTTCTTCTTTTTCTTCTTCTTCTTCTTTTCTTCTTCTTCCTCTTTTCTCTTCTTCTTCTTCTTCTTCTTCTTCTTCTTCTTCTTCTTCTTCTTCTTCTTCTTTTCTTCTTCTTCTTCTTCTTCTTTTCTTCTTCTTCTTCTTCTTCTTCTTCTTCTTCTTCTTCTTCTTCTTCTTCTTCTCGTCTTCTTCTTCTTCTTCTTCTTCTTTCTCTTCACTGTCCGCCTCAACATATTGAAGATTCTGACAGTTAAACTAAAAGAGGTTCTGCGCTAGAATAAGACTGGCTGAGGTTAATGATCTTGGATTGGCAGGGAAGCAGTAGGCCTCGGGATATGAAGGGGGTAATGGTGGGGTTTGGACTTTGGGAGGGGTCGTGTAAGAGATGGGGGGGGGGGGGTATGGCAGGGGCGGGGGCGAGGGGGAGGGTGAAGGAAGGGACAGGGGAAGGAGGTTAGATCTGGTTACCTTGTCAGGTAACCTCTGCCTATTCTTTCTCAGCTTATTGTATTTTTTGTTGTTTCGTCCTCTCCTTCTCTCTCTCTCTCTCTCTCTCTCTCTCTCTCTCTCTCTCTCTCTCTCTCTCTCTCTCTCTCTCTCTCTCTCTCTCTCTCTCTCGTTTTAGTTGATCAAAACGTAGTAAATACCGCATTCTGAGCATATTTCGTATGTATGCATTCTTTGTAGTTATCACCCTTCCTTTACATATTTTTGAACGACAATTTGCTCAATGCTAACCCCCTATGGTACAGTGCTGTGTATGTTGATCCAAGTTGAGTTACCGCTATAGTTTGTGTTGAGTCACTAATGCTCTTTCACATTACCTACCTTTACAAAATTGAGTGTCTATCCATAGTATTACCTTGTATTTCTAATCAGATGCTTGATTTTGACCGTTTGGTTGATAGAATTATTGACCACTCTGTTGATGGTTTATCTGGTAACTTTCTCTCTCTCTCTCTCTCTCTCTCTCTCTCTCTCTCTCTCTCTCTCTCTCTCTCTTCTCTCTCTCTTCTCTCCCCCTTCTCTCCCCTTCTCTGTCTTTTCTCTACTTTCTCTCTTTCTTCTTCTCGTTCACTTCCAGGTCTTCTAGGAGGCACAGCGTCCGTCATCTTCGCCTTCCAGTTCCACAAAGAGTTCATCTCCCGCGCCAATATCGGCTCGCTCTACTGGGGCTTCTTCTTCCTCTCCATCTCCCTCATGGTCTCCTTCCTCGCCGCCACCATCATGTTCTTCTTCAACCGAGGCTGGTACTCCCCGCGCATGCGCGCGCGCGCCTTAACGCTGCGCATGCGCGGACCGAACGGAAATCCGGTCTCCGTGCAACTGTACGGCGGGGAGGACGGTGTTGTGCACATCCCTTACTTCGGAGACGTTTCGCGCGAGGAATTGAGAATGGGAGCGGTTCCCGTTCAGCCTCCTTCTTACGAAGAGCTTGCCGGGATGGAAATGGGAGCTGCGAGAGTAGAAGGGGAGTACAACAGGCCCCCTCGGGATTCGGATGAGGCTCCGCCTGAGTATGAGGAGGCGAGAAAAGACGGTGGTGGTGGTGGTGGTGCTGATGGTGGTGAGCTGGTGATATGTTCACGCCGGGTGGGGGAAGTAAGGCGTCTAGTTTCGGAGCGAGCTAAGGCTGAAATGTCTTCTCCTACCGAACTACCCCCGCCACCACCTCCGCCGGCGTATTGTTGCTACGAGGATGGTAGCAGGAGTGATGGTGAGAGCACGAGGGTGAGTGCGAGTGGAGCGGAGGCTGTTTCGGAGGTGGAGGGTGGGGGTGGAGGTGGTGCTGTTGGAAATGACAAGGACCAGGATGAGTAGGGTTGGCAAAGGGAGCTAACCCACTGCATGCGACTCAACCCAACTGCGATCCGATGTCTGTGAAGCATGATTCTCGTGAAATAATTTCGTATAAAAATATAGAATTCTACTACTTTCGTTCACTGTGCTCACGTAGACCCCAATATAATATATATGTAATATAATAACATTCTATGATATGATGGGCGTTTGTGTTTTTTGCTTAGCCCATTAATAGCCAAGAATTTTTGTGTGTTCAATCCTACAAACTTTTTGTGAATTTCTGTTGCAAAAGCAACCCAACAAACTAATATTCTAGAGAAATACAAAAATTCAAAATATTTCTGTGCTTTTTCATGCGCGCGCTTGAAGCGTGCATGGCTATGGGAGAGGGACAGGTTTTTCTCATAGTGATGCAATAAAATCAGAGAGAGAGAGAGAGAGAGAGAAAGAGATGGGTCGCTAAATGATGAAGTAAAACATGCTGTGAATTGCTGGTGACACATGATCGTTTGAGTTAACAGGTAACCCAAACCAGCCAGTATGTGTATAACCCAGAGCAGCTGGTATTTGTTTTGACGTCTCGCATGTTTTCCTTCCCCACCGCAACAGTCATACAGTAAAATCACTGGGGCCATTCATAGCCATGCACGCTGACAGCGCGGAGTTGGGTAGCTTACTTCAGCAAAGAAAAGTTACCTAGGATTTTTAGAATTCGCAAAAATGTTGAAACACGTATAATTGTAAACATGTTTATCTAAAACTCTGTGCAGTTTGTTTTGTGATAAATGCGTTAGAGAAAATATTGCACTCACCTCGATCTGGGAGCGGTTCCTGAAGCCATTGTTTTCACTTCACACAACAAAACTTGTTGGCATGCGCTCGAATCAAACACTGGATGTAAAAATCATGATGGATAAGGTAGAAAACTCATTTTTCAAGAGATTCAGACCAATATAATCTATTGTTTCTCTTCCTCTGCTTCTGTAGCTTTGGGAGTATATAGGCACGCGTGGAGCGTGCATGGCTATTAATGGGTTAGTCTTGTATAATAAAATTATATGTGGGTATGTGTGTGTGTGTGTGTTTGTTCGCCATGTAACTCGCGAACTAGTGGACAGACTCGCTTCAAATTTCGTGTGGAGGTGTATCATGGTACATAGATGGTCCCGTAGAAAATGTGTGTGACAGTGCTGACCTTGACCTTGAAGTTTGACCTTGAAAACCGATATTTTCTTCTGTACGCTATGTCCAGCTGTATCTCATGAACCAATGAACAGAATGGCTTCAAATTTTGTGTGGTGGTGTATCACAATGCAAGAATGGTCCGGTAAAAAAGCTATAAACATGCTGACCTTGACCTTGAAGTTTGACCTTGAAAACCCGAAATTTCTTCTTGAGGCCATATATTTCACACACGCACACAGAATGAATGGTCAGAACACCAAACTCACCAAAGTCATACAGAAACCCAGACACTTATGTATCGGACTAAAACTCTAAACTATACCGAAGAAAAATGTCCATCTTAGATCATCACACAGACATATGTATGAGAGAAGCAAAGGGAAAAAAAGAGAAAGAAGAAGAAGAAAAAAAAAAAAAATGAAAGAAAGGCGGGGGACAGTGGAGGGTAAAAAAAAAAAAAAAAAATAAAAAGGTTGTCTGCTGCATCTCTCCAATCAGCCATCCTTGTTCCAATGAAATGACGCATCGTCAATCCCCTGAAACAACACCGAGGGTAGTTCCTCTACTGTTTGAACAGAAAATGAATATAAACATTGCACACAACAGAAAGAAACAAACAAACAAAAATTTGTGCTACAGGAAAAAACAACGTTAAAGTCATATCAATGCCTATGATGCTCTTGTTTGATTAATTGATGTATTAAATGGCGAATGTTAGTAACATTATTGATTATAAAATTATAAAACAATATTTGGATTTAGTTTTAGGGATAAATGTTTTACGCAGGGTTTATTTGAGAGAGAGAGAGGCCTGATGTGAGAGAGAGAGAAGAGAGAGAGAGCGAGAGAGAGAGAGAGAGAGAATAAGAGAGAGAGAGAGAGAGAGAGAGAAGGAGAGAGAGAGAGAGTGTGTGTACGTTATGTACTGTGTGTGTGTGTGTGTGTGTGTGTGTGTGTGTGTGTGTGTGTGTGTCTGTGTGTGT
>CM065702.1:9690382-9700382 GCA_017654935.2 Phymorhynchus buccinoides
GTTAGGAAAAACAAAGAGACGTAGAGATATAAGATGGGATCACATAGAGAGACGGAGTTATATAGAAACGGGTACAAATATGGAGACGGGGACATATAGAGATAGGGACATTATAGAGATGGGGACACATAGAGATGGGGACACATAGAGATGGGGACATTATAGAGATGGGGACATATAGAGACAGGGACACATAGAGATGGGGACATTATAGAGATGGGGACATATAGAGACGGGGACTTATAGAGATGGGGACACATAGAGATGGGGACATTATAGAGATGGGGACATATAGAGACGGGGACATATAGAGACGGGGACACATAGAGATGGGGACATTATAGAGACGGGGACACATAGAGATGGGGACACATACAGACGGTGACATCATAAAGACGGGGAGATATAGAGACGGGGACACATAGAGACGGTGACATCATAAAGACGGGGATACATAGAGACAGGGACATATAGAGACAGGGACACATAGAGACGGGGACACATACAGACGGAGACATCATAAAGACGGGGAGACATAGAGACGGAGACACATAGAGACGGTGACATTATAGAGACAGGAACACATAGAGACGGGGACATATAGAGACAGGAACACATAGAGACGGGGACACATACAGACGGAGACATCATAAAGACGGGGAGACATAGAGACGGAGACACATAGAGACGGTGACATTATAGAGACAGGAACACATAGAGACGGGGACACATACAGACGGTGACATCATAAAGACGGGGAGACATAGAGACGGAGACACATAGAGACGGTGACATTATAGAGACAGGGATACAAAAAGACACAATTGGTGACAGATAGAGACGAGGATACATAAAGAGGCGAAGTTAGTGACACATAGAGACGGGGACATTATAGAGACAGGGACATTACAGAGACAGGGACATTATAGAGACAGGGATATTATAGAGACAGGGACATTATAGAGACAGGGACATTACAGAGACAGGGACATTATAGAGACAGGGACATTATAGAGACAGGGACATTACAGAGACAGGGACATTACAGAGACAGGGACATTACAGAGACAGGGACATTATAGAGACAGGGACATTATAGAGACAGGGACATTATAGAGACAGGGACATTATAGAGACAGGGACATTACAGAGACAGGGACATTATAGAGACAGGGACATTACAGAGACAGGGACATTATAGAGACTGGGACATTATAGAGACAGGGACATTACAGAGACAGGGACATTACAGAGACAGGGACATTATAGAGACGGGGACATTACAGAGACAGGGACATTACAGAGACAGGGACATTATAGAGACGGGGACATTACAGAGACAGGGACATTACAGAGACAGGGACATTATAGAGACTGGGACATTATAGAGACAGGGACATTACAGAGACAGGGACATTACAGAGACGGGGACATTACAGAGACAGGGACATTACAGAGACGGGGACATTACAGAGACAGGGACATTATAGAGACAGGGACATTACAGAGACAGGGACATTACAGAGACAGGGACATTATAGAGACAGGGACATTACAGAGACAGGGACATTACAGAGACAGGGACATTATAGAGACTGGGACATTATAGAGACGGGGACATTACAGAGACAGGGACATTATAGAGACAGGGACATTATAGAGACAGGGACATTGCAGAGACAGGGACATTACAGAGACAGGGACATTACAGAGACGGGGACATTATAGAGACAGGGACATTATAGAGACTGGGACATTATAGAGACGGGGACATTACAGAGACAGGGACATTATAGAGACAGGGACATTACAGAGACAGGGACATTACAGAGACAGGGACATTGCAGAGACAGGGACATTACAGAGACAGGGACATTATAGAGACTGGGACATTATAGAGACGGGGACATTACAGAGACAGGGACATTATAGAGACAGGGACATTGCAGAGACAGGGACATTACAGAGACAGGGACATTGCAGAGACAGGGACATTACAGAGACAGGGACATTATAGAGACTGGGACATTATAGAGACGGGGACATTACAGAGACAGGGACATTATAGAGACAGGGACATTACAGAGACAGGGACATTACAGAGACAGGGACATTACAGAGACAGGGACATTACAGAGACAGGGACATTACAGAGACAGGGACATTACAGAGACAGGGACATTATAGAGACAGGGACATTACAGAGACAGGGACATTACAGAGACAGGGACATTATAGAGACAGGGACATTACAGAGACAGGGACATTATAGAGACAGAGACATTACAGAGACAGGGACATTACAGAGACAGGGACATTACAGAGACAGGGACATTACAGAGACGGGGACATTATAGAGACAGGGACATTACAGAGACAGGGACATTACAGAGACAGGGACATTACAGAGACGGGGACATTATAGAGACAGGGACATTATAGAGACAGAGACATTACAGAGACAGGGACATTACAGAGACAGGGACATTATAGAGACAGGGACATTATAGAGACAGAGACATTACAGAGACAGGGACATTACAGAGACAGGGACATTATAGAGACTGGGACATTATAGAGACAGGGACATTACAGAGACAGGGACATTACAGAGACGGGGACATTATAGAGACAGGGACATTATAGAGACGGGGACATTGCAGAGACAGGGACATTACAGAGACAGGGACATTACAGAGACAGGGACATTACAGAGACAGGGACATTACAGAGACAGGGACATTACAGAGACAGGGACATTACAGAGACAGGGACATTACAGAGACGGGGACATCATAGAGACGGGGACATTACAGAGACGGGGACATTATAGAGACGGGGACATTACAGAGACAGGGACATTACAGAGACGGGGACATTATAGAGACAGGGACATTACAGAGACGGGGACATTATAGAGACAGGGACATTACAGAGACAGGGACATTACAGAGACAGGGACATTACAGAGACGGGGACATTATAGAGACGGGGACATTATAGAGACAGGGACATTATAGAGACGGGGACATTATAGAGACGGGGACATTATAGAGACGGGGACATTATAGAGACAGGGGACATTACAGAGACAGGGACATTACAGAGACAGGGACATTACAGAGACAGGGACATTACAGAGACAGGGACATTACAGAGACGGGGACATTACAGAGACAGGGACATTACAGAGACAGGGACATTACAGAGACGGGGACATCATAGAGACGGGGACATTACAGAGACGGGGACATTATAGAGACAGGGATATTACAGAGACGGGGACATTACAGAGACAGGGACATTACAGAGACAGGGACATCATAGAGACGGGGACATTGCAGAGACAGGGGACATTACAGAGACAGGGACATTACAGAGACAGGGACATTACAGAGACGGGGACATCATAGAGACGGGGACATTGCAGAGACAGGGACATTACAGAGACGGGGACATCATAGAGACAGGGACATTACAGAGACAGGGACATTACAGAGACGGGGACATCATAGAGACAGGGACATTATAGAGACGGGGACATTACAGAGACGGGGACATTATAGAGACAGGGACATTACAGAGACAGGGACATTACAGAGACAGGGACATTACAGAGACAGGGACATTACAGAGACAGGGACATTGCAGAGACAGGGACATTACAGAGACGGGGACATTATAGAGACAGGGACATTACAGAGACGGGGACATCATAGAGACAGGGACATTACAGAGACAGGGACATTACAGAGACGGGGACATTACAGAGACAGGGACATTACAGAGACGGGGACATTACAGAGACAGGGACATTATAGAGACGGGGACATTATAGAGACAGGGACATTATAGAGACGGGGACATTATAGAGACAGGGACATTACAGAGACGGGGACATCATAGAGACGGGGACATTACAGAGACGGGGACATTACAGAGACAGGGACATTATAGAGACGGGGACATTACAGAGACGGGGACATTACAGAGACAGGGACATTACAGAGACGGGGACATCATAGAGACGGGGACATTACAGAGACGGGGACATTATAGAGACAGGGACATTATAGAGACAGTGAAATTATAGAGACAAGGTTACAAAAAAGACACAATTCGTGACAGATAGAGACGGGGACACATAGAGACAGGAACATTATAGAGACGGGGACATTATAGAGACAGGGACAATCTATCGAGACAGGAGCACACAGTGACGGGGACAATCTATAGATACTGGGACACATAGAGACAGGGACAATCTATAGAGACAGGAGCACACAGTGACGGGGACAATCTATAGAGACTGGGACACATAGAGACAGGCACATTATAGAGACATGGATACATAGAGACGAAATTGGTGACACATACAGATGGGGGCACATAGAGACGGTGACAAATAGAGACAGGGACATGTAGAGACCGGAACATTATAGAGACGAGTACATTATAGTGATGGGGACAAATAGAGATTGGAACACATAGAGACAGGGATATCATAGAGACGGGAACCCATAGAGACGGGGATATCATATAGACGGGAAGACATAGAGACGGGGATATCATAGAGACGGGAAGACATAGAGACGGGGATATTATAGAGACGGGAAGACATAGAGACGGGGCCACACCGAAACGTAACTATCTCTATACCTCGTTCGCATGCATCCCCTTGAAATCCAGCAGGACAGCTGCAGACTTCTCCAGCGGAAGTGACGACACACGTGCCGCCATGTTGGCAGTGGTTAGCCTGGCACGCCACAGTGTAGGCCGTGTTTTCCCCGCGGGCCTCTGAAAGCAGAGAAAAAATATAATACGATGGCTTGGAGTCAAAACGGACTATCTTTAGATAGTCTATTGACGTATTATTGAACCTATTACAAAAACTAATAACTAGTATGGGAAAAAAAAGACCGCAGAAATATAAAAAGCATAATACCCATTTTGTAATTAAAAACATTTATATGCAGTCTTTTTTAAGTACAAGTTCTTAGGTGGGTTTTTTCAATAACATCAATAATAAGTCAATGGATTATCTAAAGATAGTCCGTTTTGACTCCAAGCCATCAATTAAACCTATAGGAGAGCTGACATCAGCTGTTGATAGTTCATGGGAAATAAACAAATCAACGTGTTTTGTTGTTTTGCTGTTGTTTTGCTGTTGTTGTTGTTGTTGTCTTGTCCTGGCTTAAAGACTCCAGGGAAGATCCCAACAGCCGAACACTACGGTACAAGTGCACCAGCTAGGGATGAGAACATTACGTGTGTGACCGTTGTTGATTACCCCGCCACGTGGGCAGCCACACTCCGACTTCGGAGGATTTTAGACTGATGATGTTATGCTAGGAGCTTGTCATGTCTAAAGACAATCCCCGCATAACTATGCAGAACATAGCAACATTTTGATGTAGCCTTGGTGTTCTAGCCTAATATATGTCAATTGGTCTGACACAGCCTTATACCAAGGCAATACTGTTGTTTTAACTTGTTATTTAAAAGACCTCTAGATATTTTTGGTTCCTTTTTTTTTCCCCTCCCAATTTCAATTTTTTTCACGCACGGGTTTCATACTTTGCAAAGTTGCGCCCGTCCCATGTCCAATCTCATGCATGTTATTATGAAATGAACGTGCCAACAGTGAACAGGAAAACATAAAGAAACTAGAAATGCGCTGTGGCAGTGCACCCGACCAGACCGAATACTTAATGAACACACTGACCAGTGTATGTCCGCACCTGAAAACCTGCCTAATCATCCCCATCATCCCTCCCCGATCGATAGAGATCGATAGATACGTACAGGGAGAGACAAACAGACAGAGGCAAAGACAGACAGAGACAAATAGATCGATTGATACGCACAGAGACAGAGGCAAAGAGACAGAGACAAAGACAGACAGAGACAAAGAGATCGATAGATACGTACAGGGAGAGACAAAGAGACAGAGACAAAAACAGACAGAAACAAAGAGATCGATGGATACGTACACAGAGAGAGGCAAAGAGACAGAGACAAAGAGACAGAGACAAAGACAAACAGAGACAAAGAGATCGATATATACGCACAGAGACAGAGGCAAAGAGACAGAGACAAAGACAGACAGAGACAAAGAGATCGATGGATACGTACACAGAGAGAGACAAAGAGATCGATAGATACGTACACAGAGAGAGACAAAGAGATCGATAGATACGTACACAGAGAGAGACACAGAGATCGATAGATACGTACACAGAGAGAGACAAAGAGATCGATAGATACGTACACAGAGAGAGACAAAGAGATCGATAGATACGTACACAGAGAGAGACACAGAGATCGATAGATACGTACACAGAGAGAGACAAAGAGATCGATAGATACGTACACAGAGAGAGACAAAGCGATCGATAGATACGTACACAGAGAGAGACAAAGCGATCGATAGATACGTACACAGAGAGAGACAAAGAGACAGAGGCGCACACAGAGAGAGAGGCAAACAGACAGACAGACAGACAGCTACTGACCGCACTTAGCCATTGAGGGCCAGTTACAGATCTTCAGGTTGCGGTCAAAGTGCAGACCAATGGGACAGTCGAACCTGGCTGACCACCGTCCTCCCAACGTCCAGGTGACCGGACTACTGAAATACAGTGGACTCTTCTTGCGGCAAATGCGTATTTTAGACACACACACACACACACACACACACACACACACACACACACACACACACACACACACACACACACACACACACACACGCGCGCGCGCGCGCGCGCGCACACACTCTTGTTTACGACTCTCAATCTCAAATTCTGGTACGGTAATCTTGAGTGCGTCTTAAAGGGGCACCCTGACGGATGAGGTTTTTTTTGTAAGAAACACGTCGAGATCACCAGGAAAACACCCTTCACTTTGCTCTGGTTTCCTAGAAATCAAACCGTCAAATCGGCGATTCCTACTTGGCGGAGGTGCTGGAAGTCAAATTATTTCACCCAAAGAGAAGGCGTGTGCCGTCTCTTTTCTAATGGACGCCAAATCGTTTGCACGAAATGTTCGCAATACAAGCCTTTCTTTCTTCTTTTTTTATACAGTTTATCTAAAGGAGTTTCGCTCACAACAAAGGAAATAACCCGAATTTTTTTTTTTACTGCACTACAAAAAAATGAAAATGCTTCAACCACAATGAGTGGCCTCCACCCACCCCATCCAAAATGGCTACTCTCTCTGGCATCTCCGCCAAAGGAGGAATCGCCGTTCTGACGGTTTGGTTTCTAGGAAACCAGAGCAAAGTGAGTGTTCTGATCCTTGAAAAGGCTGTCTTTCTGGTGATCTCGACGTGTTTCTTGCGAAAACTCATCCGTCAGGGTCCACCTTTAAGCAGCTAACACGGGGCTGTGACGTATAAATTCGGGACTTTACTGGTGTTGCACTGCCTCCGGGCATTGCCTCCAGTATCGTTCCCACCATCTTTATACACTAGCGACAAAAGTTAAGGCCCAGAAAGACAATCATCTCCGAAAACTCACCAACTCAATAAAACGCACCCAGCTCATAGCAAAACTGAATTTATTCTTTTAACATTAAGTTCATTCCACAAATCATTAATCAGAACGAGTTCAGTCAACAAAATGCCCCTTTCAACAACTTCCCCCTCCTCTTGAAAAGTCACACTCAGAATCAATGCACTTTGGAACAGTCAGTACACATTACTGACATTTGCGCAGATGCCTTCCTCTCATGGTGACACATCACCACACCAAATTTGAAGCGATTCGGTTAAGCGGTTCGGGAGATATCCTAGGGACAGACAGAAAACCCACACAAAACCCCCACATTACTGACTGTTCCAAAGTGCATTGATTCTGAATGTGTGACTTTTCAAGAGGAGGGGGAAGTTGTTGAAAGGGGCGTTTTGTTGACTGAACTCATTCTGATTAATGATTTTTTGGAATGAACTTAATGTTAAAAGAATACATTCAGTTTTGTTATGAGCTGGGTGCGTTTTATTGAGTTCGTGAGTTTTCGGAGATGATTGTCTTTCTGGGCCTTAACTTTTGGTCGCTAGTGTATCTACTAATGTCCCATATGTGTCTGTTTCAGACCGGAGGACGTTAAACAAATATTTTCTTTCGCTGTAACGTGCAAAGTAGATTAAACAGTCAATCGCTTTGGCCAGTTTCTTCTAATTTACACGTTGCTACCCGTGTTAGCTCTTTAAGACGCGCTCATGGTTACGGTGCCTGGTTCTTTCGGTTTCATTGGTAAAAACAAAAAAAAAATTAAAACCTAGGCTGATCCTAACCCTATGCCTTTTCCTGAGAACGGCAGAATGTCGCTTCTCGGTGAAAATGTTTCATGAGAAATGTTGATAGGGGGTGTCTAAAGTGCAACGTTTCCCTTCTTGTTTGTTTCTTTCTTTATTTGTTTGTTTTTGTTTGTTTGTTCGTTTATTTGTTTGTCAGATAAATACATTAAAAAAAAGGTTATGGACAACTTTATGATGGCTGTCTTCGGTTCCAAATAAACCTCTCTCTCTCTCTCTCTCTCTCTCTCTCTCTCTCTCTCTCTCTCTCTCTCTCTCTCTCTCTCTCTCTCTCTCTCTCTCTCTCTCTCTTTCTTTCTTTCTCTCTCTCTCTCTCTCTCTCTCTCTCTCTCTCTCTTCTCTCTCTTCTCTCTCTCTCTCTCTCTCTCTCTCTCTTTCTTTCTCTCTCTCTCTCTCTCTCTCTCTCTCTCTCTCTCTCTCTCTCTCTCTCTCTCTCTCTTTCTTTCTCTCTCTCTCTCTCTCTCTCTCTCTCTCTCTCTCTCTCTCTCTCTCTCTCTCTCTCTCTCTCTCTCTCTCTCTCTCTCTCTCTCTCTCTCTCTCTCTAGCACTCAACGATGGCAACATTTGCAAGCCATGTTGTTAGTGGTGGTGGTGGTTTGTTTCATTTTTTTGTTTTTATCAGACGAACCTTTCACGATGAAATCGACAACGACAATGACGATGTTAGAGTGATGACGACAACGAAGATAGATGTTGACGAAGACGACGATGATTATGATGATTGTGATGAAGGGTGACGACAACAAGAAAGACAGCAATGACGATGACAACAACACAACAATAACCATGACGATGACAACAACACAACAATAACCATGACGATGACAACAACACAACAATAACAATGACGATGACAACAACACAACAATAACAATGACGATGACAACAACACAACAATAACAATGACGATGACGAAAACAACAACAATGACAATGACGATGACAACAACACAACAATAACAATGACGATGACAACAACACAACAATAACAATGACGATGACGAAAACAACAACAATGACAATGACGATGACAACAACACAACAATAACAATGACGATGACAACAACACAACAATAACAATGACGATGACAACAACACAACAATAACAATGACGATGACAACAACACAACAATAACCATGACGATGACAACAACACAACAATAACCATGACGATGACAACAACACAACAATAACAATGACGATGACAACAACACAACAATAACAATGACGATGACGAAAACAACAACAATGACAAAAACGACAACGATGATAATAATGATGGTGATGATGATGGTGTTGTTGTTGTTGATGATGATGAGGAGGAGGAGGAGGAGGAGGAGAAGGAGGAGGAGGAGGAGGAGAAGGAGGAGGAGGAGGAGAAGGAGGAGGAGGAGGAGAAGGAGGAGGAGGAGGAGAAGGAGGAGGAGGAGGAGGAGGAGAAGGAGGAGGAGGAGGAGGAGAAGGAGGAGGAGGAGAGGAGAAGGAGGAGGAGGAGGGAGAGGAGGAGGAGGAGGAGGAGGAGGAGGAGGAGGAGAAGGAGGAGGAGGAGAAGGAGGAGGAGGAGGATGTTAACCATCACAATAAGCAATAAGCGCACGTGCACATTCTATTCGCAATCCGCAAGTTCGCTTCTTTTTTTTTTAAATAATAATATATAAAATAAGCAGATCCCATCCGCTTATTT
>CM065702.1:9705382-9708153 GCA_017654935.2 Phymorhynchus buccinoides
GTGTGTGTGTGAGTGAGCTGTGTCAGGCCCTGTGTGTGTGTGTGTGTGTGTGTGATAGTGCGCGCGAAGACGCGTGCTCATACACTGATACATGCATGCGTGAACTTATGCGTGCGTATGTGTTACGAGTGCTCTTGCGTGGGAAAAGCAAACACGCCCTAACAGGAAAGGGGAGAGAAAGAATGTTGAATTAGATGTAAAAAGAGATGAGAAAGGGTAGTTTAGAAAGAAAGAAAGAAAGTAACGGGTTGGTCGGAATGGGTGCAAAATGATGCCTCTCCGCCATTGGTGAGGGTATTTTGGTATTTTGGTAGGCCTGTTTGGTATATATTCTAGTCACATAGACTTATTTGTGAAATTCGGGCTGCTCTCCCCCGGAGAGCGCGTCGCCGCAAGTGCAGCGCCTACCCAAAGTTTTATTAATTTTTTTTTTTGGGGGGGTGCTGTGGGGATGTGGGCACACTTGGAAAACTTAGCTATCGATTTGGCCATACCAGGCAGCGGGATTTTCTCCCTGCTCTTACCGACTTTCAAAGGTTTTACGCGCGTAAAAGCGCACGGGTCAGACTAGCTTCAAGTCCCCCATCCGAAGGACTAGACAGGACGTTCAGTTCGATTTTCCTGTCAAACTAAAGAAAGGAAAGAAGGGCGATGCGAGGCCGGGATTCGAACCCCGGGTCACTCACGCTGCAGTCACGGCATTACATTTTGGCAGCCGCGAACGTCTTAACCACTGAGCCACCTTTCTCCCTGAGGTGAGAGGAGTGGTTATGATAAGGTGGGGCAAAACACCCCCCACACCCTCACCCTCCTAAGCAAGACATCCTTTTTCTCTTCTCTTTGAAGCTACGGGACATTTCGCATTAACCCTTTCGCTGCCAATGTCGCATTTATGGCATCACAACTGTTTTAAACAAGCCACCCAATCACGTGTCAAAATCACGGGATTCACGTGTTTTCCCTCTTATAGCTGGAAAGAAATCTTGTTTTGGAGTGACCAAGTCTGACTCCCATATAAATTACCCCAAATTGAAAGCGACACATCAGTTTAAAGAGCAGCCTCAATTTCAAGTTAGGGAAATTCGAATGTGGGTCACAGCAACCCAGAAAAAAAAACAAGGGACGTAACCGTGGCATCATCATCGGGGTCTTTAAAGACCCACCACGTCACGTGTCAAAATCACGGTTTTCACGTGCTTTCCCTCTTATAGCTAGCAAAAAATCTTAAGAAATCTTCCCAGCATAAGAGGGAATGTGGGGGGAAGGACGGTGGCACGTGACGTGGGGGGTCTTTAACACCCGTGTCACTAAAAGGCATCAAATCAGGACCTGCTATCTAATAGACCCTATTTTCTTAACCCCTTGACTGCCAGAGAAAATGAAAGAAAAAAATAATTATTGTACAAATCATGCCATGAAAAAGGACAACTGATAAGAGCCAATCTGGCAAAAATGGTCTGGGGATATAACTCTCTTGACTGTGTTAAGAGCAAAAGCCAGCATATCAGGGTTATTCCTCTTCATCGATGACATCATCAGTGATGTCACCAGGTCAGTACGTAATACGTTGGGGGCAGTCAAGGGGTTAATTTTGGGAGGTAAAGGATAGGCCTAAATGTTGTACATGTCACAGAGGAATTCCCACTATTGCAGAGTTTTGTTTTCTCTACTCAAGTAAGTTTAATGGAAATTTGTGGCTGAAAAATGGCTGGCGGCAAAACGGTTAACCCTTTCACGCCAATGTCGCATTTTAGCACCACAGTGATTTAACACCTATGTCACTAAAATGCATCAAAATTGGGGTCTATTATCCAAAGACCCTATTGTCTTAGTTTTGGGAAGTAAGGTTAGACCTTATTTTATGTATGTCACAGAAGAATCCCCAATACTACAGTTGGATTTTGTTCTCTACCCAGGTAAATTGAATGGAAATTTTTGGCTGTGAAATATGGCTGGCGGCGAAACGGTTAATGTAAAACGACAGAGGCCTAGCCACACTACAACATAATTATCATAACCGTTAAAAACTTTGAAAGAATCATTCGCACGCAAGGAGGCAGTAAATGCAGTACATTTGTTGTTGTTAGCCAATAAGAAGTGTTCGGAAATAATTAAGGGGAGCAAGTTTCATGGTGTAGGGGGTGAGTCTCGCCTAATTCAATCGGTCAAAACAGGGGAAGTTACTCTACCTTCAGGTAGATCCCCAGGCCTCGCTTCGTTTGTTTGAGGAGACACAGCATATAGAACGCAGTGCGTCGTTCTAAATTGGATGGAATTTATGTACGTCACCGTTGGCAAGTCTACCACTTGAGCAAATGGACACCGCTATTTTGTCTTAAAAAATAAAAAAAAAGTTTGCCAATAATCTGTGACTGGCATCCTGCGGTTCACGCTTCGGACGCCATGCCGCCATGGGTTGCATTGGTTGACAGAGTACCTCGAGGTAATCAACTCTAATTCACGCAAGTGCTCCCACTACTTTTCCCGCCTTCAGCCAGAGCGGGTGGTCGTAGCTTGGTTGGTCGTTAGCGTTAGGACTCGGGGACGTAACGAGCGTGTTGGATCTTGGTAGAATCGTTGTAGTGTTACAATAGACACCCGTCATTGTCACAAATTACGGGTTTCACTGTGTTTCCCTTAGAACGTATAAACGAAATCTTGTGGACACTTATGACCTCCCCAAAAATAGTCCCCAAATGAACCTACACATCGTTTAAATATCAACCCAATTTGTGACAATTTGAAATTGCTGGTTAACAGAAACATACAAA
>CM065702.1:9708653-9713653 GCA_017654935.2 Phymorhynchus buccinoides
TAAAATACAGTATGACTATAAGTCTACTAAACCGTCACAGCTTGTCCATACAAATGAATTTAGAATATATGTATCAATCAAGATAAAGACGCTTGAGAGGCGCGAGGCTAGTCGTCCTACCTGGACCTGACCTGACCTGTTGTTGCTGCTGTTTTGTCGTCAATCTTATAGTTTATAACTTTTTTCTCGTCGTTAAGATTTGCAAATCGCATACAGTCGAACCTCAATATCATTTGCGATCTCCCTACTACATACTCGTCAACACTGTCCGTGATTGTGAGGTGGTCGCTATACTGGATAATATTTCAGTAATGAATAAGAAGGGAAGAGACTGAGTAGAACTGTCCGCATTACTGGGGTGTCCGCGATACTGAGGTGCCCGTCAGGCGGGGTTCGACTGTAGTTTTGTTTTGTTTATTTTGTTGTTGGTGGAGGGGTTTTGTTTTCGCTAAAATTGCAAATAGCATAGTTATGTCACGGGAAATATTGGAAGCCGGGAAAAATCGGAAATTTTCCTGGAAAATTTCGAATTCCTGTTTTTGGAATTCTCAATTTTCCCAGCCTTAGGGAAATTCGGAATTTTCCCAGGAAGATTCCGAATTTTCCCAAGCAATTCGCTGCACGCCGTAGAAATGGATGTCCTTCTTCTTTTTCGTTCCTGGGAATATGCGTCAGACGGTTGTGTTGTTGGCAATGGTGAACTGGGCTGTAGTGGACGGTTGTCCTTTGGGGCCACACATCTTCTCTTCCATTGATGATGAACTGGGTTGTAGTGGACATTTGTCCTTTGGGCCCTCACAGCTTCTCCTCCATTGATGATGAACTGGGCTGTAGTGGACAGTTGTTCTTTGGGCCCCCACAGCTTCTCCTCCATTGATAATGAACTGGGCTGTAGTGGACAGTTGTTCCTTTGGGCCCCCACATCTTCTCCTCCATTGATGATGAACTGGGCTGTAGTGGACAGTTGTTCTTTGGGCCCACACAGCTAGCTTCTCAATGTGGCCATGGTGTACTGGGCTGTAGTGGACAGTTGTTTCTTTGGGACCACACAGCTTCTCCTCCATTGATGATGAACTGGGTTGTAGTGGTCAGTTGTCCTTTGGGCCCCCACAGCTTCTCCTCCATTGATGATGAACTGGGCTGTTGTGGACAGTTGTCCTTGGGGCCCACACAGCTGCTCCTCCATTGACGATGAACTGGGTTGTAGTGGACGGTTGTCCTTTGGGCCACACAGCTTCTTCTCCATTGATGGTGAACTGGGCTGTTGTGGACAGTTGTCCTTTGGGCCCCCACAGCTGCTCCTCCATTGATAATGAACTGGGTTGTGGTGGACAGTTTTCCTCTGGGCCCCCACAGCTTCTCCTCCACTGTGGCAATGATGAACTGGGCTGTAGTGAGGAGTTGTTCTCTGGGCCTCCACAGCTTCTCCTCCATTGTGGCAATGATGAACTGGGCTGTAGTGGACAGTTGTTCTTTGGGCCACACAGCTTCTCCTCCATTGACGATGAACTGGGCTGTGGTGGACAGTTGTTCTTTGGGCCCCCACAGCTTCTCTTCCATTGATGATGAACTGGGCTGTAGTGGACAGTTTTCTTTTGGGCCCCCACAGCTTCTCTTCCATTGATGTTGAACTGGGCTGTAGTGGACAGTTGTTTCTTTGGGCCCCCACAGCTTCTCATCCATTGATGATGAACTGGGCTGTAGTGGACAGTTTTTCTTTGGGTCCCCACAGCTTCTCCTCCATTGATGATGAACTGGGCTGTAGTGGACAGTTTTTTCTTTGGGCCCCCACAGCTTCTCTTCCATTGATGATGAACTGGGCTGTAGTGGACAGTTTTCCTTTGGGTCCCCACAGCTTCTCTTCCATTGATGATGAACTGGGCTGTAGTGGACAGTTGTTCTTTGGGCCCCCACCCCCACAGCTTTCCTCCAATTGATGATGAACTGGGCTGTAGTGGACAGTTTTTCTTTGGGCCCCCACAGCTTCTCTTCCATTGTGGCCATGATGTACTGGGGCTGGGTAGTGGACCAAAAGTGTTGTTCTTTGGGCCCCCACAGCTTCTCTTCCATTGATGATGAACTGGGCTGTAGTGGACAGTTGTTCTTTGGGCCCCCACAGCTTCTCATCCATTGATGATGAACTGGGCTGTAGTGGACAGTTTTCCTTTGGGCCCCCACAGCTTCTCCTCCATTGATGATGAACTGGGCTGTAGTGGACAGTTGTTCTTTGGGCCCCCACAGCTTCTCTTCCAATGTGGCCATGATGAACTGGGCTGTAGTGGACAGTTGTCCTTTGGGCCCCACAGCTTCTTCTCCATTGTGGCCATGATGAACTGGGCTGTAGTGGACAGTTGTCCTTTGGACCCCCACAGCTAGCTTCCATTGTGGCCATGATGAACTGGGCTGTAGTGGACAGTTGTCCTTTGGGCCCCCACAGCTTCTCTTCCATTGTGGCCATGATGAACTGGGCTGTAGTGGACAGTTGTCCTTTGGGCCCCCACAGCTTCTCCTCCATTGTGGCCATGATGAACTGGGCTGTAGTGGACAGTTGTTCTTTGGGCCCCCACAGCTTCTCTTCCATTGTGGCCGTGATGAACTGGGCTGTAGTGGACAGTTGTCCTTTGGACCCCCCACAGCTTCTCTTCCATTGTGGCACCCTCGGACCAGAACTGGATCCTGGCTTCCTGCTGGTGTAGGGGGCAGGACTGGAGGGTATGCTCCGGGGGTTTGTGGGGGCTGTTTGACAAGGACAGTCTAGGGTGTGCGACAGGCCAAGGCGGTACAGATGGGAGTGAACTCAGCAGTCGATATAAATCTATATCAATCATCGTCGAGAGAGAGAGAGAGAGAGAGAGAGAGAAAGAGAGAGAGATGAGAGAGAGAGAGAGAGAGAGAGAGAGAGAAGACAGAGAGAGAGAGAGAGAGAGAGAGAGAGAGACAGACAGAGAACAGAGAGAGAGAGAGAGAGAGAGAGAGAGAGAGAGAGAGATAGAGAGAGAGAGAGTAATCTTTATTTAACAAGGATTCAGATTTTAGGCGAGGACTGTACTTCCATTCTGTCCTTGTATTGTTTTCAGAGAGAGAGAGAGAGAGGGGGAGGTATGCACATGCATGCACATAGGCGGAGAGGCAAAGATATTTTTTCGCGATCTCGCACTTCCAGTGTTGGCCCATAACAATGTACTATTTCTCCAGAACAGGTTTTGAGTTTTTAAAGAGAAAAAAACACTACAAAATCCCTATGCATATAATCGCATTAAAACAAATGTAAACAGTTATGATAAATAAAAGCATTACAACGTTTCTTATATCATGTGAACCGCAATAAACGTCTGTATTAAAAGATAGTGACATAAATCAATCAATCACCTACACATTCTCTCACACACCTTAGCTATGCAAAGTGGCCTATGCAGGCACATATTGCACACACACACACGCGAGAGAGAGAGAGAGAGAGAGAGAGAGAGAGAGAGAGAGAGAGAGAGAGAGAGAGAGAGAGAGAGAGAGACAGAGAGAGAGAGAGAGATTTTCCAATGAGAAGGGAGATCATAATTATTTTTTGTAGTGACTACAATAAACACAATAAAAATAGATTAGGAACTCGAACAAAAACACATCTAGTTATCAATTATGGATTTGTGCCATTATTAGGTCGAACATTTCACATCAAATACACCTTAGAAAGAGATGCTTCGTCGGCAAAGTACTGCATCAAACAGTGTAGTGTGTCAAATACATCAGATTTGTACGATAACTTTCTATGACAATAAGTTTGTTGTTGTTGTGTTGTTGTTTTTTCAGATGTTCCATAATGTTTTTTGAAGGCATATGATTGTTCAATGGGGTTTTTTTAAAGAAAAATCTCTAGCTATTATTGCCTTTTCTCTTGTCAGTCTCTCTCTCTTTCTCTCTCTCTCTCTCTCTCTCTCTCTCTCTCTCTCTCTCTCTCTCTCTCTCTCTCTCTCTCTCTCTCTCTCTCTCTCTCTCTCTTCCTCTCTCTCTCTCTCTCTCTCTCTCTCTCTCTCTCTCTCTCTCTCTGTCAAGTATTAACAATTATTCTTGTGCGTATGTCATTCTATAAATTCGTATTTCAACCTGTCTTTATCATAATACCTGCTTTGCTATCTTTATGTTCAATTATGAATGTGTAATTTTATGCCTTGCCATGTTTGTATTCTATCTTCGTATATGTACAAAGGTGCTACCTTTATGTTCAAATATGTATGTGTAATATCATGCCTTGCCATGTTTGTATTCTATGTTCGTATATGTATCAAGGACAGATTGGAAGACTAGGCGTAGCCTAAAATCTTTATCCTTGAAAAATAAAGTTAAAGTTTTCAAGTTTTCAAGTTTTCAAGGTTTCTCTTCTCTCTCTCTCTCTCTTCTCCTATCTCGTCTCTCTCTCTTCTCTCTCTCTCGTCTCGTCTCAATCTCTCTCGCTTCTCTCTCTCTCTCTCACTGTCTCTCTCTCTCTCTCTCTCTCTCTCTCTCTCTCTCTCTCTCTCTCTCTCAACTGATTGAACTTCGTTGTAAGCTTGGGAAAATTCCGAATTTTCCCGTGAAATTTCAGAATTCTGAATTCTACCAAGACCAATCAGGGAAAAAAATTAGAATTCCAAATGTTCCCGCATCCCAATATTTCCCGTTTACCCTTCTTTCTTTTAACTTATTTACGGATTGCGCATGGGATTTCCGCATGATCTGTGTACAATTTAAGTCTTTGGGATTTATTTTTTGCTTCGTTCCTGTTTTCAACTTCATCTCTATATATTAATATGTAACATGCTGATGCTTTCTTTTTAGTACAATTAATCTCCTAGTCTTCTAAATCCATAACCGAAATTATTATGAATTTGAAGATGAAAATCTAGATCTCAAACTAAGATGTGCAGTCTCCTTTCATCCAGTTGATGAAAGGTGAACTAATCAATTGACTCTGACCACTGCCCTCTGTATGCTTTGTCTTTGACCTTGAGGATCTTGTATGACCTTGA
>CM065702.1:9726153-9733653 GCA_017654935.2 Phymorhynchus buccinoides
AGCACAAAGGCTTCAACAAAGACCCAAAAAGCCCACTAGCAAAAATCCAGTTGATTTCTTACAAACTTCTAGTCAACTCTGTCAGTCAGAGTGCACCGGACTTCACCCTTTTAGAGAAAAGGTAGCACCTCCTCAAAAACCGCAACAGAAAAGTGAAGGTGCAAAGCCTCAAACGTCATCAAATCAATAAACAATAACTCCTCTAAAAGACAAAACACTAACACGCATGACTCGAGGGTCAAGATCTGTTGAATAGGAAAAAACCTGCCCACTACTATTTTGCTATTATTAAATTTAAAAAAACAACGCCATCACAGTAATCTTAACTACTGTCTCTTCGTTGTCTCCACGGACACTATTTTATCTGTCCAGGCGCGGGGGCCTCTCGGTTCTAATTTCTCTACTAGTCAAGTAGAAAATGCCAACTAAAAAAAAAAGTAAAGTCCTGAATGACCACCCCCTACACTACTTCCCCCCACCCCATTCTCCAGCAGATGGATGCAGCCCTTGGAGAACAAGTGTAGTCGAAGAAGGTAGTCTTACAGTTTACGAAGAGGGGCCCACCGAACGTAGGGGAGGAGGCAACCGATGACGGGGCACAGAGTCCTGTCGCTCCCAGGAAACACCTGCAGGACCACAACTCCTCACGTCACGCAGCGGACGGTGAAGACCTCACGTCTGCGGGGACTTGACGTCGAGGCAACGACCTCCAGTTCAGGTCGGGTCCAGCGTAGAGACTTCAGGACAGGAAGTCACAGAAGGAATAAGCGCTGCACAGTATATGTTACCATGAGTACACTGCTAAGACGCGACGAGTAAAGGTAAAGGGGAAGCAATGGGGTGGCCAACACATCGTGAGTCTACCCAGCTAAGTTGGCATTCAATACTCTACTGCCTAACCATAAACTTGGGCAATTAAATACAACTAGTCCTTTACCCAAGAAGATGAGAAACCCAAACAGGTTGTAATATTAACTGCTGCTTAAGTCACTATTCAGCTGAAAAGCTTAAAACGCTAGCTTCTCAATCACCAAGGGAAAAACAAAACAAAACCCCAACAAGGGAGAGAACCAACCCAACTTCTAAATATCTTACATAGAAAATGTTACAGTGAAACATATTACACCTGGTCAATTTCCAACCTCTCATTAATTATAAATGAGTTGATAAGAACAAGGTAAAATGCCTACAAAGTACTTTCGAACAATCCAGGCTAAAATGCGAAGCACTTGAATCTAGCTCAAACAGTCTTGCAAACAATACAAAGTTTAGATTAAATGCACAGAACGACGACTGCAATACTTAAAAGCAAGCACCATTCTTGAGGTACTAAATAACCACAATAAAGTCCTGAGAATACAAACATTTATTCAAACAAAACAAACCTTTTGCTCAAGTTTCGTATCGTCTACAAAGAAGCGACACTGAGGGGAGGGGAGAGATAGGTGGGCCGGAAGTGACAAGGCGCACCACTAACAGTAAAACCTAGCCCCTTCCCTAGTCAACGAAACGCCCGGACAAAAATAAGCTAAAGGGGGAAAATACTTTATTTAAAGTTACAATATTTGACTCGGAAACAAACCTTTTTACACTTCAATCCAAGAATAACATTTTATGAAGGAAACATTTTAAACAAAGGAATAATAGAAGAATTAAAAACTCTAGGGAGAAAATAAATGGAAAAGGAGGGGAACTTTTTAACAGGGGAAATGGAATACAAAATATGGACCTAGAACTTGAACCCCGAGATGGAAAATAAAGAACGAGAAATAATAAGAAGACACTCTACTAACCATCTCGCTCGTGAACGAAGAAGAAGGAA
This sequence comes from Phymorhynchus buccinoides, assembly GCA_017654935.2. Taxonomy (NCBI): domain Eukaryota; kingdom Metazoa; phylum Mollusca; class Gastropoda; order Neogastropoda; family Raphitomidae; genus Phymorhynchus; species Phymorhynchus buccinoides. Next base: position 9,727,976 of record CM065702.1, read on the forward strand.
GGAAGGAAGGAAGGCCGCGGCTCCCACAGTGTCAGGGAGAAGAGAAAGTAGAAACGTGTAGTCAGTCAAGTCAGTCATCAGGTCAAAAAACTCAGCTTTTCCTCCAAGCTGAAGCCTCTTTCCAGGTTAATAAGGGTATTAACCAACAACAGGGTTAGGTGTACAGGGGCGCACACCCCTAGTATTCTCAAACCTTCCCTCACAGAAACCAGGGATAAAGTCAAGTCTTGTCGCAGTCAAAATGTCGTCAGCTCGATTTCCAGGTTAATACGCATATTAACCAACAACAGGGTTAGGTGTACAGGGGCGCACACCCCTAGTATTAGAGAATACTAGGCTTAAAATAAATCTTCCCTCACAGAAACAGACGGGGCTGTTTCAAAAGGATAAAGTCTCGTCAAGTCGTCATAATGTCCAGTCGGCGTCGCAGTCAAGAACAGTCTGCCGGTAAAACAGTCGAAGCAAAGATAGCAAGAGCAAAGAGCTCTCTAGAGAAAGAAATAGAAAGTGGAGAAACAGGAAAAGTCCGTGCAACAGTGAAAACACATCTCGCGATGGGGATAAAGCTGAACAAGCAAAATTGGAGAGAGAGAAGAAAGTAGAAAAAAAAAGAACGGTGTCGGGGTACACTTGCCCACTCCAAGTAAATTATGCCCCTAAAGGATTATACAAAACAGGACACGGTGCTACCCGTGACACCGTTCCTCTTCTGACAAACTTATCCTTTCTATTCCTCGTACAAACACTAAGACATTTATATGGTGAACGTTCATTTTCTTTCAGCGCCCCTTCTGTCTGGAACACCCTACCATATGAACTTCGTTCTGCTAAATCTGTCCAATCTTTCAAAACCGCTCTTAAAACTCACCTCTTCCGGCAATACCTCTGATTTTGTCCTTGTCCTGTTTCCTGCCTTAAAACTATGTTCCGCACATTGTGTGTGGGTGTGTGCGCGCGCGTGGTTGTGTGGATGTGTGCGTGCGTGCGTGTTGTGGCTGTGTGCATGTTTTTGATAGTTAATATTGTAGTAGCTTATGATCTATGTATTTATTTGAATAATTGTGAAGCGCCGTGAGCTCATGAGAGAAAGGGCGCTCTATAAATGTTAATTATTATTATTATTATTATTATTAAAAAATCGGGACTTTACTGGTGTTGCACTGCCTCCAGTATTGTTCCCACCATCTTTGTATCTACAAATGTCTCATATGTGTCTGTTCCAGACCGAGAGGACGTAAAACACCATTTTTCATTCACTGCCTGCGAGGCTGTATCATGTAGCTAGTAGGCCTACAGATGATTTTGCTGCCATTTTGTTGTTGGCCCAGTTATAAGAAAGTTTGTCTCAAAATAAGTTTCGAAAATAAACACGTTATCATAAGCCTTTTCTTACACGCGCATGTCTATATAATATGTGGTTGTTGTCGTACCCTGGCTTAAAGACTCCAGGGATCATCCCAACAGCCTTGACGCTTGAACACTATTAGTGCAAATGCACCAGCTAGGGATGAGAACATTACGTGTGTGACCGTTTTTGACTACCCCACCACGTAGGCAGCAGCCACACTCCGACTTCGGAGGATTTTGGAGTTCATATATGAGTAGCTTTGTGTATGCGTTGTTGCTGGTTTGTGTCATTCTTAAATACTATTCTTGTTATCTACTTGTCGATGAATTGATTGTAAAGCGCGTTGGGCTCATTTGAGGTAAAGAGCTAAATAAATGTACTATTATTATTATTATTATTATTATTATTATTATTATTATTATTATTATTATATTATTATTATTATTATTATTATTATATTATTATTATTATTATTATTATTATTATTATTATTATTATTATTATTATGATTTATTATTGTTATGATTATTATTATTATTATTATTATTATTATTATTATTATAACATCAAATTGGTCTTGAAAGATTGTTGTATGAGGCAGCTCGATTTAAAAGCGTCTCCTACCATACTAACAGATACATGTCATGAGCCTATTCCTCAATCCACTGTCACCACTTTGTACATGGGACATAACAGATTGGGGGTGGGGTGGGGGTGTCGACCCCTATCGGGCACAACATAGGCCTGCCTACCCGTTACCCCTCTCAAAACCTGTACCAGGTTACCCGGTTTGATGTACAAGGAGAGAGACGTACAGAGAGCTTTTCATGTATAAAGTTCTCTCAACTTCTATTCAGTCAGTTGCTTGTTATCTCTGTGTGTGCTTTGGGGTGATAGACTGTTGGAGTAGGCCTATTGTGTGTGTGTTCGTGTATGTTGGGGTGGCTTCTACGGTCCAACTGTTAAAGAAAGAGAGTGGTTTCGTGAGTATATGTATATGTGCATGTGCACGCACGCATTAATGGGAACACAATACGCAAGCAGGCTCCCACCCATGCGTATGCATACAGACATACACACACGCACGCGCGCGCGTGCATTCACACACACACAGAGAGAGAGAGAGAGAGAGAGAGAGAGAGAGAGAGAGAGAGAGAGAGAGAGAGAGAGAGAGAGAGAGAGAGAGAGAGAGAGAGAGAACATTTGAATGAGAGAGAGAGAGACAGAGAGAGAGAGAGAGAGAGAGAGAGAGAGAGAGAGAGAGAGAGAGAGAGAGAGAGAGAGAGAGAGAGAGAGAGAGAGAGAGAGAACGAGACAGAGAGATGAGAGACAGAGAGAGAGAGAGAGAGAGAGAGAGAGAGAGAGAGAGAGACAGAGAGACAGAGAGAGAGGGGTATTGCTGGTGTTATTGATGTCATTATTTCAGAAGTCTTTTCTTTATTGATAGTTTTACTGGTGTGCTATCATACTGTCATTATTGTTGTTGATGTTGATGTTGTTGTAGTATTTATGGATCGATCAGCGATCAGTGAGCGTGTGGGCGGATACATAATTGGGTGTGCTACGTGTATGCGAGTCGCATGATACTAAATTTGTTTATATGCATATTTCTGTTTCCTGTTTTAATTAATTTTGTTTTTGTGCATGTTATTTTATTTTACACTGTGGAAGACAATTGTCCATGTGCATTAGTACAATGGACAATAAAGAAACTTATGATTTATGACACGCACTCGCACACGCACACACACGCGCGCGCGCACGTGCACACACATCCATACACACACACACACACACACACACACTGGCAAACACACACACACACACCGGCAAACATACACACACACTTACACACACACCGGGACACACACACACACACACATGCACACACTCACCTACACACACACACACACACACACACACACACACACACACACACACACACACACACACACACACACACACACACACACACACACACACACACACACACACACACACACACACACACACACACACACCGGGACGCACGCACGCACACGCGCGCACACGCACACGCACACGCACGCACACGCACACGCACACGCACACACACACACACACACACACACACACACACCCGTGTCGTGATGTTGCTAGTTTCATTGGCTTTTCAATCAACCAGAGATATTATGTTTGTTATTAAAATAATAATAATTAATAATGCTTATATAGCGCATAATCTTGCTAAGCCACTCAATGCGCTTTTCACGCACCATTCGTACAGACATTTCTAACAGACTGGTTCAATTCAATTCAATTCAAAATTAAATTCAACTCTATAAAAATGAATACATTAGAGAATGCATTGCCTATAATCATAACACAACACACTAACACCCACCTCCCTTCAACCCCCCACCCCACCCCCACCCCCACCCCAACCATCCCCCCCGCCCCACCCCCACCGCCCAACCCCAGATGAGTCGTGTTTGCATTTATTTCGTATCAAATGCGTGTCTCTTATATATTATTTTGTCGAGTAGGGGGCTGTTTGGAGTGTGCGTCGAGATGAACAACCAAGTGTGTAGCTGAGATAAATTTATCGCGCTCATGCGTAGCTATGAGATAAAGCTATGCGGGTCTCTTTGTCATACAGTGGTGGCGGCCAACTTCATTCTATAGAATTGCACACAGTCTGGGGGGTGAACAAAAAACACCAAAGGTAAACAAAAAAGATAAGTAATAATAACCCCTTCGTTATACGTATTTGTTAACCCTTTCGCCGCCAGCCATTTTTCAGCAAAAAAAATACCATTAAACTTAACTGGGTAGAGAAAATTAATATCTGCAATATTGCGAATTCCTCTGTGACATGTATGACATTAGGCCTATCCTTGCCTCCCAAAATTAAGAAAATAGGGTCTTTGGATAGCAGGCCCTGATTTGAGGCCCTTTAGTGACATGGGTCTTAAACCATTGTGGTGCTAAAATGCGACATTGGCAGCGAAAGGGTTAAGCTATTAGTGGTCGAAGAGGTTTTTTTTGTCATTAGCCCTATGCTATACTGTAAGTATTATATACTTAATATTATAATTATACTATCTATAATGTATCATATAGTATGAAAGAGAAATCTCAGTGAGTGGCTGAGCTCCGTACCCCTACTCTGAAGGACTGAAAAATTGGTGCATTTGAAATGCAGAATAAGTTTTGCTTTGATAAAACTTTTCTGTGTCCAATGTCTGTATTTGTGAACCTCAGAAACAAAACCAGTTAACATTAACTTTATAAAATGTTCCGTGTTCTGAAAAAAGAAGAAGAAGAAAGTGCTGATTTACTTTTTCTCCCAATGGGGGAGGGACAGTGCCATATGCAAAGACAGCTGTTTCGATCTGTGAAGATCTCATCAGTTTGCATGATTGTCCTGCAATTTGACTGAATGAATGAAAAATGGTGTTTTACGTCATCTCGGTCTGGAACAGACACATATGGGACATTTGTATATACAAAGATGGTGGGAACAATACTGGAGGCAATGCCCGGAGGCAGTGCAACACCAGTAAAGTCCCGATTTTTTAACAACACAGATAGGTGTAGCCATAACCACTAAACCTCATTCGCTATGGTACCGCCACAATAATTGCTGCAACTTCACTGAATGAATGAATGAAAAATGGTGCTTTACGTCCTCTCGGTCTGGAACAGACACATATGGGACATTTGAAAATACAAAGATGGTGGGAACAATACTGGAGGCAGTGCCCGGAGGCAGTGCAACTCCAGTAAAGTCTCGATTTTTTAACAATACAGATAGGTGTAGCAGTAACCACGCCTCGGTTAAACCTCATTCGCTATGGTACCGCCACAATAATTGCTGCAACTTGACTGAATGAATGAATGAAAAATGGTGTTTTACGTCCTCTCGGTCTGGAACAGACACATTTGGGACATTTGTAAATACAAAGATGGTGGGAACAATACTGGAGGCAATGCCCGGAGGCAGTGCAACTCCAGTAAAGTCCCGATTTTTTACAATACAGATAGGTGTAGCGGTAACCATGCCTCGGTTAAACATCATCAGCTATGGTACCGCCACATGATTTTAGTATTAGAGTACTGCACTTTGACTGTCCAGTGGATGTCAACTTGAGCAAGAGGACATTCTACGAGATAATGGTGTCTTCGAAAATCCACAATAAAAGCAAACCAGCACTAAATTAAACCAGAAATAGTAAAAAAATCTTATGTAAAATGAAGAAAATAATAATGTTCTGAAATTTTTATTTCAAAAACTAATAGACATGACTAGAGAGGGCCAACTACTGAGATGATATCCAAATTAAGGATA
>CM065702.1:9743653-9748653 GCA_017654935.2 Phymorhynchus buccinoides
CTTCTGTAGCTTTGGGAGTATATAGGCACGCGTGGAGCGTGCATGGCTATTAATGGGTTAGTCTTGTATAATAAAATTATATGTGGGTATGTGTGTGTGTGTGTGTGTTTGTTCGCCATGTAACTCGCGAACTAGTGGACAGACTCGCTTCAAATTTCGTGTGGAGGTGTATCATGGTACATAGATGGTCCCGTAGAAAATGTGTGACAGTGCTGACCTTGACCTTGAAGTTTGACCTTGAAAACCGATATTTTCTTCTGTACGCTATGTCCAGCTGTATCTCATGAACCAATGAACAGAATGGCTTTAAAGTTTGTGTGGTGGTGTATCACAATGCAAGAATGGTCCGGTAAAAAAGCTATAAACATGCTGACCTTGACCTTGAAGTTTGACCTTGAAACCCGACATTTCTTCTTGAGGCCATATATTTCACACACGCACACAGAATGAATGGTCAGAACACCAAACTCACCAAAGTCATACAGAAACCCAGACACTTATGTATCGGACTAAAACTCTAAACTATACCGAAGAAAAATGTCCATCTTAGATCATCACACAGACATATGTATGAGAGAAGCAAAGGGAAAAAAAGAGAAAGAAGAAGAAAAAAAAAGAAAAAAAAAATGAAAAGAAAGGCGGGGGACAGTGGAGGGTAAAAAAAAAAAAAAAAAATAAAAAGGTTGTCTGCTGCATCTCTCCAATCAGCCATCCTTGTTCCAATGAAATGACGCATCGTCAATCCCCTGAAACAACACCGAGGGTAGTTCCTCTACTGTTTGAACAGAAAATGAATATAAACATTGCACACAACAGAAAGAAACAAACAAACAAAAATTTGTGCTACAGGAAAAAACAACGTTAAAGTCATATCAATGCCTATGATGCTCTTGTTTGATTAATTGATGTATTAAATGGCGAATGTTAGTAACATTATATTATAAAACAATATTTGGATTTAGTTTTAGGGATAAATGTTTTACGCAGGGTTTTTATTTGAGAGAGAGAGAGAGAGAGAGAGAGAGAGAGAGAGAGAGAGAGAGAGAGAGAGAGAGAGAAGAGAGAGAGAGACGAGAGAGAGAGAGAGAGAGAGAGTGTGTGTATGTATGTACTGTGTGTGTGTGTGTGTGTGTGTGTGTGTGGTGTGTGTGTGTGTGTGTGTGTGTGTGGTGTGTGTGTGTGAATGTTCTCTTCTGCTGTTGCTGTTGTTGTTTCAGGGCCGACCTTATGGCCACGACAGTCGTGGGGATACTGAAAACGGGTGAAAAACCTTATGGCCACGACAGTCGTGGGGATAATGAAAACGGGTGAAAAACCTTATGGCCACGACAGTCGTGGGGATAATGAAAATTGAAGGCAATTGTGGATCGTTATCACTAAAGCATTGAATTAAATTGTGGCCAAAATTCAACGCATTAGCTTTCTTATTTGGAAAGTGATGAAAACCTTATGGCCACGACAGTCGTGGGGATACTGAAAAACGGGTGAAAAACCTTATGGCCACGACAGTCGTGGGGATAATGAAAACGGGTGAAAAACCTTATGGCCACGACAGTCGTGGGGATAATGAAAACGGGTGAAAAACCTTATGGCCACGAGTCGTGTCGTGGGGATAATGAAAACGGGTGAAAAACCTTATGGCCACGACAGTCGTGGGGATAATGAAAACGGGTGAAAAACCTTATGGCCACGACAGTCGTGGGGATAATGAAAACGGGTGAAAAACCTTATGGCCACGACAGTCGTGGGGATAATGAAAACGGGTGAAAAACCTTATGGCCACGACAGTCGTGGGGATAATGAAAACGGGTGAAAAACCTTATGGCCACGACAGTCGTGGGGATAATGAAAACGGGTGAAAAACCTTATGGCCACGACAGTCGTGGGGATAATGAAAACGGGTGAAAAACCTTATGGCCACGACAGTCGTGGGGATAATGAAAACGGGTGAAAAACCTTATGGTCACGACAGTCGTGGGGATAATGAAAACCTTATGGCCACGACAGTCGTGGGGATAATGAAAACGGGTGAAAAACCTTATCGCCACGAAAGACGTTTAATACCTGCACGCCATTTTCTATTTTTTTTTTTTGGCTTCCATTATTATTTCATTTCCGGTAGGTCTATTTTCTTGCCATTTTTGTCCTTTGCCCAGTTTTTCAAAGGCCGTGGCTAGATAGCCGCCAGTGGCTCTATGGCTGGTACCCACGTGTCGTCATATCCGGCCACAAGGAGCGTGCCATATTATGGGAGACCGCCATCTTAGTCAGTAACTTTGTTTGAAAAATGCCAGATCGATGCTGTTTACACACAAATCTGACTAAGATGGCGACACTTCCGTTGGAAGGGTCGAGATGCGTACGCAGGTGGGTGGGGGGGGGGGGGGGGGAGCCATAGAATGCAGGCTACAGAGCCGCTACTTTCCATTTCCGGTGAAAAACGAAGCTAAAAATAGAAAGAAGTCTTTTGCCCATGCGCAACGGTCGTGCGCATAATGTCCACAGCCCCTTTCCATTATCGGCACGACAGTTGTGGGAATAAGGAAAACGGAAGGAAAAGCTTATGGGCACGACTGTCGTGGGGATAAGCACTTCCATGTTATTGTTGTTGTCTGTCTGTCCATCTCTCTGTCTGTCTGTCTATTTGTGTGTCTGTCTATCTGTCTGAATTTTACAATGCAGATGTTTTATGGTGAGAAGGATTTCGTATTATCAAGGGCATTCAAATTACACGACAGGGAAAATTTTAATCGTTTTGCTGTTCATGTTAACTGAAGTATTGTGCGTTAATTTTGAGAATTTTTTTTTTTTTAATATTTGGATTTGATTTGAAACAGGAATGTTTTACACAGTGTGTGTGTGTGTGTGTGTGTGTGTGTGTGTGTGTGTGTGTGTGTGTGTGTGTGTGTGTGTGTGTGTGTGTTGCGTGCGTGCGTGTGTGTGTGTGTGTGTGTGCGTGCGTGTGTGCGTGCGTGCTTGTGTGCGTATGCGCGCACATGTGTGTGTATGTGTGTGTGTGTGTGTGTGTGCGCGTGTGTGTGTTCGGTACCGAACGTGGGTATGTACGTGTGTGAATGGAAAAAAAAAAAAATCGTTGGTGTTGGTGTATGGGCTTGGCTAAGTGTCACCTTACCATACGCCACTAAATTGCACTGATTATTCAGTTAGTTTGAGGGGTGTTTTTTTTATTGTTGTTGTTGTCTTTGTGTGTGTTTTCCTTTTTTAAAGCATATTAGTATACAATCTTCCATGTCCCATTATTTAAGGATGAAAGGAATACAAATTGAATTGCACTGAACATTGATTGTAGATGTCCGTCTATTGTTGTTGTTTGCTATTGTCGATGTTTGTGGCTATTGTTGTAGTTGTTTGTTGCTATTGTTGATTTTTTTTTTCTTTAATAATTATTTTGTTTCTTCCAAGAAACATAGCATAATTCAACAAAGAATGAGTTTGATGCTTGTGGCAGCCAATACTATGTAATTGAAAAATGTTGGAGTGCCTTGTATAAGCCACAGCTTAATCAAGCTATTTAGTTAAAAGCCTGAATCTAGAAATCTTAGATAAAAACTGTACCAAGCTTTTGTCTGTAAAGATATTTTGGCTGTATGCTCTACATAGTATTTCAAATATATTTCTTCCCTCAGATTTATGGTAAAAACTTATTTTTGTTGAGCAGTATCAATCAACATATCTAGTAGAAATAATATACTTAGTATCACAAACATAAATAAGATTGCCTATGAGTGAAAATCTAGCAATATCCACTGACTATAAGTAATCTTGTCACATAACATATTCTCGCCTGTTATTTATGAAAAGTTACTTATAGTTAACTAAAGTTTGCTTGAAAAAACTTATGAAAATATAGATAAACTAAATGTTCCTCCCGAAACAGATGTGAAGCTCTAAGCTTGTTGTGCTCTACTTATTTAAATTATGTGTTGCTGTATGTGCTTTATTTGAATAAATCTTGTTTAAACCAATGAGTGTGAGACATGATAGTAAGACTGCAACGTACCAATAAACAATCATGTACACATTGTATATCTTTTTATTGATTTTTGTTGTTGTTGCTATTATTGTTGCTATTGTTGTTTGTTGGTTTTGTTTGTTCCTGTTGTTGTTGCCTGTTGCCGTTGTTGTCGTTTGTTGCTAATGTTGTTGCTATTGTTATTGTTGTCGTTGTTTTGTTGTTGTTTGTTTTTGTCGTTGTTTTTAGCTCCTGTTGTTGTTGTTTGCTGCTATTGTTATGTTGTTGTTGTTGTTGTTGTTGTGTTGTTTTTTGCTGTCCCATCTTCTGGGCCGTACAGTGGGGTTGCTCCCACACGCTGAGCGTTCCGAGTCCCAACTCGCAGCCACACCTCTGCACGTTCAGGTCGTAGAATCCGAGACCAGCAGTTCAAGGGGAGATAATCTATGTTAGGCTGTCAGGAGGCAACCAACCGAGGAGACACTGCACTGCTGCTGAGTCACTTCAGTGGAGTTCAGTGGAGCCTGTTCAGGACACCACCTACTAAGCCCCCTACTGACGACACTATTCTCTTAGTTTGCAGCTATTGTTGTTTGTTGCTAATGTTGTTTGTTGCTATTGTTGTTGTTTGTTGCTAATGTTGTTTGTTGCTATTGTTGTTGTTTGTTGCTAATGTTGTTTGTTGCTATTGTTGTTGTTTGTTGCTAATGTTGTTTGTTGCTATTGTTGTTGTTTGTTGCTAATGTTGTTTGTTGTTGTTGTTTGTTGCTAATGTTGTTTGTTGCTGCTGTTGTTGTTTGTTGCTAATGTTGTTTGTTGCTATTGTTGTTGTTTGTTGCTAATGTTGTTTGTTGCTATTGTTGTTGTTTGTTGCTAATGTTGTTTGTTGCTAATGTTGTTTGTTGCTAATGTTGTTTGTTGCTATTGTTGTTGTTTGTTGCTAATGTTGTTTGTTGCTATTGTTGTTGTTTGTTGCTAATGTTGTTTGTTGCTATTGTTGTTTGTTGCTAATGTTGTTTGTTGCTAA
>CM065702.1:9758653-9763653 GCA_017654935.2 Phymorhynchus buccinoides
GGACATTATAGAGACAGGGACATTACAGAGACAGGGACATTATAGAGACAGGGACATTACAGAGACAGGGACATAGAGACAGAGACATATACGAGAGGGCCAGGGACATTACAGAGACAGGGACATTATAGAGACAGGGACTACTAGAGACTGGGACATTATAGAGAGACAGGGACATTACAGAGACAGGGACATTATAGAGAGACAGTGACATTATAGAGACAGGGACATTACAGAGACAGGGACATGTATAGAGAGACAGGGACATTACAGAGACAGGGACATTACAGAGACGGGGACATTGCAGAGACAGGGACATTATAGAGACAGGGACATTATAGAGACAGGGACATTACAGAGACGGGGACATTATAGAGACAGGGACATTATAGAGACAGGGACATTACAGAGACAGGGACATTATAGACAGACAGGGACATTACAGAGACGGGGACATTATAGAGACAGGGACATTTATAGAGACAGAGACATTACATTAGACAGGGACATTACAGGAGACACGGGGACATTATAGAGACGGGGACATTATAGAGACAGGGACATTACAGAGACGGGGACATCATAGAGACAGGGACATTACAGAGACGGGGACATTATAGAGACGGGGACATTATAGAGACGGGGACATTATAGAGACACGGGGACATTACAGAGACGGGGACATTATAGAGAGACGGGGACATTACAGACATTACAGAGACGGGGACATTATAGAAGGGACATTATAGAGACAGGTGAAATTATAGAGACAAGGACATACAGAGACAGGGACATTGCAGAGACAGGGTACACAAAAGAGATACAATTGGTGACAGATAGAGACGGGGACACATAGAGACAGGAACATTTATAGAGACGGGGACATTATAGAGACAGGGACAATCTATAGAGACAGGAGCACACAGTGACGGGGACATCTATAGAGACTGGGACACATAGAGACAGGGACAATCTATAGAGACAGGAGCACACAGTGACGGGGACAATCTATAGAGACTGGGACACATAGAGACACGGGGACATCTATAGATACTGGGACACATAGAGAGACAATGGTATACATAGAGACGAAATTGGTGACACATACAGACAGAGATAGAGGGATACATAGAGACGAAATTGGTGACACATACAGATGGGGGCACATAGAGACGGTGACAAATAGAGACAGGGACATGTAGAGACCGGAACATTATAGAGACGAGTACATTATAGTGATGGGGACAAATAGAGATTGGAACACATAGAGACAGGGATATCATAGAGACGGTAACCCATAGAGACGGGGATATCATATAGACGGGAAGACATAGAGACGGGGATATCATAGAGACGGGAAGACATAGAGACGGGGATATTATAGAGACGGGAAGACATAGAGACGGGGCCACACCGCAACGTAACTATCTCTATACCTCGTTCGCATGCATCCCCTTGAAATCCAGCAGGGCAGCTGCAGACTTCTCCAGCGGATTGAAATTGCAGTGACGACACACGTGCCGCCATGTTGGCAGTGGTTAGCCGGGCACGCCACAGTGTAGGCCGTGTTTTCCCCGCGGGCCTCTGAAAGCAGAGAAAAAAAAATATAATACGATGGCTTGGAGTCAAAACGGACTATCTTTAGATAGTCCATTTGACGTATTATTGAACCTATTACAAAAAACTAATAACTATGCAGGTATGGGACAAAAAAAAATGACCGCAGAAATATAAAAAGCATAATACCCATTTTGTAATTAAAAACATTTATATGCAGTCTTTTTTAAGTACAAGTTCTTAGGTGGGTTTTTTCAATAACATCAATAATAAGTCAATGGATTATCTAAAGATAGTCCGTTTTGACTCCAAGCCATCAATTAAACCTATAGGAGAGCTGACATCAGCTGTTGATAGTTCATGGGAAATAAACAAATCAACGTGTTTTGTTGTTTTGCTGTTGTTTTGCTGTTGTTGTTGTTGTTGTTGTCTTGTCCTGGCTTAAAGACTCCAGGGAAGATCCCAACAGCCGAACACTACGGTACAAGTGCACCAGCTAGGGATGAGAACATTACGTGTGTGACCGTTGTTGATTACTCCGCCACGTGGGCAGCCACACTCCGACTTCGGGGGATTTTAGACTGATGATGTTATGCTAGGAGCTTGTCATGTCTAAAGACAATCCCCGCATAACTATGCAGAACATAGCAACATTTTTGATGTAGCCTTGGTGTTCTAGCCTAATATATGTCAATTGGTCTGACACAGCCTTATACCAAGGCAATACTGTTGTTTTAACTTGTTATTTAAAAGACCTCTAGCTATTTTTGGTTCCTTTTTTTTTCCCCTCCCAATTTCAATTTTTTTCACGCACGGGTTTCATACTTTGCAAAGTTGCGCCCGTCCCATGTCCAATCTCATGCATGTTATTATGAAATGAATGTGCCAACAGTGAACAGGAAAACATAAAGAAACTAGAAATGCGCTGTGGCAGTGCACCCGGCCAGACCGAACACTTAATGAACACACTGACCAGTGTATGTCCGCACCTGAAAACCTGCCTAATCATCCCCATCATCCCTCCCCGATCGATAGAGATCGATAAATACGTACAGGGAGAGACAAACAGACAGAGGCAAAGACAGACAGAGACAAATAGATCGATTGATACGCACAGAGACAGAGGCAAAGAGACAGAGACAAAGACAGACAGAGACAAAGAGATCGATAGATACGTACAGGGAGAGACAAAGAGACAGAGACAAAAACAGACAGAAACAAAGAGATCGATGGATACGTACACAGAGAGAGGCAAAGAGACAGAGGCAAAGAGACAGAGACAAAGACAAACAGAGACAAAGAGATCGATATATACGCACAGAGACAGAGGCAAAGAGACAGAGACAAAGACAGACAGAGACAAAGAGATCGATGGATACGTACACAGAGAGAGACAAAGAGATCGATGGATACGTACACAGAGAGAGACAAAGAGATCGATAGATACGTACACAGAGAGAGACAAAGAGATCGATAGATACGTACACAGAGAGAGACAAAGAGATCGATAGATACGTACACAGAGAGAGACAAAGAGATCGATGGATACGTACACAGAGAGAGACAAAGAGATCGATGGATACGTACACAGAGAGAGACAAAGAGATCGATGGATACGTACACAGAGAGAGACAAAGAGATCGATGGATACGTACACAGAGAGAGACAAAGCGATCGATAGATACGTACACAGAGAGAGACAAAGCGATCGATAGATACGTACACAGAGAGAGACAAAGAGACAGAGGCGCACACAGAGAGAGAGGCAAACAGACAGACAGACAGACAGCTACTGACCGCACTTAGCCATTGAGGGCCAGTTACAGATCTTCAGGTTGCGGTCAAAGTGCAGACCAATGGGACAGTCGAACCTGGCTGACCACCGTCCTCCCAACGTCCAGGTGACCGGACTACTGAAATACAGTGGACTCTTCTTGCGGCAAATGCGTATTTTAGACACACACACACACACCACACACACACACACACACACACACACACACACACACACACACACACACACACACACACACACACACAACACACACACACACACGCACCACACTCTTGTTTACGACTCTCAATCTCAAATTCTGGTACGGTAATCTTGAGTGCGTCTTAAAGGGGCACCCTGACGGATGAGTTGGTTTTTTGTAAGAAACACGTCGAGATCACCAGGAAAACAGACCCTTCACTTTGCTCTGGTTTCCTAGAAATCAAACCGTCAAATCGGCGATTCCTACTTGGCGGAGGTGCTGGAAGTCAAATTATTTCACCCAAAGAGAAGGCGTGTGCCGTCTCTTTTCTAATGGACGCCAAATCGTTTGCACGAAATGTTCGCAATACAAGCCTTTCTTTCTTCTTTTTTTTATACAGTTTATCTAAAGGAGTTTCGCTCACAACAAAGGAAATAGCTCCGAATTTTTTTTTTTACTGCACTACAAAAAATGAAAAAGCTTCAACCACAATGAGTGGCCTCCACCCACCCCATCCAAAATGGCTACTCTCTCTGGCATCTCCGCCAAAGGAGGAATCGCCGTTTTGACGGTTTGATTTATAGGAAACCAGAGCAAAGTGAGTGTTCTGATCCTTGAAAAGGCTGTCTTTCTGGTGATCTCGACGTGTTTCTTGAGAAAACTCATCCGTCAGGGTCCACCTTTAAGCAGCTAACACGGGGCTGTGACGTATAAATTCGGGACTTTACTGGTGTTGCACTGCCTCCGGGCATTGCCTCCAGTATCGTTCCCACCATCTTTATACACTAGCGACAAAAAGTTAAGGCCCAGAAAGACAATCATCTCCGAAAACTCACCAACTCAATAAAACGCACCCAGCTCATAGCAAAACTGAATTTATTCTTTTAACATTAAGTTCATTCCACAAATCATTAATCAGAACGAGTTCAGTCAACAAAATGCCCCTTTCAACAACTTCCCCCTCCTCTTGAAAAGTCACACTCAGAATCAATGCACTTTGGAACAGTCAGTACACATTACTGACTTTTTTTTTGCGCAGATGCCTTCCTCTCATGGTGACACATCACCACACCAAATTTGAAGCGATTCGGTTAAGCGGTTCGGGAGATATCCTAGGGACAGACAGAAAACCCCCACAAAACCCCCACATTACTGACTGTTCCAAAGTGCATTGATTCTGAATGTGTGACTTTTCAAGAGGAGGGGGAAGTTGTTGAAAGGGGCGTTTTGTTGACTGAACTCATTCTGATTAATGATCTTTTGGAATGAACTTAATGTTAAAAGAATACATTCAGTTTTGTTATGAGCTGGGTGCGTTTTATTGAGTTCGTGAGTTTTCGGAGATGATTGTCTTTCTGGGCCTTAACTTTTGGTCGCTAGTGTATCTACTAATGTCCCATATGTGTCTGTTTCAGACCGGAGGACGTTAAACAAATATTTTCTTTCGCTGTAACGTGCAAAGTAGAT
>CM065702.1:9766153-9773653 GCA_017654935.2 Phymorhynchus buccinoides
CGATTGTTTGGCAATACAAGCCTTTTTATTTATCTTTTTTTTAATGTTATGCAGTTTTATTCTAAAAGAGTTTCGCTCACAACAATGGAAATAGCTTCTTTTCTTTTTACTGCACTACAAAGAAAGAAAGAAGATTAAACCACAATGGGTTTGGCCCCCACCCACCCCATCCAAAATGGCTTCTATCTCTCCGGCACCTCCGCCAAGGAGGAATCGCCGTTTTGACGGTTTGATTTATAAGAAACAAGAGCAAAGTGAGTGTTCCTATCCTTGAAAAGGCTGTCTTTCTGGTGATCTCAACGTGTTCCTTGCAAAAACTCACCAAGCACTTAGTCATGAAGCGAAGACAGCAAACAAAGTTGACAGGTTGTAGATTTTCTTCTATTGTGAGCATAGTTCACAATCAGTCCACAGAGCTTGCGGATTGCTGACCTAATGTGCACATGCCCTAATAGCACAGCCAAACAACCTCCCCACCTGTAGTCGCAGCGATAGAAGACGCGACAGTCGGAGGCATCGGCGGAATAGGCGTTGGAGTCCACAATGCAGGGCTCGGATTCCACGGGCACCCCCTCCACGGGAATTCTCAACCGTATTAGCACCAGAGCTGTTGTTGATGGAATTCCAACCTCAAATTGATTAACCCTTTCGCCGCCAGCCATTTTTTAGCCCCAAAATACCATTAAACTTAACTGGGAAGAGAAAACAAAAA
Organism: Phymorhynchus buccinoides; assembly: GCA_017654935.2. Classification (NCBI taxonomy): domain Eukaryota; kingdom Metazoa; phylum Mollusca; class Gastropoda; order Neogastropoda; family Raphitomidae; genus Phymorhynchus; species Phymorhynchus buccinoides. Next base: position 9,766,866 of record CM065702.1, read on the forward strand.
TTATCTGCAATATTGGGAATTCCTCTGTGACATGTATAACATTAGGCCTATCCTTACCTCCCAAAATTAAGAAAATAGGGTCTTCGGATAACAGGCCCTGGTTTGATGCCTTTTAGTGACATTGTCAAGTCAAGTCAAGTCAAGTCAACCACAAGTTGTGGTGCATACATGCGACATTGGCGGTGAAAGGGTTAATATTATGTGCACAAGCATTCACAAAAACGCGCGAGTGCGCAAGTGCGCACGCACGTAGATACATACAGAGAGAGAGAGAGAGAGAGAGAGAGAGAGAGAGGAGAGAGAGAGAGAGAGAGAGAGAGAGAGAGAGAGAGAGAGAGAGAGAGAGAGAGAGAGAGAGAGAGAGAGAGAGAGACGGAGCGGGGGGGGGGCTACATAAACACATCATTTTGCACGCGTTTTCCACACATACATGCGTGCGCGTACACACGAAGTCATACCTATGCAAACAGAAACACAAACACAAGCATCCTCTTAATGACAGACAAGCGTGCGCGCACGCACGTACGCGCGCGCACGCACACACACACACACACGCACACACATACACATTTGTTTCACACACACATAAAACACACACATACATATCTTTTATTCATTTGTTTCACAATCTTTGTTATTTGTTCTCTTGAGGATAGGACATAAACAACAACACACACACATATATATATAAGCTTATATCCTATATATCCTCATTAATATACAGATCATTTTCACACACACACACACACACACACACGCACACACACACACACACACGCGCGCGCGCGCGCGCACACATATGTGGAATGCATTGAGAAAAACGCACGGCGCACACACACACACGGTCTGAAACAGACACATATGGGACATGCACAAGTATGGTTGCGCATACTGACACATGCAATGTGGAGTGCATTGAGAATACAAGAAGTCAGTCGGTCAGACAACGCGGCATAGATTTATAGACCTACACAAATACAGTGGTGGAAGACCTCCCATTATAAGACTCCCTCCCATTAAGACCTAAGACTCTTCCTCCCACTTATAAGACCCCTTTTGACCCTCCCTATTACCTCCCTTAAAGACCCCTCCCTTATAAGACCCCTCATTTTGGTCATGATTGCTGGAGGTTCTTATAAGAGGGAGGATTTTCCACTGTACATAACATAGACCCCTACTAAGACCGAAAGTCTAAGCATAGGCCTAAAGCGAAGACAGACAGACCGACAAAGACAGACAGACAGAGACAGAGACAATGAGACAGCCGGAAAGAGACAAAGAATCAAAGGGAACTAAACATTTCACTTACCTAAAATAATAAACTTCAAAGACCAGTGCTCTCCCATGATCATCTTCAATGTCACAAATTATTGTCCCGATCTATATATACACATACAAATTTCTTCTTCTTCTTCTTCTTTCTTCTTCTTCTCCTTCTTCTTCTTCTCTATAACCAGTGAGCTCCCATGCTTATCTTAGATATCACAAATTACTGTCCCGATTTATACACATACAAATGTCTTATTCTTATTTCTTGTCTTCTTCTTTCTTCTTCTTCTTCTTCTTCTCTAAAACCAGTGAGCTCCCATGCAGATGCTTATCTTAAATGTCACAAATGATTGTCCCGTTCTATACACACACACATCATTCTCTTCTTCTTCTTCTTCTTCTTCTTCCCTGTACTCTCTTGTTAATCATTCCATCAGCCGTCACTTGAAGTGAAGATGCGCGTAGATGTCTGTTGCGCGAGCAATCCCCTTGTTGACTGACTAGTCCCTGGCCTTGGTAAATTTGTGGGCAGAGGGAGTTTTCTTCTTCTTCTTCTTCTTCTTCTTCTTCTTCTTCTGCGTTCCCAGGCCATATGGCCATAATGGGTAAGGTACGTATGTGTCTGCTTTTCAGTTTTCACTGGTCTCCCCGCTGCGCACAGCCGACACATTCCGATTTCGGAGGAGAAACATTATTTGGAAGATTTTTTTGAAAAAAGGCAGGAGAATGGGTCAATAAGTCAGAATGATAGTACATGATAGAAAGCAAAGGGAAAAGGCAGAGTCAAAGAGAGTGGCAGATTAGAGGAAGATACAAGCACAGAACTTCCAACAGGTGGGGGAACTATTTTTAACAAAAGACCCCCCCCCCCCCCCCCCCCCAGGTATCCCCACGGGGAGAGAGGGAGTTTGAAATCCAGGGGGGCTCAAGTCTCGAATGGCTTCCAAGAAAACTGGACACCTTGCAAATATTGACTGATTGCACAAAAGATTGTCTGGTGTGTGTGTGTGTGTGCTGGCATTTCTCTCTCTTCCTTTTTGTTTCTTTTTTCTTCTTCTTCTCCTCTTCTATTCTTCTTCATCTTGTTAACAAGAAGTGACTGACAAAGCTAGCAGTAACAATGACTCTTTTGTTATTAGCTGTGGCCCAGTCTCTCTGTCTCTGTCTCTCTCTATCTCTCTCTCTGTCTCTCTCTCTCTCTCTCTCTCTCTCTCTCTCTCTCTCTCTCTCTCTCTCTCTCTCTCTCTCTCTCTCTCTCTCTCTCTCTCTCTCTCTCTGACGACAGGATAAAAAAACAGCTTTCTTTAGCTTATTCCTTTATCGTCAATAAAGATCATTTTGACTTGACTTGACTTGACTTGACTCTCTCTCTCTCTCTCTCTCTCTCTCTCTCTCTCTCTCTCTCTCTCTGTGAATATTTGTGTGTACAAATGTGCATGTGTACATCAGTATAATTTCTAAGTATGTAAGACAGTAGTCTATGTATGTGTTTCTACGCGTGTGTGAGCAGCTGTGTGTGTGTGTGTGTGTGTGTGTGTGTGTGTGTGTGTGTGTGTGTGTGTGTGTGTGTTGTGTGTGTGTGTGTGTGTGTGTGTGTGTGTGTGTGTGTGTGTGTGTGTGTGTGTGTGTGTGTGTGTGTGTGTGTGTGTGTGTGTGTGTGTGTGTGTGTGTGTGTGTGTGTGTGTGTGTGTGTGTGTGTGTGTGTGTGTGTGTGTGTGTGTGTGTGTGTGTGAGAGAGAGCTGCTGTGTGTGTGTGTGTGTGTGTGAGTGCGCGCGAAGACGCGTGCACATACACTGATACATGCATGCGTGAACTTATGCGTGCGTATGTGTTACGAGTGCTCTTGCGTGGGAAAAGCAAACACGCCCTAACAGGAAAGGGGAGAGAAAGAATGTTGAATTAGATGTAAAAGGAGATGAAAAAGGGTAGTTTAGAAAGAAAGAACGAAAGAAAGTAACGGGATGGTCGGAATGGGTGCAAAATGATGCCTCTCCGCCATTGGTGAGGGTATTTTGGTAGGCCTATTTGGTATATATTCTAGTCACAGATACTTATTTGTGAAATTCGGGCTGCTCTCCCCCGGAGAGCGCGTCGCCGCAAGTGCAGCGCCTACCCAATTTTTTTATTTTTTTTTTTTTTGGGGGGGTGCGGTGGGGTTGTGGGCACACTTGGAAAACCTAGCCATCAATTTGGCCATACCAGGCAGCGGGATTTCTCCCTGCTCTTACCGACTTTCAACTGGTTTTACGCGCGTAAAGCGCACGGGTCAGACTAGCTTTAAGTCCCCATCCGAAGGACTAGACTGGACGTTCAGTTCGATTTTCCTGTCAAACTAGAAAGAAGGAAAGAAGGGCGATCGAGGCCGGGATTCGAACCCGTGTCACTCACGCTGCAGTCACGCATTACATTTTGGCAGGCGAACGTCTTAACCACTGAGCCACCTTTCTCCCTGAGGTGAGAGGAGTGGTTATGATAAGGTGGGGCAAAACACCCCCCACACCCTCACCCTCCTAAGCAAGACATCCTTTTTCTCTTCTCTTTGAAGCTACGGACATTTCGCATTAACCCTTTTACCGCCAATGTCGCATTTATGCATCACAATGTTTTAAACAGCCACCCAATCACGTGTCAAAATCACGGGATTCACGTGTTTTCCCTCTTATAGCTGGAAAGAAATCTTGTTTTGACCAAGTCTGACTCCCATATAAATTACCCCAAATTGAAAGCGACACATCAGTTTAAAGAGCAGCCTCAATTTGAATATGGGGAAATTCGAATGTGGGTCACAGCAACCCAGAAAAAAAAACAAGGGACGTAACCGTGGCGCATCACGGGGTCTTTAAAGACCCACCACGTCACGTGTCAAAATCACGGTTTTCACGTGCTTTCCCTCTTACAGCTAGCAAAAAATCTGAAGAAATCTTCCCAGCATAAGAGGGAATGTGACACGTGACGTGGGGGGTCTTTAACACCCGTGTCACTAAAAGGCATCAAGTCAGGGCCTGTTATCTAAAGACCCTATTTTCTTAACCCCTTGACTGCCAGAGAAAATGAAAGAAAAAAATAATTTGGGCAAATCATGCCATGAAAAAGACAACTGATAGAGCCAATCTGGCAAAATGGTCTGGGGATATTACTCTCTTGACTGTGTTAGTAGAGCAAAAGCCAGCATATCAAGGTTATTCCTCTTCTGATGACATCATCAGTGATGTCATCAGGTCAGTACGTAATACGTTGGTGGCAGTCAAGGGGTTAATTTTGGGAGGTAAAGGATAGGCCTAAATGTTGTACATGTCACAGAGGAATTCCCACTATTGCAGATTTTTTTTCTTCTCTACTCAGTTAAGTGTAATGGTATATTTTGGCTGAAAAATGGCTGGCGGCAAAACGGTTAACCCTTTCACCGCCAATGTCGCATTTTAGCACCACAGTGATTTAACACCTATGTCACTAAAAGGCATCAAATTGGGGTCTATTATCCAAAGACCCTATTGTCTTAGTTTTGGGAAGTAAGGTTAGTCCTTATTTTATTAATGTCACAGAAGAATCCCCAATACTACAGTAAGACAGATTTTGTTCTCTACCCAGGTAAATTGAATGGAATTTTTTGCTGAAATATGGCTGGCGGTGAAACGGTTAATGTAAACGACAGAGACCTAGCCACAATACAACATAATTATCATAACCGTTAAAAACTTTGAAAGAATCATTCGCACGCAAGGAGGCAGTAAATGCAGTACATTTGTTGTTGTTAGCCAATAAGAAGTGTTCGGAAATAATTAAGGGGAGTAATTTCATGGAGTGAGGGGGTGATCTCGCCTAATTCAATCGGTCAAACAGGGGAAATTACTCTACCTTTCAGGTAGATCCCCAGCCGTCGCCTCGTGTGTTTGAGGAGACACACAGCATGCATAGAACGCAGTGCGTCGTTCTAAATTGGATGTAATTTATATTTTTACGTCACAGTTTGCAAGTTCTACCACTTTGTAGCAACTGGCCACCGCTTATTTTTCTAAAAAATAAAAAAAACGTTTGCCAATCGCTGACTGGCATCCTGCGGTTTCAAGCTTCGACGCCATGCCGCCATGGGTTGCCGTGGTTTTGACCGAGTAACTCGAGGTAATCAACTCTAATTCTCACGAAGTGCTCTCCCCTACTTTTTCCCGCGATCAGCCAGAGCGTGGTTGGTCGTAGCGTGGTTGGTCGTAGCGTAGACTAGTCGGGCGTAAGAGCGTGGTGGGATCTTGGTAGAAGCGTATTAAAGATCCACCCGATCATGTGTCAAAATTACGGGTTTCACGTGTTTTCCCTCTTATAACTGGAAAGAAATCTTGTTTTGACCAAGTCTGACTCCCATATAAATGGCCCCAAATTGAAACCGACACATCAGTTTAAAGAGCAGCCTCAATTTGAATATGGGGAAATTTGCTTGTGGGTCACAGCAACCCAGAAAAAACCAAGGGACTTAATCGTGGTGCGTCACTGGGTCTTTAAATTACTATAGTCGACTCCGCATAAGTCGACCTCGGATAATTCGACACTTCGGATTAATCGACCCTAAGGCTTGGTCCCGTCCACAAGCCTTCTTTATCTCTGTAAAATCACCTCGGATAATTCGACCTCGGATAAATCGACACTTCGGATAATTCGACCCTTAAAACGCAAACTCTCCTCGGATAAGCTGACCATCATCACAACCCTCACCCCCCACCCCTTCTGTTAAAAATATGAGGGTCGATAAGTTATATGCCGAGTGTCCTGTACTTGTTCAGATGCGTTCCAATGACGTCAAGTTTAGTTTGACGTATTTGATGTTGCAAACAGTTGTTCTAAAATTGTCTGGAGCTTGAAAAGGAAACACAAATGTCTATATGTCTATATGTCTGTCTATATGTCTATATGTTTATATGTCTGTCTATATGTCTGTCTGTCTATATGTCTATATGTCTGTCTATAGGTCTATATGTCTGTATGTCTATATGTCTGTATGTCTATATGTCTGTCTGTCTCTCTCTCTCTCTCTCTCTCTCTCTCTCTCTCTCTCTCTCTCTTTCTATCTCTCTCTCTCTCTCTCTCTCATCCGTTTAATTTTTCATTATATCATTCATTCTTTCTTTCTCACTTTCTTTCTTCCTTTCTCTATTTTTCTTTTTTTCCCAGTCGCACGAAGATTTTCACCTTTTTCATCCACATGTGTCAGTATGCTCTTGTTTAAAATATTTTCCGTCTTGCTTTCTTTTTCTTTCTTTCTTTCTTGTTTCTTTCTTTCCGACGTTCTTTTCTTCTAATGTTAGCTTCAGGTATAATAGTCCTACATTCTGTACTATTGCCTAAAGGTGCACGTTAATGTCACCATGTTCCGCTTGATAGGCGGTTTGCACAATTCTTCTCTTTTTCTTCCTTTCTTTCTTTTCTTCTTCTTTTTCTCCTTTAGATCGTTCTATCTTTCCGCTGCTTGCATAGCAGACCTATATCTACACCTTCAAAGTTGTGCATAGATGTCACGATATTCCGCTAG
>CM065702.1:9778653-9781153 GCA_017654935.2 Phymorhynchus buccinoides
GATAACAATATGGGTTGCAAATTCACATCGTATTCTCCCAGGAGAGGCTTCCATTGCATCTTTTGCATTCAAACTATCGTCAGCGTCGGGGGAGAGTAGGGGGAGGGGGGAGGGCAGAGCCCCCCAGATCCTTCAATTTTCCCCAGACCCCCATTTCAGCCTGACTACTACTGGAAAACTTGCTACGCCCCTCGTCCCACCCCCTGCCTCTCTCTCTCTCTCTCTCTCTCTCTCTCTCTCTCTCTCTCTCTCTCTCTCTCTCTCTCTCTCTCTCTCTCTCTCTCTCTCTCTCTCTCTCTCTCTCTCTCTCTCTCTCTCTCTCTCTCTCTCTCTCTCTCTCTCTCTCTCTCTCTCTCTCTCTCTCTCTCTCTCTCTCTCTCTCTCTCTCTCTCTCTGACTGTGTGTGTATGTGTATGCATGTGCGCGTGCGCGAAATGTGCGACAATTTTGGACAGACAGACCGCGACAGATCGACCGACAAAGTAAGTTATAGGTTTGTGGCTTGTGCCACAAACAAAAAAGGAGGCGGAGAGAGAGACCGTGACAGAGAGAGAAACAAATAGAGAGAGAGAAGAACACACACTAACGCACACTAAAAAGTACAGATTCCTTTTAAACGTTTTCCCAAGTCTTGTTGATAGCCATTGGACACAGGTCTGTAAAATTTGAAGCGATTACGTACAGTGGTTCCCAACATATACAGTGTTGCAAAAAGAGACAGACTTGCCACAAAACAATTCATTATAATCAGCGTACTAATTTAGGCTCTGGTAATGAAACAGTTCTATTCTCACACACACAAACGCAGATACGTAATCCCCCTCCCCCACCCCACCCCCCGTATATTTGTAGCGGCTTACAGTTCAATGGAAACGAATGAGTTTTATTAGTAGACAGTCAACAGTTCAATTTCATTCAAAATAATTAATGCGATCTGTTAATGGGAATCAAATGTTGTGCATGAAGTAAATACAGAGAGCCGCAATAATAATAATAATAATAATAATAAATAATAATAATTATTATTATTATCATTAATTTCTATCCTTGCAAAATGTGATTGTTCATGTTGATAAAAATGAAAACAAGGATTTTGATTTCAACCGGTAGAGATCAAAATTTTAATATCTCCTTGTAGAGTTTTAAATCTTACTAGCAGAGATCACAAATTGCGAGTTTAAAACTCTACCAGAATGTAATCTCTATGCTGACATAAATAGTCCTGTTTTCATGCTCATGCTTCATCCAATCAATCCAACCATATCATGGTCAAATAATATCACAATCCGTGTGTGCAGAAGAAGAAAGAAAGACGGTAAATTAAAAGTTCATTCATTCATCATACTATATACATCTCTTATCTTATTTCTCAGATGTCAATTTGAAATATAAAAAAATATGTTCAATTCAAATAGGTTGAGATCAATTAAACGTTTGCCATCAGAATGGTTTTCAAATAAATGATGCGTCAAATATGTGAAGAACGAATTAACAATATTATGATAGCACAATCTTAAATTAAACGCAATAATATCGAAACGAAAAATAGCAAAAAGCACCAAAATGAGATGCGGTGGATTTAATGGCACAATCCTGCTTCTCGTCCTTAGGCTAAAACAGGATGGCAGGGCCATATAAGCTGTTCTCCCAGTTCTCAAGCCAAGCAAAAAGCAAAACAAATGTTCATAATTTGAAATGGAACTGAAATTGAAAAATAAATGGTATAAACTTACTCCTAGTTGTAAATTTCGAATCATCGTCCTTGAATGTCATCAAATAAGACCTACTGGTGAAATTCTGTTCAATGGTGAAATTCAGGGGAGGTAATTTTCGACTCACTGTCCATAAGAGTCAACAACTAATTGGACGTTAAACTCACCATCCTACTTTTTCGACTCTAGGGTCACAGTTGGATTGTTTTGCTGTTGCTGTTGTTTGTTTGTTTGCTGTTTTTACAAAATGTTCTGTGTTACTTTGAAATTAGATATTTCACAACAAAATATTATTAGCTGACTTCATTTCATTCTACTTAATTCACACATTGCCTTTGAAATAATCAGTATCTTTGTAATATTTTGTCACTGGGAATACGTTAACATGGCTTGCAATTCTGTGAATCTGACATCGCGTGCCGCATCTGCAAGATCTAAGAAACCATTGTATTAAATGTCATTATGATCGGTTGGGTCGTTTAGGCGCTATGAACTGAAACACATTTCGGCAACTGAAACACATTTCGGTCACACACACACGCGTGCGCGCCCAAACACGCACGCACACGCACACGCGCGCGCACACACACACGCGCACGCACACACGCACACGCACACGCACACGCACACACACACACAGAGGATAAAAAAAAGCCTTGTTAGCTTATTCTTTAACCCTCAATAAAGATCATTTTGAATTGACTTGATTTAAATTGACACACACACACACACACACACACACACACACACACACACACACACACACACACACACACACACACACACAC
>CM065702.1:9783653-9793653 GCA_017654935.2 Phymorhynchus buccinoides
CTCTCTCTCTCTCTCTCTCTCTCTCTCTCTCTCTCTCTCTCTCTCTCTCTCTCTCTCTCACTACGCCCAACTAAGAAAATCGCGTGATAAGCCCCTAGTGGATTGACTGCCCCCTGGCGGGCAAATAATCGCCATAAGTCGACCATTGGTGAAGACGGGGTAAAAAGCCCATGGGCGGGTAAGAAGCCCAAGCCAATTATCTCATGAAATAAAGCAAATGTCAGTGAAATTTGCCCATGAGACGAATGCTAAACACACTCGTCTCATGGGCAAAATGTGACTGAAAATTTGCTTTATTTCATGAGATAATTGGCATGGGCTTCTTACCCGCCCATGGGCTTTTTACCCCGTCTTCACTTACGAATACGAATGAATACGAATGCTTTATTGAGGGTGAAAAGGATAAGCTACAATAGCTTCTTTGCACCTTGCCCTCTCACTCACACATTCATGCCATGCATCAAGCAAGAAAATTTGACATAAAAACAATCAAGTCCAAGAAAATGGAACAAAAATTGGCACATGAAATAATTGAAAAAGAATCAAAAATGGGAATTAAAAGCAAACATGGATAACGGTTAACAATGGTGAACTTGAATTGGTGGTTTAAATTGAGTACGAAAAAAGGGAAACAATTCTGAGACAATGGCAATTTTTCAGAATAATACCACTTTAAAGGGAGGGGGGGCAGAAAAAATAGCTTTGAGAGAGAGAGAGAGAGAGAGAGAGAGAGAGAGAGAGAGAGAGAGAGAGAGAGAGAGAGAGAGAGAGAGAGAGAGAGAGAGAGAGAGAGAGAGAGAGAGAGAGAGAGAGAGAGAGAGAGAGAGAGAGAGAGAGAGAGAGAGAGAGAGAGAGAGAGAGAGAGAGAGAGAGAGAGGAGAGAGAGAGAGAGAGAGAGAGAGAGAGAGAGAGAGAGAGAGAGAGAGAGAAGAGAAGAAACAGACAGACAGGGACAGATAGAGAATGAGAGACAGAGAGAGAGTCAGATCTACACAGAAACAGTCAGACAGAAACAGAGAAAGGCAGAGACAGACAGCCGACAGAAATAAATGGAGAGAAAGAAACAGTAACACGAAGTCAATCAGTGTGTGTGAATCAGAATCAGAATGTGTGTGTGTGTGTGTGTGTGTGTGTGTGTGTGTGTGTGTGTGTGTGTGTGTGTGTGTGTGTGTGTGTGTGTGTGTGTGTGTGTGTGTGTGTGTGTGTGTGTGTGTGTGTGTGTGTGTGTGTGTGTGTGTGTGTGTGTGTGTGTGCAGCGTGTGTGCGTGTGTGTCTGTGTATGTGTGTGTGTGCGAGCGTGTGTGTGTATGTATGTGCTCTTGCGCACACGTGTGTATATGAGTACGTGTCTGTGTATGCATGTGAGCAGATGCATGTGCACGCTCTCGCGCACGCGTTTGTATATGGGTAGGCCTACGTGCGTACGTGCGTAGGTGTTTGTATCTTTGTGTATGTGTGTGCATATATGTATGTATGGGTGGGTGGGTTTTAAAAAAGAAAGAAAATACGTATGCATATTTTGGGTGGTATAATAACAAATCCTCCTTAACCCTTTCACCGCCAAAGTCGCATTTTTAGCACCACAGTGATTTCACACCTATCCCACTAAAAGGCATCAAATTGGGGTATGTTCTCCAAAGACTTTTGTCTTAGTTTTGGGAAGTAAGGATAGACCTTATTTTATATACGTCACAGAAGAATCCCCAATACTGCAGATGGATTTTCTCTACCCACGTAAAGTTGATGGACATTTTTGGCTGAAATATGGCTGGCGGTGAAAGGGTTAAGTCTCGGCCCGGCTGGTAGCTGTCCCCGGATACAAAGAAGTGAAAAGTGCGTGATAGGGAGAGACCCCACATTTCACCCTCTAGGTCTGCACGCCCGGAGTTTAAATCCCAGCAGGGCACTAGTGTGCACTGAAATTCAAGCATTGCATTGTGCTCCTATGTTCTACTTTCCTTCCTTGTCACTTTTGTTATGTTTTGTTTTGTTTTGTCTGTGTACGTTTTGTTGTTGCACCCGCCAAGATATACACGTGCAATGTCAATTCAAATAAGCCCATTATAAGCTTTAACCCTTTCGCCGCCAATGTCGCATTTATGCACCACAATGGTTTAACACCCATGTCACTAAAAAGCATCAAATCAGGGCCTGTTATCTGAAGACCCTGTTTTCTTAATTTTGGGAGGTAAGGATAGGCCTAATGGTATACATGTCACAGAGGAATGAGCAATATTGCAGATTTTTTTTTCTCTACCTAGGTAAGTTTAATGGTATTATTTGGCTAAAAAAATGTCTGGCGGCGAAAGGGTTAAACTTGTCGCTCTTCTTGTGTTATATATTGTTTAAAACATTGCCGTTGAATAAAGACCAAATACAAACAAGGTGAATACAAAAATAATAAATCAAAATTAATCAATTAATTATCCATATCCTTAAAAAATAGAAATGAATGATTGAATAGATAAATACATTACCAAATGAATAACATCTTGAATGAAATAAGGGGAGACAAAAATAATACTTGTAAAAGAAGAAATAAAAAAGAGAGAAAGAAAACCAAAGAAATAACGAATGCATCATACTCTTTAAAGACATATAGGTCCCACGTCACGTGCCACATTCCCCCTCTTATGCTAGGAAGATTTCTTAAGAGATTTCTTACCAGCTATAAGAGGGAAAACACGTGAACACCGTGATTTTGACATGATGAGAGAGAGAGAGACGTGGTGGGTCTTTAAAGTGACATCTATGCACAACTTTGAAAGTGTAGAATATAGGTCCACTATGCAAGCAGCGGAAAGATAGAACGATCTTAAAGGAGAGGGCTGGTGTGAGAAAAGTGAGTATGCGTTAGAGATAGATCAATAGAGATGGAGTGAGAGAGAGAGAGAGGGGAGAGAGAGAGAGAGAGAGAGAGGAGAGAGAGAGAGAGAGAGAGAGAGAGAGAGAGAGAGAGAAAGAGGGGTGGGGAGGGGGGAAGAAGGGAAGACAGAGAGAGTGTAATGAAGTCATGTAGGCAAACGTTATTAGCCACACCTATATCTGTTGGACTTTCTGGGACAGCTCTTTTCTGTGTCATATTTTTGTTTGTGGCTCAAGCCACAAACCTATAACTCACTTTGTCGGTTGGTCGGTCGGTCGGTCTGTCTGTCGGTCGGTCTGTCGGTCGGTCGGTCCAAAATTGTCGCACATTTTGACAAAATTGTCGCACTTCAAATCGAGGCTCCACTTCAAATTGAGGCCGCTCTTTAAAATGATGTATTTTAAAGCGTACAAAATAATAAACATACGTAATACAGACACTACAACAGACACGACGAGTATGCGGTGCTTCTTTCGATGAGTATAAGTAGGATAAATAGTTTTAAATGTTTTCCAAAAGATATAAAAAGTTACGGAATGGTGCAGAGATAACATTCTGGTTTACAGATTAAAATTATTGAAAAGCCAGGGGAGGTGACTCATGATTGGAGTGGTAAAAATAGACCGCGTGCCACAAACTATTGCGATTTCGCGCTTGTTTTTAAATGTATCACCATTCACCAGCAACGCAGCCGGTATATATTTGTGGAAAAATACCGGTATAATACCGGTACAGAAATCCGTACCGGTACCCAGCTCTAGTGCCCTCAATAAGGCCTGCAATTCTCTATCTTTTTTGGGGGGCTGTGTCCGTTTAGCGCGCATTTGCAATTGCTATAAAACGCGCACTGTCAGTTAGCGCACTTTCAGGTTGTTTAATGCCATAAAACGCGCACTTCGAATGTCTGGAAAGCGCGCGCCCCTCTCTCTCTCTCTCTCTCTCTCTCTCTCTCTCTCTCTCTCTCTTCTCTCTCTCTCTCTCTCTCTCTCTCTCTCTCTCTCTCTCTCTCTCTCTCTCTCTCTCTCTCTCTCTCTCTCTCTCTCTCCCCCCTCTCTGCCCCCCCTCTCTCTATCTCTCTCCATACAATTTGGAATTTGAACATTTATCGCTCATATTTAGTTAAAATAAAACATTCGAACATTTATCACTCATATTTATTTAAAATAAAAATAAGATGAAACAATCTCTCTCGTAAATGTTGTTTTGCTTCAAACAACTTTGATTTGGAACATAAACATAACATAAAATTTTAATTAAAATGAATCATAAATCTCTCTCACACTTGTAAACTTTTGTTTTGTTTCACTTAACTAATTCATTCTCTCTCTCTCTCTCTCTCTCTCTCTCTCTCTCTCTCTCTCTCTCTCTCTCTCTCTCTCTCTCTCTCGCGAGAACTACTTTTAGCCGGAAGTAAAAAAAATGGTTGCACATTTCCCATGATGCAACTAACTGTTTGCGGCGTGCTAGGGCACGAGAGAGAACAAAACGTTACGCGAACTATCGGCAAACGAAGCGTGTTTCTTAGACCGTCGTTTTTTGCCGATTTGCGCTCACGCTACGTAACGTTAGCCCTTGTGAAACGGACCCCTGACACTCCGTATAGTCCAACAATGACATAATTACAATGATAATGCTGAGCACTACTCACTGCCAGCAAGGGAGAGTCCTTCGATGTGCCACCCGGGGCTCTGGAACCGTTCCTGGCCCAGTTTGCTGAAGTTTATATGGTAACCAGACCACAGGGAGAAGAGGAAGAGGAAGAGAGCCAGGCTGCACGTGACGCGCACCGCTTGGAGCCAGTCTGCGCGTGAGAGCAGAGACAGAGAATAACAGAGAGAGAGACAGAGACAGAGAATAACAGAGAGAGAGACAGAGACATACGCTTATGATGCTTTAAAACTTTACCACGTCACGTTCCCACATTCCTGCTTATACCTTGGAAGATGATTATTAAGATTTCTTGCCAGCTATAAGAGGGAAAGCACGTGAAACCCGTGATTTCGACATATTAAGAAATCTTGTTTTGACCAGGTTTGACTCCCATACAAATACCCCTTAAAATTCAAAACGAAACATCATTTTAAAAGAGCAGCCTTACATTATTCTTTAAGATTGGGAGCATTGGTATGTGGGTCACAGCAACCCAGAAGAAAAAAAAACCAAGGGACTTAATACGGTGGTGGGTCAGTGTGTCTTTAAGGGCTACACACGTACGATTCGGATCTGAATACGATGCGATTTTGACGATGAGAGTCATGATCCCTAACGTGAAATGGTCATTACATTTATACTACTTCTTGTTTGACACGAAAGGGCGATAATTTTAGGCCCGAATTGCTCATTTCCACACCTATCGACATTAGTCACCTTCAGATAATTTTCTGTGGCTATATACCTCCCTTATAAAGACGGGGTAGAAAGCGCATTAGCGGGTAAGAACCCATCCCAATTATCTCATGACAACGCTGAAGCAAATCCTTCAGTCTCATTTTGCCCATGAGACGAGTGTTAATGTCTAGCATTCGTCTCATGGGCAAATTTGACATCTTTTCTCATCAATTTATAATTGGGGTGGGCTTCTTACCCGCCCATGCTTTTTTTACACACGTCAAACTTCCCATCTTCCGATCATGACCAGGCAAGACAATTGAGATAACTCAGATACCCCCACTTGTGGTGGTACTGTTAACCGCCGTTTTGTCCAAATTCCGCCGTTTTGTCTATAGACAAAACGGCGGTGTTAGATCCGCCGTTTTGTCCAAATTTTCTATTATGATTTGGACAAAACGGCGGTTCAACAATCCGCCGTTTTGTCTATATACAAAACATACCCCCACACATACAAAACGGCATACCCCCACACATACCGCCGTTTTGTCCAAATGAAAGTTGGAGTTATAAAAACTCATTCTTGACAAGTTCTCTTTTTTTTTTTAATCTTTGTTAAATTAAATGAATAACAAGCTGACCACTGACACTGGTCACTTTGGCCTAATTGTGGTTGACTAGTGGTCAGTGTCACTGACCAGTGGTCACATTGGCCTATTTTCACCTGTTTGACATGCAAATTAGTGTATTAGGAGTTAAAATGAACAAGGTTTGATGTGGTTGACCAGTGGTCACACATACACTGACCAATACCCCCACCTTTTTTTTTTTAGGCCAAACCCATGACCACCCATACAGTGACACTGACCACTGGTCAACCCCCATCAAAATTTGTTCATTTGAACTCCTAATACACTAATTTGCAGTCAAACAGTGAACCCATACCCAAACTGACCACTCGGTCATGATCTTCTTTTACCCACCACTGGTCAACCACATCCCCCTCTAATGTTCATTTGAACTCAACTAATACACTAATTTGCAGTCAAACAGTTAAAAATACCCCCAAAATGACCACTGGTCAGTGACACTGATACACTTGTCAACCACATCTCTCTCTTGTTCATTTCTCTCTCTCCTAATACACTAATTAGCATTCAAACTCTAAAATTAGGCCAAAGTGACCAGTGTCAGTGGTCAGCTTGTTATTCATTTAATTTAACAAAGATTAACTCTCTTTAATTAGAGAACTTGTCAAGAATGAGATTTTATAACTCCAACTTTCATTTGGACAAAAGGGCGGTTCAAAATCGGGCGCCGTTTTGTCCCTATCTCGCCGTTTTGTCAATAGACAAAACGGCTAATTAAATGTGAACCTTATTTTTTATCCAAATCATAATAGAAAATTTGGACAAAACGGCCTATCCGGAATTTGGACAAAACGGCGGTTAACAGTTCTTTTTTCTTTCTTCTTAATGAGGTTTTTCCGAGGCGTGGTCGCACTGCTACATTTACTATCTGTATCATCAATTTTTATTAAATCGGGACTTTACCCCACGCTTTAGCATTACACACTCCGGGCATTCCCATCTTCCCAGTATTGTACCCACCAGAGCTTTGCCCTGACATACAAAATAAAACGCCCACATGGCCGAAAGGCCGAAGAGGGCGTAAAACCGGGATATTTTCGTTTACCCATGGGTTCGATAATCTTAAGTATTATGGCAATTCGCACCTCAAGGGCACGAGACAGGGGCTAGACAATGTTTCGGTATAAAGCCTCATTCATGCAATGGGTCCACTTTTGAGTGAATAGTGAGCGAAAATACACACAATGGTCAACCTAGCTCACCAATTCTGACCGCCAGGTGGCAACCAACTCAATAGGGGCTTATCTCGTCCCCCTCTATCTTTAGTTCTCTCTCTCTCAGAGAGAGAGAGAGAGAGAGACACTCTCTTTAATTAGAGAGAGAGACTCGAGATGGATTATCAACGTAGATCTCCTCCCAGAGAGAGATAGATCACGCAGAGCCTTATATTTCCCCTATCTCTTTTCTTCCTCGAATCTCTTTCTACCTCCCTCTAATTAAATGCTATACCTTATTTGCTATTTATGTTCCTCTCTAGGGGATCAACCTCACCCTATCCCCTATACCTAAACACAACGCTGATTTCTTTCTTTCTTTTTTCTCTCTTCTTATTTGAGCCCTTTCTGGTGGTGTTTTCCCACTCCCACATTATACACATCTTTACTCCCCAATTTACTATCCAATAATCCTGTACCCCACGCTTTAGATTACAGCCAGCTCAGCCTTCCCATCTTCCGATCAGGTAAGGGCAGAGCTTCGCCCTGACATACAAAATAAAATGCGCTTGCGATTTTGACAGAAGTGAGTCAAAAACGGAAATTTGCATTAACCGTAGAAATGCATTGAGGGGGGTCAACATCTTTACCGGAACCTATTTGGTGACGGAAGTGTTTTCACGTGATTCATGACTCACATCGTCAAAATCGCATCGCATCCCCATACGATTCGTATGTGTGTGGCTGAGAAACGGACTCTCTTCAGATGGTCATTGACATGTGACTTATTGCGAAAAATAGTTTGTTTCTTTTTTCCGTACTCCATTCTTATGCTTCGACGCACCTTCAGAACAAGTTCCAACAAGAAATAATAATAATAATAATGATCATTTCTATAGCGCCTAATCTCCCGTGGGGGCTCTAGGCGCTTCACAAACATAATGTATCTTACATGAACAACAAAAGCATGTAACAACAACAATGACAACAATGACACGCACACACACACACACACACACACACACACACACACACACACACACACACACACACACACACACACACACGCACGCAAATGTACGTGATAGCGTGATTAAACCAATGTTTTCCATTTAAACATTGTGCTTGGACTTAAAATAAATTCCTAAAAATATCAGCAAGGTCATGATTATCGAAAATAACCTTCCTTTTCACGATGCCTGCCCCACTACCAAATTTGATCAAAACCCGTCCAGTAGTTTTTGAGAACATTGACACACAGACAGACTCACAGGCCTACAGACAGACTGAAAACAATACCCGTCCTCTGGCCAGGGGGAAAATGATACATCGAGACAGATAGTTCAGGCAGACTTGCCAACGGTCACACAGACAATCAGGCAGGCCAGACAGACAGACAGACAGACAATATAATTAGGGTAAGAAGACGGGGTAAAAAGCCCATGGGCGGGTAAGAAGCCCATGCCAATTATCTCATGAAATGAAGCAAATTTCAGTCAAATTTTGCCCATGAGACGAACGCTAAACATTCACACTCATCTCATGGGCAAAATGTGACTGAAATTTGCTTCATTTCATGAGATAATTGGCATGGGCTTTTTACCCGCCCATGGGCTTTTTACCCCGTCTTACCGTATACCCTACTTTAAGAAGACTTGCCAACGGTCACACAGACACACAGGCAAGACAGACAGACAGACAACATAATTATGCACAAACAGACAGACACATGCACAAACGAACAAACCATCAATTTTTACCGGGATCTTTGGCATTCACACTGGCCGCGCACGAAGTGGTCTCCTGATGCTGACACACCTGCCACAGCCCCATGGACTCGTCCGGGGGCGCCATGTCGTCATAGGCGGACTTGTTCAAATAGGACCAGTAGGGGAGCGCGAATGCGACGGCGTAGCACAGGTCGCTTGCAATGAGGGCGTAGAAGCCGACCCTGTAGCCCACGTGCCGGTCACTCCACAGAACCATGGTGTTGGAATTGAGTGGATAGTTCTGCACTATCTGAAAATAAATCAACGGACATGTGAAGGCAAGAACACTTTAACGATGGCTTGGAGTCACACACACACACAAAAAAAAAATGTTTTTATAAAAACGATGGCTTGGAGTCAAAACGGATTATCATTAGATAGTCCATTGACGAATGAAAATCCGTTTAACGTCCTCCGGTCTGAAACAGACACATATGGGACATTAGTAGATACAAAGATGGTGGGAACGATCCTGGAGGCAATGCCCGGAGGCAGTGCAATTCCAGGAAAGTCCCGATTTTTTCAAAATACAGATGTACGTAACAATGGTATAAGTTTTGATGCGTTCCATTGACGTATTATTGAACCTATTACAAAAACTAATAACTTGTATCAAACAATGACCCCAGAAATATACTGGATGGAAGTTCAGTTTAACGTCGCGTATCGGCTTTCGCCATGTACGACGGGCTGAACAAACCAACCAGGGTATAAACAAAAATTTATATTCCTGAATCACTGTCTTAGCCAAAAGGCCGAGAAGCGATCAGGAAATATACTAAGGGGGTTTTGCTTTTTATATTTCTGCAGTCTTTTTTTTTTATAAATACAAGTTATTAGTATTATTGAACCTATTACAAAAACTAATAACTTGTATCAAGCAATGACTGCAGAAATATATAAAGGCGTTTTTGCTTTTTATATTTCTGCAGTCTTTTTCTTATACAAGTTATTAGTTTTCGTACTAAGTTCAATAATATGCCAATGGACTATCTAAAGCTAGGCCTAGTCCGTTTTGACTCCAAGCCATTAGGTGGATAGCTAAAACCTGACCTAAAAAGAGCTGATAGTCGCAGTCGAAATCAAGGAAAATAAACCAAGTAATGGTGTAAACCATAGTCCAGATAATGGTCAACACAGCTCGCCAATTTCACCGCCAGGTGGCAACCAACTCAATAGGGGCTTATCTCGTGATATCTTTAGTTGGGGGTAGAGAGAGAGGGGGGGGGTGGA
>CM065702.1:9798653-9826153 GCA_017654935.2 Phymorhynchus buccinoides
GTCCCTAATCTATAATTTAAATCGGAGTTAACTAAATCTTCTAGAAACGAATTGTGATCAAAATGCCTAAAACACCTGTAAAATATTTCTTTATGGCCGGACTTCGGGATTTGTATGCCTTTTTTCTTCCAAGTTAAACAAACAGAGGAATGGTCACTACAACAGGTTTGTACAGAGCATATTTCTGTTATATTCGCTTTAGAGTTTATATATGTGGTCAATTAAAGTTTTAGAATGTTCAGTAATGCGTGTTGGAACATCAATTATTTGATCCAAGCCATACATTGTATACATTTGATTCCATTTACTTCCCGGGATTGTTAGATCAATATTAAAATCGCCTAGTAGGATGATTTCCTTTGATTCTAAGATTGCTGCATCCATCATTGAATTGAATCTGTCGTACCAGTCAACTTTTTCTGCGGGGTTTCTGTAAAGGAATCCTATCATAATGGGTGTACAATGCTTCAGACTTATTTCAACCCAAATCGACTCTACATTATAATTTTCTAAATTAGTTATTCTTTTGAGAGTTAGGGAACGAGTGCAGTACAAAAGTAAACCTGTTGAACGCGGTGCATTGGGGTCTAATCGAATCATGTTATAGTTAGGCATAGACACGTGAGAATCGGGAATTACATCAGTTAACCAGGACTCGGCTATACAAAATAAATGAAAGTGTTTACCATTGTTACGGAGTATTGTTGCGATTTCATCGGTCTTATTTCTGGCACTATTGATATTTAGGTATCCAATACTAAGTCCCTCCTGTGAGGGCCATTTATCTAGGGTAGAAGACATACTAACAATGATTAATTAATATATGCACAAAGACAATTGAAAACGGTCAATGTAGAAATGAACAAGCAATAAATTAGACAAGTTAGTCTATACCAAGCATAAATGTAAAGCAATGTACGCTGCCTACACTCAGTGTGAATCACAATTACAGTAACTGTGTTCAAACAAACAAGGTGATAAGCTCTGTGTGTGTGTGTGTGTGTGTGTGTGTGTGTGTGTGTGTGTGTGTGTGTGTGTGTGCGTGTGTGTGCGTGCGTGTGTGTGCGTGTGTGTGTGTGTGTGTGTGTGTGTGTATGTTTGACAGAGACATGCAGAAACAGAGAGCGACAATCAATCAAAAATGGTGTTTTACGTCTTCTCGGTCTGGAACAGACACTTATGCGACATTTGTAGATACAAAGATGGTGGGAACAATACTGGAGGCAATGCCCGGAGGCAGTGCAACTCCAATAAAGTCCCGATTTTTTAGCAATACAGATAGGTGTAGCGGTAACCACGCCTCGGTTAAACCTCATCGGCTATGGTACAGCCACAATTGTGTTTGTTTTGTGTTTTTTTAATGAACCGGGTCACGACTGAAGAGCCACTTAACCAACACACACAAGTTATGACGAACATGGTCCCCCGCAGTTTTCAATGAAGAGGTTCTACACATGTGGCATGATTGTAATCAAGTGTGTTTATACGCACACACGTAGGTGAAGACGGGGTAAAAAGCCCATGGGCGGGTAAGAAGCCCATGCCAATTATCTCATGAAATGAAGCAAATTTCAGTCACATTTTGCCCATGAGACGAGTGTTAATGTTTAGCATTCGTCTCATGGGCAAATTTGACTGAACGTTTCTTTATTTCAAGAGATAATTGGCATGGGCTTCTTACCCGCCCATGGGCTTTTTACCCCGCCTTCACCTACACAAAACCGCATACCAAAGTATGTAGGTCTAGGAATGCATGCATATGCGTACACACGCACAAGCACGCGTGAACATAGTCCTACACATGCACATACACAGACACACATATACACACGCGCGCGCGCACACACATGCACACACATGTGCATACTCTCTCTCTCTCTCTCTCTCTCTCTCTCTCTCTCTCTTTCTTTCTTTCTCTCTCTATTTCTCTCTCTCTCTCTCTCTCTCTCTCTCTCTCTCTCTCTCTCTCTCTCTCTCTCTCTCTCTCTCTCTCTCAAAAACACAACTATTCATATGTACAATTAGATAAACACAAAACATGGCATAAGTATACTATCACAAAACAATAATAAACACACACGCGCGTGCACACACACACACACATGTACATACTTGCTTTCTCTCTCTCTCGCTCTCTCTCTCTCTCTCTTCTTTCTCTCTCTCTCTCTCTCTCTCTCTCTCTCTCTCTTTCTTTCTCTCTCTCTCTCTCTCTCTCTCTCTCTTCTCTCTCTCTCTCTCTCTCTCTCTCTCTTTCTCTTACCTCTCTCTCTCTCTCTCTCTCTCTCTCTCTTCTCTCTATCTCTCTCTCTCTCTCTCTCTCTCTCTCTCTCTCTCTCTCTCTCTCTCTCTCTCTCTCTCTCTCTCTCTCTCTCTCTCTCTCTCTCTCTCTCTCTCTCTCTCTCTCTCTCTCTCTCTCTCTCTCTCTCTCTCTCTCTCTCTCTCTCTCTCTCTCTCTCTCTCTCTCTCAAAAACACAAATATTCATATGTACAATTAGATAAGCACAAAAACATGGCATAAGCATGCATATCACAAAACAATAATAAATCAAGTTCACAACGGTTTGCACGTAACTTCACATGCACAGCAATACACATATTTAACAGTTTCCAGAAAGAAAGTCAGAGGCGCCGGTATACTGACAACGACGTAGAAGAAGAAGAGCAAGAAGAAAAAGAAGAAGACAAAAAAACAAAGAAAAAAACACACAACAACAACAACAACAAACAACAACAACAACAACAACAACAACAACAACGAACGACAAGAAAAGGGGGAAGAAGAAGAATATTTCACAATTAGCAACAATAACGATGACTACGACGACGACCTCAACATCTACTAGAAAGCGCATAGGCCTACCTTAATCATAAAAAATACTTAAAATATACATAATATTATAAATGTATACCTTAATCATTTGAAAAAAATAGTCAAAATATTGTCATGTTATTATCATGAGTAACAATTATACACTTATACAAATGTGAACGAAAAGAGTCTATTTACAATCACTACTTGTGGCGGTACCTTAGCCGATGAGGTTTAACCGAGGCGTGGTTACTGCTACACTTATCTGTATTGTTAAAAATTCGGGACTTTACTGGTGTTGCACTGCCTCCGGGCATTGCCTCCAGTATCGTTCCCACCATCTTTGTATTTACAAATGTCCCATATGTGTCTGTTCCAGACGGAGAGGACGTAAAGCACCATTTTGCATTCATTCAGTAACAATTATATATACACGTGCGTATACACCCACAATATACATCTGTATCGTTAAACAAATCGGGACTTTCCTGGAGTTGCACTGCCTCCGGGCATTGCCTCCAGGATCGTTCCCACCATCTGTATATCTACTAATGTCCCATATGTGTCTGTTTCAGACCGGAGGACGTTAAACGGAATTTCATTCACACAACAACTTTTCAAAAATTCAACCTACATAGTTACGTTCATCCAATTTCCTCAAAGAAAAAACGACGCACACACAAAAATGATGCTCAAGTAAAATAATAATTCTCAAAGCATACACAACACCTTCTCAAAATGATTTCTTGTCGAATAATACTCAATTAAAATTATAATAATAATCCCCAAAGCATACACAACACCTTCTCGAAATGATTTCTTGTCGAATCATACTCAATTAAAATTATAATAATAATCCCCAAAGCATACACAACACCTTCTCGAAATGATTTCTTGTCGAATCATACTCAATTAAAATTATAATAATAATCCCCAAAGCATACACAACACCTTCTCGAAATGATTTCTTGTCGAATCATACTCAATTAAAATTATAATAATAATCCTCAAAGCATACACAACACCTTCTCGCAATGATTTCTTGTCGAATAATACTCAATTAAAATTATAATAATAATCCCCAAAGCATACACAACACCTTCTCGAAATGATTTCTTGTCGAATCATACTCAATTAAAATTATAATAATAATCCCCAAAGCATACACAACACCTTCTCGAAATGATTTCTTGTCGAATCATACTCAATTAAAATTATAATAATAATCCCCAAAGCATACACAACACCTTCTCGAAATGATTTCTTGTCGAATCATACTCAATTAAAATTATAATAATAATCCTCAAAGCATACACAACACCTTCTCGCAATGATTTCTTGTCGAATAATACTCAATTAAAATTATAATAATAATCCCGTAAAAAGCAGACACAGCACCTTGAAATGATTTCTTGTCGAATCCCGTAAAAAGCAGACACAGCACCTTGAAATGGTTTCTTGTCGTCTGCCAGTCAGTCACCACAACGGAAGTCGTTGATTTCGGCCTAGCCTAAATGTAATGAAAGAAAACACAAATTGAAGCCTAAAGGCCTATATAGGCTACATTGGTAGGCTTAGACTTCTCTTTAAGTTTTCGGCCGGGGTGTGGAAGTTCTCAAAATGGATCTGTTCTCAACATGTCTGCGCATGTGCGAAATCGTTCATGACGTACGTACCATCAAATTTTATCTTTTGTGTGTTCGACACTTCAAAAAAACCCATTGGAAACAGACTGCAACGTCACTGGAACATACAACAAACAAACAACTATGCCTAGTGCTACATTTGCTGTTTGCTGTTTTTCTACCTATCTCGGTTAATTGTATTTTTCGTTTATTGCCTTTCTTACCATACATAAAGCTGTATTTTAGGAACATTTTTAGCTAATAACCTTTTTGGAATACTAACCCTAACCCTAACCCTAGCCCTAACCCTAACCCTACCCCCCACCGTATAAGACGGAAAAACGCAACGAACCACAACTGTGACAAATCGCGGTGTACTGCAGTACATAGTGGGGGGTAGGGTTAGGTTTAGGGCTAGGGTTAGGGTTAGGGTTAGTATTCCAAAAAGGTAATTAGCTAAAAATGTTCCTAAAATACAGCTTTATGTATGGTAAGAAAGGCAAAAACGCAAAAATACAATTAACCGAGAAATGCATGGGAGGTGGCACATCTTTACCTTTAGCCCTAAACCTATTCCTAACCCTATCCCTAACCCTAACCTGAAACCGTCAAATACACACAACAAATAAATTCGCACATGCGCAGACATGTTGAGAACAAATCCATTTTGAGAACGCCACAGGGGTTCTTTGTGTCAAGGTTTTAAATGAAACTTATTAGAAAGTTGAACGGATACGATGTAGCGATGGGTGTGAAGCAGGGAGGGGGCGGGGGGAGGTGTCATTCGAGCAATTGAAACGTTGAAATGGGTTTGCGTTTTGCTAACGCTTCGTCTAGTCTGACCTTTTATTTACATAGTAACACAATGTTATCCACACACGGGAGCAATAATGGCCTATATGGATCACTCAGTCACACTTGAACACTCGCACAGATGCATATGTGTAGCCTACGCGCTAGCAGGCGCACACACACGCACGCACGCGCACACGCACGCACGCACACGCACACGCACACGCACACACACACCACACACACACACACACACACACACACATCAATCATTCAATCAGGCAATTGTCCATGCACAGTTCGCTCTCTTGTGCTTGGGACATTTTTTCTTTACCTTCACATATACACATAATATGTAGGCCTACTTGTGCCATATAAAAACAAGACACAAAAAGAGCACACACACACACACACACACACACGCACACGCACGCACACACACACACACACACACACACACAACACGCACCACACACAGTTCACGCACGCACTTGTGCACGCACACACACACACACACACACACCTTCACACACACACACACGCATATGTAGGCCGCGCGCGCGCACACACGCACACACGCACAAAATATGAAACACACACACATTTTCACAGCTCACAACACACATATTAAGATAATACATGTGACATATGAAACACAACAAGGAAACGCATAAAATATAACACAACAGTAACAATAACAAGTGCAACGCCGAGCACGCAAAGTCCCCTCACAGCATCGCCGACTGTACTCCGAAATCGGAATGTGTCGGCTGTACGCATACATAAAAACGCATCAAAACAGCACGCAAAATATGAAATACGGTTTTCTTTAGCTCCCAATGCACATATTAAGATAATACATGTGACATATGAAACACAACAAGGAAACGCATAAAATATAACACAAAGTAACAGTCAAATTTGCCCATCCGACGAATGCTAGACATTAACGCTCGTCATCGCCGGGCAAAATGAAACTGAAATTTGCTTCATTTCATGAGATACATGGGGTGGGCTTCTTACCCGCCCATGCGCTTTTTACCCCGTCTTCCCCTATATAGCCTTGGGGTTCGGACCCGTGATTTGAGCGCGCGCGATCATGCGCACACGCGCGCACAGAAAAATTCATGACAACTGTGTTATAGACCATTCATCAAGAAATGTTGTGAAAACTTGAAAACTGCATTAAAATACATGCAAAACTTCGCGAGATATTAGCGATTATGTGTTTCGGGGTTTGAACCCCGTAACTGGCGCGACCTTGACCTTAATGTAAAACTAAATACATCAGTGGATAGCTTGCATCTTGGCAAACTAGTATACCAAATTTGATGATGATAGACTGAATAGTTTTTGAGAAAAACGGACGAATAGCCGGACGGACGGAGGCACGCCGGACGGACGGACGGACACCGGACGGACAGACGGACACCGGACGGACGGACGGACCAGACAAAAACAATAGCTCCCCGAGCGGAGACTAACAACAACAAATACATGAAAAATATGACATTTGTGTTAGCTCCCCTTCCACATAAACTGTACGTGTAACACATGATATAAAGCAAGACGTGGAAACGCAAAACATAGCACAACAGAGCAAGAACAAACCAATATAAGATATCAAAACGTAACATTGAGTTACTTGATGATGCTAACACCAGCATCATGCACCAGTTCAACGATCGACTCGGATCCGGTCCGAAATGTTCCCGCAGCCGACAGCGTATCCGCGGTTCCAGGGTACGAAACGTGTTCCATGAATCATCCATGACGACGTCTCGTCTGCCACGTCACGACCACCTACCCCATTTTCCACGGCCTCCATCATCATCATCTCAACAGGAAGACCGTCCATAAGGGTCTGCGACCAATTGGACGATAATCTCACCTTCTCTTTTGACATGTAAGCTTATAACATAGCAATAATACCAAAGATATTCTAAAAGGGTATATTAACATCTTTTAACAGATCTGATCAACCAGTCACCCTCTCGTGCTCATTTCTCCATTCTTACAACCCCACCCCCTCCCGTTTCTTCCCCTCCTCCTCCACCTCCTACTCCACCCTCCTTCCCGGCTTTCTTTGTTTATAAGGCATAACTTTAAAATCGTTACACAATAAAGTCATATTTTTGCATTATGATAATAATGCACCAACCCACACACAGACGCCATCCCACGTACACATTAACTCGAAAACTTTTAAAAAAAACTTTATCTGACAAGGATTAAGATTTTTGGCCAAGCCTACTCTCGGCTCCAAATCTGTCCACGGGACAAAAACAAGACTAGGATCAAACGAAAAGTAAAATACGGGAACACATGATTCAAGGAATCAAAGAAAGCATTTTGAAAGAGAAGAGGGGGGGGGGGGGGGTGTAAATGAAATAAAAATACAAACAAACAAACAAGGTAACTGAACAATTAACTAACATAAATGACACATATTAGGATAGACAGAGAATGGAAATCTTCTTAACATTCTCCGGTCTGGAACAGACACATATGGGACATTAGTAGATATAAAGATGGTGGGAACGATCCTGGAGGCAATGCCCGGAGGCAGTGCAACACCAGGAAAGTCCCGATTTTTTAACAATACATATGTATATGGAGAGAGAGAGAGAGAGAGAGAGAGAGAGAGAGAGAGAGAGAGAGAGAGAGAGAGAGAGAGAGAGAGAGAGAGAGAGAGAGAGAGAGTTGCAGAGATAATTAAATGAAATTCTGCTTAACGTCCTCTGGTCTGGAGCAGACACATATTAGTAGATATAAAGATAGTGGAACGATCCTGGAGGCAATGCCCAGAGGCAGTGCAACACCAGGAAAGTCCCGAATTTTGAATACAGATGTATTATGATTCTGCTGGACCAAGAGTTGCAGAGAGAGAGAGAGAGAGAGAGAGAGAGAGAGAGAGAGAGAGAGAGAGAGAGAGAGAGAGAGAGAGAGAGAGAGAGAGAGAGAGAGAGAGAGAGAGAGAGAGAGAGAGAACTCGAACTCGAACTCGAAATGTTTAATGGGGATAACTGAATAAGTAACAATACTTCTTTTCATCAGGTCCTCTAAAAAAAACTGTGCAACACCAGGAAAGTCCCGAATTTTGAATACAGATGTATTATGATTCCGCAGGACCAAGTCAAACGGTTACACACTTGTGGCGGTACCATAGCCGATGAGGTTTAACCGAGGCGTAGTTACTACTACACATATCTGTATTGTTAAAACAAAATCGAGACTTTACTGGTGTTGCACTGCCTCTGGGCATTGCCTCCAGTATTGTTCCCACCATCTTTGTATTTACAAATGTCCCATATGTGTCTATGACCGAGAGGACGTAAAACACAATTTTTCATTCGCGGCTGGACTGTGACGGGCCAAGAGTTGCAGAGAGAGAGAGAGAGAGAGAGAGAGAGAGAGAGAGAGAGAGAGAGAGAGAGAGAGAGAGAGAGAGAGAGAGAGAGAACTCGGACACGAACTCGAAATGCTTAATGAGGATAACTGAATAAGTAACAATACTTCTTTTCATCAGGTCCTCTAAAAATTAAAACAATGAACAAAAATACGTATAAGCGAACAAGTAGATCAATCAATCAATCATCAATAATCAACTACTACGCACACACAAAATGTATCGGTTCACACGTAAATTACAGTAAAATAAAACAAAACTCCAAGACAAGAGATCGTGTATCATGACACAACAACAACAACAACAACACACACACACACACACACACACACACACACACACACACATGCACACGCCGCACACGCACGCACACACACACACACACACACACACACACACACAATGTTTAGTTCTTTAAATTTTCTTTACATAATTTTTTATGGATGGCTTGTTGTTGAAAAAAGCATGTTTTTGTTTATACAATGTTCCCATCTGGAAATAAAATTTTGACTT
Organism: Phymorhynchus buccinoides; assembly: GCA_017654935.2. NCBI lineage: Eukaryota > Metazoa > Mollusca > Gastropoda > Neogastropoda > Raphitomidae > Phymorhynchus > Phymorhynchus buccinoides. The sequence continues at coordinate 9,807,803 of CM065702.1, forward strand.
GACTTTGACTTTGACACACACACACACACACACACACACTTTAAATGTCAAACGGATAAGAAAACAAATGCACATCAACAGCATGCATTATCCTTTAACACTCAAACCCCCACCTAAGCATTACATAGTAATATTCACAATGGAAATTGGAATGCAATGGTGTTAAATTGAGCATTGATTTCTATCACTGAATTTTAGGGAGAGAACAGTATCAAAGAGGCAATTATAAGTGTTCAAACAAATACCCATGATAACTTTTTTTGAAAGACGTCAAGGTGCTCTTGGGTTTTTTTTATATAATCGGATATCTCATTCCATAATTGTCCAGCAGAGTATAATAGAGATTACATGAATAAATCAAGTTCTTGGACAGGGAATATATATCAAAATTTTATTGCGAGCATTATTGATTTGAATTTTTTCACGGAGGGAGAGAGAGAGAGAGAGAGAGAGAGAGAGAGAGAGAGAGAGAGAGAGAGAGAGAGAGAGAGAGAGAGAGAGAGAGAGAGAGAGAGAGAGAGAGAGAGAGAGAGAGAGAGAGAGAGAGAGAGAGAGAGAGAGAGAGAGAGAGAGAGAGATGTGGTACGACAGGGGAAACTACTTGTATTCTTGATTGGTAAGGTGACTAAAGTCCACACAAATTGAAACGGTTACTTCCCTTGACCGCTCGGTACTAAGAAATAGAAACGGGGAGATGGGGGTGCGGGGTGGGGGTGCACGAGAGAAAGCAAAAAGATGGCCCACTAATTTTTGGCGGAAATTGTTCTATTTTGCATACCGAATCGTGACGCTGGCTGTCCTAAGGATGAATCTTGCTGCTCTCCGTTGGATCAGCTCCACTCAGTCGATGTTTTTTTCCGAGTGGATGGGTCCCACACTGAGCAGGCGTATTCAAGAAACGGCCGCACAAAGGCAATGTATTCTTTTGCTCTCAGCTCCTTTAATATGCCCCAGGTCCGACCCTGTAGGCCTACTCAATCTTTAAAGGGGTTTTTGGGGGCTCACTAGTGTTAGCAAAGTTAACACGAAGTGAGTCTATAGTATGATAGTTGTTCGTGTGTGTGTGTGTGTGTGTGTGTGTGCGTGTGCGTGTGCGTGTGCGTTTGTGCGTGCGTGTATGTGTATGTGTGTCTGCGTGTGTGTGTGTGTGTGTGTGTGTGTGTGTGCGTGTGTGTGTGTGTCCATGGTCTAATCTCCAAACTCAGTTTAACGTTGGCATTTTCACGGGAAATAAAAGGCGTGCATTGTTCAATCTTTGCACACATAATTATATAAGATGTCTATGCAAGCTTTCAAACAACTTATAATGATTTGAATAATTAAGTACTTAAAACAACACTGTAGACAGATAACATTTTAGATTAGTGGGTTAGAGTGTATTCAACAGGCAACATGAGTTAATTAAGAAACTCGAACACTGAAACCCTCGATAGCTATATTTCGTTAGGGTCTTATCTTCTTCTTCGCTGTACGTGGCCACAATCAACACTTTGATTATTTTCCACGGAACCGGGAGGTTCTACCACTTATGCTGGAAGAAAAGGCTCAAAGCCTGAGAAGAAACTGAAAAGTTAGGCCTTAGACAGAAGAGGGACAGGTAAACAGATAAAGGATTAAGTGCTTGCACTGGGTTAAGACCATTAAACCCCCAGTTCAGCCGGGAAGGAACAGGCCCCACTTCCAGCAACAAGCAAAAGCAGGAGGGGGGGGGGGGGGGGGGGGGGGGGGGGGGGGGGGGGGAGAAGAAGAGAGTTTGGGTTGCTAGCCCAATGACCCCTAAGTGGGGCCATCAGGCATGACGGGTGCAGCAGGCGGGTGTCCATTCAGGTGCTTCCAGACTCTGGCTGCGAAAGTCTCTGGAGTTCTGGCCTCCACTGCTGATGTAGGCAGGTCGTTCCACTCCCTGATTGTCCGGGGAAAGAAGGAACTCTGGCGATACTGCGTCCGACACTGAGCTGCTGCGAGTGACCTCTTCGTTGCCGCTTTGCTGTTAGGCCTATAGCACCGTTTCGAAATTAAAACGTAAGTAACAGACGAGTTGTGTGCCCGTTAGGACACTTAGTTCCGGTTAGGAAATGCTGTAAACACGGCATGGCTGCTCCGTAATTGAAGTAGAGGGGTGTTTAATTGCTCAGTTATCAGTTTGTATATTTAATAATATTAAGTCCTGTTTCATGTTTTTTTCTTGAAGTGTTTACATTCGTTGACTATAAACAGTTATGCTCTTATTTGTTTACTTGATACGACCACATTAATATCCCAAGACTTGAAGACAAGAACAAAATATAGTTGTTGTAGAAGGTAAGTAGAAGTAGTAGTAGAAGGTAGGTAACTTCCATTTTTTAATTCTAATTTTGAACCGGAACTACCCCAAACCGACTTCAATACGAGACAGTAGGGAAACAACAACCCCAAAAGACCGAATTATGAAACAGTGCTATAGTCTACGTTGAGCAATGAAATTGGTCGATACAATCTTTAGGCAAGTACGATGGTACTGCCAGCCAAAGTTTGCTCGACTTACGATATTTGGCGCTGCGAGCAGGATTTAACTAATTTGGAAGAAATTAAAATGTGATTTGGCTGTTAACAATTTACAACAAGCTACGACCATTTTACGTGTAAAAGATTACGTAAAATCTACCTTTTCTATTTTTTGAAACACTTTTAAATCTGCAACTGTACAATAATAATTTAAGTTTATTTAAATTGAATACCTCCAAAGATAAACTTTGTAACACATTCGTAACAAATTACAATAATTTTTAAAAAAAACTAACAATAAGAAAGGGACGGTACTCTTGTCATAGTCAAACAAAATAGAACCAGTCCCCAGTAGGGCTATATTAAAAAATGTACCCAACGACGTAGTTCTATTTTTATGCCTCATTCGAAATCAACGAGTCAGTACGATTTTATTATTTTTAAATTAAAGAGAAAAAAGCTAATTTTGTGACCCAGCCAGCCAGTGCTCCTTCAGAGCCTCCCAACATGAAGTTGAATCCAGCAGAAACCTAAAGGTATAAAACAAAAAACTGAAAAAGTGAACCCGAGCAGGTGCAAAGTTGGACAGACGCAGGCAATGACGCTATAAATAGAATGACAGACCACTGGCACCCAAAACCTCTTTATGTGTATCTTGAAAGTAATTTGTGACCACTAGGACCTTTGCGCACAGGAACAACAAATCAAGCTTTCGGGTAGGAAAAAGGTCCTTTAATAGAAAGAAGAAAAAAACCACAGACGTTTCAGACTATAAGTCCGTTTTCAATGTAAGGACACAAAAAGGAAACACAACAAAAGTGACAGCAAGCAGGAAGCGATGGAAGAAGAAGGAAAATGAGAAAAATTGACTGAGTAGAATTAACCTCTTTTAAAAAAAAAAAAAAAAAAAAAATACTGAGTACAAGTTAATCACAAAAAACACGAAAAACACGAGAACCTACTAATTTGTAGGGCAATAAAATGATTGCTCACTTCTTGGTAACGGTTTAATATACAGTTTTTGAATGCAGAGTCAACACCTATTCAGTGTCTTAGTTTTGTCATGCATGTGTGTATCAAATCAAATACTTGTAGCGGTGCCATAGCCGATGAGGTTTAACCGAGGCGTGGTTACCGCTACACCTATCTGTATTAATTTTTAAAAAATCGGGACTTTACTGGTTTCGTACTGCCTCCGGGCATTGCCTCCAGTATTGTTCCCACCATATTTGTATTTACAAATGTCCTATATGTGTCTGATTCAGACCAAGAGGACGTAAAACACCATTTTCGTCATACTTATGCATGTATATCAACGGCACAGGGCTGGGACTTGTGAATGGCAAATTTGTTTTTGTTTTAAATTGGTCTAAGCAAGTTTTTGAAAAATCAAATCAATCAAAATCACAAAAAAGTGTCTGAAATTTAGGAAGATTTTCTAGAAGATTTTCAAGAGAGAGAGAGAGAGAGAGAGAGAGAGAGAGAGAGAGAGAGAGAGAGAGAGAGAGAGAGATTTTGTGCAAACTTAATGTTAGTGTCAAGATCATTCCAGTAAACAGCAACTCTGTTAGTAATGTAACCTTTTCTTTTGTTAGTATGGCAATGTTTAACCAAAAATTTGCCATCAGATTTTCTAGTGCTAGTGATTTGCATCGACGTACAGGGAACGCACCATAGAATTCTAAAAATAACTGGAACGCACTTCTTTTATTTTCGCTTTCGTAATCACGGAGATTCGTTGTTATGATTTTCTTGGCCATCGTAATTTAAAATCTTTTTTTCTTTTTTCTTTTTTTCAGGGTCAAGTCATGGTGGCTGAGCCATTATCAAATGTTCTAAAATAAAAATAATTATTAAAAATTTTAAATAAAACAACAGGAAGTAACCTAACTCCCATCATGCCTATGTAAACATTCTTTGTCGCGAAGGCCATGGAAAGTATCAGAAAGTGTTTTAGAGAGAGTGGATTACTTTGAGATCGTTTATATCAGACAGCCTGATCATTACTTCAATTTCGGGAGCATTGCAGTAAGTACATCATATTATTTTTATCTGTAAAACAAAATGCATTAGAATACAACCAATTTTTTTTAGATTCGTTGAAAATGTCCTCTACTAATAATTTTAAATTTATTCTTGAACTTGAAGTTGAACAAGTTGCTGTTCTTCTTCTTCTTCTCTTGAGGGCCCACGGTCAATGAGCTGACCATTCTGGCTCCTTTTTGAAAGAAAAAAAGAAAGAATGAAAAAGAGGGATTCCGGTGGTGTCAAAATTCCAGTTGGCAATGGCAGTGGTGGTGTAACAACCAAAAGAAATAGAGATTGTAGTGGGCAAGGGAGAAGCAAGGATGGGGAGGGAAGTGGAGGGGGTGAGACTGATGAGTTACTGATCAGCCTGCAGTCCAGGAGTCCTGACGTGCCACGTATGTCAGCAGTGAAGGCTGCGATGGAATCCTGCCGCAGTTCGTTCCACTCCCTGATGGTCCTTGGGAGGAACGAGTTGGACCTGTGCTTAGTGGGGCACTGAGTGCACTGGAACTGCATGTGGCAGGACTCCCAGGGACCCCCATTTGGGGGTTGGTTCCATTTGAACTAAGGACATTAGGCCAAGTGCTGCCTGGACATAGACTGATAGAGGGATTCAAGTTGAAGTGACCCAGCCAGCGCCGGTGCTTATCTTGTGCAGCATGGAGGGCCTGGTCCTCTGCAGGCTGCTCTCCAGTGATTCCCAGGCCAAGTTTTCCGGCATGGTGTTCACAGAAACTGAGAAACTTTGACAGTGAGATACTGAGCAAACCAAAGTAAGGTTAGGCTTTCTTCAAATACATTTTAAAGTTCAAGCCATGTTGACAATGTATTCTTTCTTGGGACATGTGCACATAATATGCAGAAACCATCCGCAATCCGCCCAAAAATCTGGAAACATGAAATGTAAAGGCGCGTACACATATGCCAAAACCAATCCGTGTATCCCATTCTTATTTCCAGGGTTGATTTTTTTTTGGATTGCGGACAGGATATGCACATGGGTTTCTGCTTATATCATGCGTACACACCCTTATGGCCTTTATTTATTATGGCATAAATCAACCTTACACGAGTGAGGCATAAACAAACTTTTCACGAGTGATGTAATTTTTTGCCATATAAAATGTTCAGGCATCAGAATTGTCTTAAGACCAGTCCTCTGAAAACCGCAGTACAAGTGCCTTCAAGGCCCCAGACTGTAGAGGGCCAACAGTAAAATCAGTTCCCAACATGACCGAAAAGGTGTAACGTGTTGAGAAATCATTTCAGAATGGCTATCTAACAGAAAAGATAACACTCAATCAAAAAACTAACAGGCAAAGCCTTTGAGAATATCATCCAATCCTCTGTCAACAGAAAAAAAAATTCAATTTTTTTAATCACTGGTTCACCACACGACTGATCCACCACATGGGGTGCACCATACAAGATTTTTTTTTAGCAAAACAAATTTTCCGCTTACAATTATTCGAAACATTTACACGTCGCTTCTCCCCCCCACCCCCCCCCCACATACACACACAGAGACCCACCCACCCACCCCTCCCCCAGAAATTCTTAATCTGAAGAAATTAGCAGATCCTCTGACAATTCTGATGCCAGATTTTGAAGAAAATGTGTATTGTTTCATGTGTGTGTCACTGTGTGTGTGTGTGTGTCTAATTGTTTGTGTGTGTGTGTGGGTTTTTGTTTGATGGTTTCAGAAGGAGTCAACAATACAGCCATACTACTAGTGACTGTAGTATCACCATGGCAAGCAATGCGGCGCCAACGCAGCAAAAGAACCTGGAGAGTTCCGTTCTCTTCATGCAGCAAGAGCATGCTGCCACGCTAAAGGCCTTGCACGACGAGATTCACAAACTGCAGAGCAGATGCACAGGTGAGGAGGATATTGCTGGAACAGGGGAAAACGTATTGGAAACACCACTGAATCAAAGAAGAGTGGGGTTGGTTGGTTAGATGGTTAACGCTAAAGCCCTTGCATGGCAAAATTCACAAACTGCAGAGCAAATGCACAGGTATGGAGGATATTGCTGGAACAGGGGAAAACGTATTGGAAACAACACTGAATCAAAGAAGAGAGGGGAAGTTTCACATAGAAACTGGTATGACCAAATTGTCAGCTAGGTTTCCCAAGTTTTACCCTGTACTCCCCTCCCCCCCCCCCCCCCACTGCCACTCCCCACCACCCCCCACATATTTGATATGTGGATTTATAATTTTCTTACTTTGGATAAAAAATACAATATTTGGGCTATGAGGTGATGCTTTTTTCTCCCAGACGGTGCTTTATAATATGACTGATAATATAGTCAGAAAATGTAATAACGAAATCTGATATTTGTGCACAATTTGAGGGGTTGTGTGCCTTGTAGTCCGAAAAATATGTACTGTTTCTGATTTATCCATGGTGTTTGTTACAGATCTGACATTTCAACTGACAATGAGCGGAGTCAACGTAGAGGAAGGGGGTCAGTTGATTTTATTCTTTTTTATATTCATTTGTTGTTCTACCTCGTTTGGGAGACCCGCGCGGGGGGGGGGGGGGGGTCTTTAGTACAAATAGTTCCCCCACCTTCTGGAAGTTATGTGCTTGTAAATGTATCTTCCTCTCTTTGATTCTGTCTTTTCCCTTTGCTTTCTGTCATCTGCTATCTTTTTGCCTTACCGGTCCATTCTCTTGCCTTTTTTTTTCCCCAAGACATTCTTACAAAGAATTTCTCCAGCTGAAGACGGATATGCTGAGCCTAACTATTTCTGAGTTAGGCACACAATGGCAGCATGACGCATCTGCGCTCATAATTAACAAGAAACTGTCTGAGCGATGAATGAAGAAGAAGAATTTGTTGTTCTTGGTCTTGTGAAAGTTTTCGCAGGGTTTGCACAATCTTTGAAGGTCTTTGAAAGTCTTTGAGACATGGACTGCGGTTTTCAAGTCTTTGAAAGTCTTAGAAAATTGGCTTTGGTTTGTGAAAATTGTTAAATGGTTTGTTTAAAAGTCATTGACTTCTAAAAAAAAGTAATTGACGCCATAAATATTGTTGTGTTTGCTTCCAGAATTGATAAAGAAGCAATTTAATTTGGCGTATTTTCCGATATCTGCGGTTCGACGAATTTATCAACTTTATTGAGTTTGCACTTTGTGAGAGGTCTTTGAAAATATAATAAAGGGTCTTTGAAAAGGTCTTTGAAAGTTTGTGAATTTTGGTACGAAAAATCTGTACAAACCCTGTTTTAGTTTTCAGCGCCACCCCCCCCCCCCTCTCCCCCCTCCCCCCCCCCCTTTCCTTCCACTGTTGCAGAGTAAGCGAGTGGGATATTGCTGTTGTTTGCATTTTTTTTGTTTTTTGTTAGTCCCCAAGCCGAAGGTTCCGGGAGCTATTGTTTTTGTCTGATCCGTCCGTCTGTCCGGTGTCCGTCCGTCCGGCGTGCCTCCGTCCATCCGGCTTTTCGTCCATTTTTCTCAAAAACTATTCAGTGTATCATCATCAAATTTGGTATACTAGTTTGCCAAGATGCAAGCTATCCACTGATGTATTTAGTTTTACATTAAGGTCAAGGTCGCGCCAGTTACGGGGTTCAAACCCCGAAACACATAATCGCTATCTCGCGAAGTTTTGCATGTATTTCAATGCAGTTTTTTTCCACAACATTTCTTGATGAATGGTCTATAACACAGTTGTCATTAATTTTTCTGTGCGCGCGTGTGCGCATGATCCCGCGCGCTCAAATCACGGGTCCGAACCCCAAGGCTATATATAAAAAAAACTATTCAGTTACGTGCTGTTTTGATGTGTTTTTATGTAGTTACGTGCTGTTTTGATGCGTTTTTATGTATGTGTACAACCGACACATTCCGATTTCGGAGTAGCTCGGCAATGCTGCGAGGGGACTTTGCAGCCGCCCGGCATTGCACTTGTTGTTTGTTGCTTGCTTGTTGTTGGTCGTTGTTGTTGTTTTGTTGTTGTTTTTTTATCTGTGCCAAGAATATCTTGTGCCATATTTTTCAGACTAGGTGATGCTTTCCCCCCAGACTGAGACCCCTGCGCCTTATAATATGATTGATAACATAGTAAGAAAATATAACCCCAAAAATCTGAGTTTTGTGCAACATTTGAGCACAGTACACCAATCCCCCTCATTCTGGCTCCTTTCAGTTTTCCACAGAGATCTATTTGTTTCAAGATATTTCCTTTAACAGAGGCAAATATTCTTATCATTGACTGTGGGTAGGGATAGGAAAAGACCTTACAAGTGGGATACCACCTTAAAACAATGTAAGCCTAAAGGATAAAACACTTTAAATTGGTTTATGCTGGTGATGAGTGTTAACAAAAGGCGTGGACTGAAAGGAGCTGAGAAAAGCTACTGTGTGAGGGGTGCGCAAAACAATACAGTACTGCACAAAATTACGCTTCATAGAGTGGTCATTAGCAGTTGATTGGAACGATGTAGGTGGGAGATTGAAACAGAGGTGGGTGGGGGTGGGGGGTGTCAATGTTGATGTGCAGTGGAACCTCCCTTATAAGACCTTCAGAAATCCTCCAACATGAGTTCTTATAAGGGAGGGGTCTTATAAGGGAGGTAATTTTAATACTTACAAAAAAGGACAATGTCTCAGAGAAGTAGGTCTTATATGGGAGGGAGTCTTATAATGGGAGGTCTTATAAGGGAGGAAATTTTAATACCTACAAAGAAGGGCAATGTCTCAGAGAAGTAGGTCTTATATGGGAGGGAGTCTTATAATGGGAGGTCTTATAAGGGAGGTAATTTTAATACTTACAAAGAAGGGCAATGTCTCAGAGAAGTAGGTCTTATATGGGAGGGAGTCTTATAATGGGAGGTCTTATAAGGGAGGTAATTTTAATACTTACAAAGAAGGGCAATGTCTCAGAGAAGTAGGTCTTATATGGGAGGGAGTCTTATGATGGGAGGTCTTATAAGGGAGGAAATTTTAATACCTACAAAGAAGGGCAATGTCTCAGAGAAGTAGGTCTTATATGGGAGGGAGTCTTATGATGGGAGGTCTTATAAGGGAGGAAATTTTAATACCTACAAAGAAGGGCAATGTCTCAGAGAAGTAGGTCTTATATGGGAGGGAGTCTTATGATGGGAGGTCTTATAAGGGAGGTAATTTTAATACCTACAAAGAAGGGCAATGTCTCAGAGAAGTAGGTCTTATATGGGAGGGAGTCTTATAATGGGAGGTCTTATAAGGGAGGAAATTTTAATACCTACAAAGAAGGGCAATGTCTCAGAGAAGTAGGTCTTATATGGGAGGGAGTCTTATGATGGGAGGTCTTATAAGGGAGGAAATTTTAATACCTACAAAGAAGGGCAATGTCTCAGAGAAGTAGGTCTTATATGGGAGGGAGTCTTATGATGGGAGGTCTTATAAGGGAGGTAATTTTAATACTTACAAAGAAGGGCAATGTCTCAGAGAAGTAGGTCTTATATGGGAGGGAGTCTTATGATGGGAGGTCTTATAAGGGAGGAAATTTTAATACCTACAAAGAAGGGCAATGTCTCAGAGAAGTAGGTCTTATATGGGAGGGAGTCTTATGATGGGAGGTCTTATAAGGGAGGAAATTTTAATACCTACAAAGAAGGGCAATGTCTCAGAGAAGTAGGTCTTATATGGGAGGGAGTCTTATGATGGGAGGTCTTATAAGGGAGGAAATTTTAATACCTACAAAGAAGGGCAATGTCTCAGAGAAGTAGGTCTTATATGGGAGGGAGTCTTATGATGGGAGGTCTTATAAGGGAGGAAATTTTAATACCTACAAAGAAGGGCAATGTCTCAGAGAAGTAGGTCTTATATGGGAGGGAGTCTTATAATGGGAGGTCTTATAAGGGAGGAAATTTTAATACCTACAAAGAAGGGCAATGTCTCAGAGAAGTAGGTCTTATATGGGAGGGAGTCTTATGATGGGAGGTCTTATAAGGGAGGAAATTTTATTTCATGAGCCCTTATCGGGTTAAGGGGCAAGGCTGTGTCGGCATGGGTATAGGCTAATTTAATACCTACAAAGAAGGGCAATGTCTCAGAGAAGTAGGTCTTATATGGGAGGGAGTCTTATAATGGGAGGTCTTATAAGGGAGGAAATTTTAATACCTACAAAGAAGGGCAATGTCTCAGAGAAGTAGGTCTTATATGGGAGGGAGTCTTATGATGGGAGGTCTTATAAGGGAGGTTCCACTGTACTTCTTCTTCTTGTTGTTTTTTGCTTTGCATTTCGTTGTTGTTTTTTGTTCTGGATTTTCTGGTCAAGTGCACCAGTTTGCTATCTTTAGATTGTTCAACAATGTTCTCTGCCTGTGACCAGCAAGCTACGAGAATTCTTCTTTTGATATTTGGTGTTTGTCTGCTTCCCTATCTGTGAACAACATTAAATCAACACTGAAAACGATGAAAACAATTCTTAACTCTATATCAAGCATAGTTCACAATTTGAGTTAACCCTTTCACCGCTCCCTTTCCACTACGATTATTGTTGTCAGTATTTTGTACATGATTATGGTATTGTGCTTGCGGAACATAATAATATTTATGTGTATTTTTTCCATATATTTCATTGTAAATTGATTTTTTGTTTACAGTTTTTGCTTTTCATCGTGTTTGCTTCAGTTGTATTTCTTATTTATTTATGACGACAGGATGAAAAAAAGTTTTGTTTAGCTTATTCCTTTATCGTCATTAAAGATCATTTTGACTTGACTTGACTTGACTTGACTTGACCGCCAGCCATATTTCAGCAAAACATTTCCATTACATTTACCTGGGTAGAGAACAAAAGCCATCTGCAGTATTGGGGATTCTCCTGTCACATATAATAAAATAAGGTCTACCCTTAACTCCCAAAACTAAGACAATAGGGTCTTTAGATAATAGACCCCAATTTGATGCCTTTTAGTGACATAGGTGTTAAATCACTGTGGTGCTAAAATGCGACTTTGGCGGTGAAAGGGTTAAGAAGACACAAAAAAAGTATTTCTCCCCCAAATTTCGCATTAAGAGTATTCCACTGTATTCAAGCGGATTCTTTCTTTTTCCCCTTGCAACCAGGTGACGCCGACACTCGCCTGCAGGATCTGACCAGACAGCTGCAGGCCTCCAGGTCCCAGGAGTCGTCCTTGCAGGCCCAGGTCCAGGAGCAGAACCAGCACGCCCACCAGCTCTCCCAGGAGCTCCGCGGCATCAAGAAGCGCCACCTGGACGAGACCCGCAACGCCGAGCGCGCCATCAGCGGGCTGAAGGCGGAGGTGGAAGCCAAAGCCAACAACATCGCTTACCTCACCAGCGAGCTGCACCGGCTGAGGGTCAAGGCCCCCGCCCTCGACCCCCATGAGGTCAAGGTCAGGCATCAGCAGCACCAGTACTTGCCCGCCCCGCCCAGAGACTTGCTCACCAACTCGGCACGCCTGCGTCAAGGCAGATCGGGGTCGAGTCGTCACCGCTCGTCTTCCTCGTCCGGTTTGCGGCACATCGGGGCAGTGTCTACAGGAGCGAGGGTCACGTCATCGTCGGACCAACCCCCCGACATCTCTCCCTTTGTGGCGCCGAGAGATCTGGAGGTGTCTGTCTCTTCGGTGGAGGTGAGAAAACCCGCGCCCCCTCTCCCGCCCATCTCGAAGTCGGGGGCGAGGGGGGGGGAGAGAGAGCTCCACCGCGTGGTGATCGCCAAGGGGGGTAAGCTGACCCGCGCCTCGGTGCCGGAGGTGGCCACGCTGGCGGTGGATCAGATTCACGGGAGCGGAGGCAGTCCTGCCGCCGAGTGGATGAAAAGGTCGTCTGAATCGCACAGCTGCGGGGAGCAACGCTAGGGGTTTGTTAATTTGGAGTGACTGTTTTAGGTTTTTTTTTGGTTTGTGTAGTGTTTTTTGGGGGGGTGTATGTATTTTTAATGCAAAAATCAAACATTTTATGATTGTTTCTTTTCTGTTTACCATATTGTTTCAGACCATAAGGCGCACCACCTCCACCCCCACCCCAAATTTTACACAAAATTCAGATTTTGTTCTTATTTTTTCTTACTGTGTTATTAGTCATATTATAAGGTCTCAGTCTTGGGAAAAAAAAGTCACCATCTCATAGTCCGAAAAATACGGTAGTTTGGTTTACAATATGTGTTTTTAATGAAGTCAAAAGATGTCAAACTCTTTTATGATCGCAGATTTTTTTTTTAAGGGAGGCATTTTTGTATGCCTGCAATACATATTTGTGTTTCTCTCTCTCTCTCTCTCTCTCTCTCTCTCTCTCTCTCTCTCTCTCTCTCTCTCTCTAATGATTTTGATAATTTATTTGACAGAAAGAAGCTCAGAGAATAAATTGAGAAATTATCATGTTAACCCTCTAATGCAGTGAACGTTCGGGAACGTTCAGAAAAAAATTGGATCGCAAATGCCGAGAACGTTCGGGAACATAGGGATGCCATGTGGCTGGTTTGGGCGCTTCCATTTTATTTCTATCACATGGCAGTCACGTGGGCACTTCAGCCTCGCTTTCGCAATAGATTACACTTCCGCCCTGTTGCTTGCAATGGCTTCTAGGCCGATTGGTTTGGAAGATGTGAATTTTTGAAAGTTAGTGACCGACCGGCATTTTCGCGATTTTTCCAATATGGATAACGAACAGTTATGGCATCCATTGACTGAGGAAAGCGATGAATAGTCGTATTTTTGTAAAAAAAATGGGACTTATGAGATCGCGAAGTGATGAGTAAGGAGTGTACTCTGACCTATTTCGGCAGCGCGCTTGTTTTTGTTCGATCGATGCAAATTTTTTAAGTCATGTTACTGACATCAGCATTTTCCCGACTTTTACATCATGGATGATGAATCGTTATTGCATCCACTGAGTGATGACAGTGATGAAAATTCCTTTTTTTATGAAAGATAGGAATTATAAGATCGTGAAGAGAGAGGGTAAGTGAATGATTTTGATCTACATTTTCATTTCAGTCGTCTTAGGCTTCACCAGTCTGCAAAAAGTAGGCAGTGAATGCAGTTTGCGACTACACTTTGGCATTTTGATTTTTTTTGTGGAGCCATGCATCCCCATAGCATCTTGAAATTAGTTTTGCAAATCAGACAGACAACACATTCAAAACAAAAAAACCCACAAAATCTGCTAGGGTATATTTTATTTTATTTTTCTGACGCTACCCCCCCTTTTGTACAGAGTGACGTCCCTTGGGCTAGGATTTCAGACTGAGCGCACAGAGCGTCAGGACTTGAAGGGTTAATCTTGAAGATTTTTCTTAACAGATTATGTGCTCTTACAGTGAGAAATCAGTGGTCATATTGTTGGTTTTAAGCGATCGAATAAAGAGCAAGGTGGGAAATTATAAGGAAGACAGTGGGCTTGATTTCTCCCATTTTTTATGTACTATGTACTTAGATTTGATACGCTATGATTTTTTTAAATTTACTTACATACCTTCTTAAAGACAATTGGTTTTCATTTATGCCATTTTATTTTAATTGATTGAAGTGATGTGGAAAACTTTTGTCTTTTTTTGTATCACTTTTTTTGTATATTCAAAATATTGTTGATTTTATGTTTACTTCTTGTATATTTTTGATGGTAAGATTTGACGTTTTTCTGTGTTTCATTTTTTCAACCTGCTGAGAACTTGTGATAGTTTTTACATTTTGTGTGCTTACTATGCATTTAAGATGACTTGTATTGTTGTCTTTATGTTTCAAAGAAATCTACATATTTTGCAAGGAAGAGATAGCCGGACTATGACTAGTATAAGACTTTTTAGAAATGAATATTTGACTTTTTATTTTCAAATAAATAATAATAATGCTAATTCTGACCCAATTTTTGGTCGTACAAACACACACACACACACACACACACACACACACACACGCATTTTCAACCACAACAACACAAGAGCAAGCAAGGAAAGAACAACAGCAGCATCAACAATAAGAACAACGACAATGACACACACACACACACACTCTCTCTCTCTCTCTCTCTCTCTCTCTCTCTCTCTCTCTCTCTCTCTCTCTCTCTCTCTCTCTCTCTAACACATCCACCTCTACAAAAATTCACTCACATGGACACACACACACAAAAACAAAAACAAGACAACAAAAATTGTATGCAACCCATCCCTCTCCACAAACTCATTTTAATTTACCCTCCAACACATGCACACACAGATATTTTGAAAGGGGGAGGTAACAAGACTGAGACGTTTTTAGAAATGAATATTTGACCTTTTTTTGTTTTTTGAATTATTGAATATTTGACGTTTGCAAGTCAATTTTGATATACTGAAAGAATTGAACATGGGTTGTGATATTTGTTTTATGTTCAATCCTATATTTGTGATATTGATGATACACTTTAGTTTTTGACAGTTGAATTACATCAGTTTGTGGTGCATTATTGTTGGCAGTATTGTTTGCTTTGAGCAATTTCTACTGGATCTCATTCATAGTTTGTGGGATACTTTGTTGTGTGCTGAATATGTGAAAAGAAAGTGAGAGAGAGTGTGTGTGTGTGTCTGAGTCTGTGTGAGTGTGAGAGAGAAAGAGATAGAGAGAGAGAGTGTGTGTGTGTGGATTTGTACATCTTATTTTTTGTATATTTAAGTCAAGTGTCTATATAAGTGGAGCCGCTGTAGCACAGTTGGTAAGAGTCGCTGGCTCGTAATCCGTCAGGTTTGCGAGTGTGTGGGTTCGAATCCAGCTGGGGTCGCAGTGGTGTGTCCTTGGGAAAGGCACTTTACTCCTATTTTCCTCACTCCACCCAGGTGTAAAATGGGTACCTGACGTCAGTTGGGGAAAAAGTCCTTCGGATGAGACTTAAAACCGAGGTCCCGTGTGCGAACGCATGCACAAAGATCTTGCGCACACGTTAAAGCCCATTCCACTAATCAGTAGGAGTAGGCCATGTTGTGCTGGTGGGATGGATGACACGGACTCACATAGCATGCATCCTGTGCGCCAATTGCAGTCTAAATGAAGACTTTGGGCATGGGGCAGGATAAACATCCCCAATAGGAAGAAGAAGAAGAAGAATTTGATTTGATTTGATTGATTTAATTTAAAGTCTGTTCACTACAATGGTGATATTAGACTTAAATAAATACATTAATTAAACAAAAACAAAACAGACATAAACAAATATTGAATTAATATGAGGGGAAAAGAGTGTGTGTTTGTATATGTGTGTGTGTATGAGTGTGTGTGTGTGTGTGTGTGTGTGTGCGCGTGCGCACGTGAAGAAGAAGAAGTGTTTGTGTGTATGTGCACATGCATGTATAAATAATTAGATGAATATATACATCATGTTTGTATAAACGTTTGTTAGTGTGTGTGGTGTGCGCATATGTGTGTGTGACTGTGTATGTACATGCATCTGCATAGATATATAAATTAGATATACTGTTACTGTGTAGTGCTGTCGAAGTGTGTGTGGTATATTTATGTGGTGTGTGTGGTATGTATGTGTGATGTGCATGTATGTGTAACTGTAAATATAGGATGTACATTTTTGTTTGCATAGATTTTGTTAACCACGCTTTATTTGATTTTACAACAACAAAAAGAGAAAAAACTGACGGTTAACAACTTGTGTGTGTGAGAGTTTTGGCTTGATTAAAATATGAAGAAAAAAACCCACCATCTTAGAGTATTTGATTTTGATTTTGTTTAACCCTTTCACCGCCAAAGTCGCATTTTAGCACCACAGTGATTTCACACCTATGTCACTACAAGGCATCAAACTGGGGTATATTATCCAAAGACCCTATTGTGTTAGTTTGGGGAAGTAAGGATAGACCTTTGTTAGTTTGGGGAAGTAAGGATAGACCTTATTTCATATATGTCACATAAGAATCCCCACATAAGGTCAAGATGTGCCACCCCCCCCTACCTATCTCGGTGAATTCTATTTTTCCGTTATTGCCTTTCTTACCATACATAAAGCTGTATTTTAGGAACATTTTTAGCTAATAACCTTTTTGGAATACTAACCCTAACCCTAACCCTAACCCTAACCCTACCCCCCCCCCCCCCCCCCCCCCCCCACCGTATAAGACGGAAAAACGCAACGAACCACAACTGTGACAAATCGCGGTGTACTGCAGTACATAGTGGGGGGTAGGTTTAGGGCTAGGGTTAGGGTTAGGGTTAGCATTCCAAAAAGGTTTTTAGCTGAATATGTTCCTAAAATACAGCTTTTATGTATGGTAAGAAAGGCAAAAACGGAAAAATAGAATTAACCGAGAAATGCAGGGGGGGGGGTGGCACATCTTTACCTTTGCCGAATCCCCAATACTGCTGATGGATTTTGTTCTCTACCCAGGTAAATGTAATGGAAATATTAGGCTGAAATATGGCTGGCGCTGAAAGGGTTAACTCGAAGGCGTGGAGCTTTGTAGTTTTGATCTTGATGTCTTTCTCCCCCTACCTTCCCCCCAACCCCCACCCTCTCTTTTACTTTCTATGCCTATCTTTTTTATTTTGACCATGTTTTCTCTTTATATCACTATCTCTCTCTTCTCTAGTAGTAGTAGCAGCAGCAGCAGTAGCACTAGTAGTAGCAGCAACTCTAGCATAGCAGTAGTAGTAGTAGCAGCAGCAGCAGCAGCAAGTAGTAGCAGCAACAACTCTAGTAGTAGTAGCAGTAGCAGCAGTAGTAGTAGCAGCAACTCTAGTGTAGTAGTAGTAGTAGTAGTAGTAGCAGCAGGAGTAGTAGCAGCAACTCTAGTATAGCAGTAGTAGTAGTAGCAGCAGCAGTAGTAGTAGCAGCAACTCTAGTATAGTAGTAGTAGCAGCAGCAGTAGTAGCAGTAGTAGTAGCAGCAACTCTAGTATAGTAGTAGTAGTAGTAGCAGCAGCAGTAGTAGTAGCAGCAACTCTAGTATAGTAGTAGCAGCGGCAGTAGTAGTAGCAGCAACTCTAGTATAGCAGTAGTAGTAGTAGCAGCAGCAGTAGTAGTAGCAGCAACTCTAGTATAGCAGTAGTAGTAGTAGCAGCAGTAGTAGCAACAACTCTAGTATAGCAGTAGTAGTAGTAGCAGCAGCAGTAGTAGTAGCAGCAACTCTAGTATAGCAGTAGTAGCAGCAGCAGTAGTAGCAGGAAGTAGCAGCAACTCTAGTAGTAGTAGCAGCAACTCTAGTATAGCAGTAGTAGTAGTCAGCAGTAGTAGTAGCAGCAACTCTAGTATAGCAGCAGTAGTAGTAGCAGCAGCAGTAGTAGCAGCAACTCTAGTATAGCAGTAGTAGTAGTAGCAGCAGTAGGGGAAGACGGGGTAAAAAGCCATGGGCGGGTAAGAAGCCCACCCCAATTATCTAATGAAATAAAGAAAATTTCAGTCAAATTTGCCCATGAAACGAATGCTAGACATTAACGCTCGTCTCATGGGCAAAATGAGACTGAAATTTGCTTCATTTCATGAGATAATTGGGGTGGGCTTCTTACCCGCCCATGCGCTTTTTACCCCGTCTTCCCCTAGTAGCAGCAACTCTAGTATAGCAGTAGTAGTAGCAGCAACTCTAGTATAACAGCAGTAGTAGTAGTAGCAGCAGTAGTAGTAGCAGCAACTCTAGTATAGCAGTAGTAGTAGTAGCAGCAACTCTAGCATAGCAGTAGTAGCAGCAGTAGTAGCAGCAACTCTAGTATAGCAGTAGTAGTAGTAGCAGAAGCAGCAGCAGTAGTAGTAGCAGCAACTCTAGTATAGCAGTAGTAGTAGTAGCAGCAGCAGCAGCAGTAGTAGTAGCAGCAACTCTAGTATAGTAGTAGTAGCAGCAGCAGTAGTAGCAGGAGTAGTAGCAGCAACTCTAGTATAGCAGTAGTAGCAGCAGCAGTAGTA
>CM065702.1:9851153-9853653 GCA_017654935.2 Phymorhynchus buccinoides
GGTCAAAATTTATTAGGCTCAGTAAAACTGCTTTCTTTTTAGGCTTCCTCCGATTAGGCACAATGAAACCCGCAATATCATTTTCCCATCTTGCCTACGAAAATCACCGTTAGGCAAAGTAAGATTAGGCTCAATGGACCCTACCCCATTAGACGCGTAAGTTCCGTACGGAAAACCCTAAATAAAAGGAAGAAAGAAGGATAAAAGTTTACGCATATAGGGGAAATTCGGACACGTGCGCAAATCTTTTCCCTTCTTTGCTTCAATTATTTATGGATTGCGCACGGGTTTACGCATGGAATATCCGCTTATGTGTGTGTACACGGCCTTACTTGGGCGCATAATGGCAGCATGACGTATCTGCGCTCATAATTCACAGGAAACTGTCTGAGCGATAGAAGAAGAAGAAGAAGAAGAAGAAGAAGAAGAAGGATCAGCTTACAATTTTCATAAAACTGAAAGAAGCTGTCTTTCAATTGAGGGTCGTAGACCTGGAGGGGGGTGTCTACGGTGCAAGTTTGCCTACATTTTAATATTATTATTAGTATTCTTTTTTTTCAGCCTCTCGACAGCGTGGGGAGATTCAGAGGGCACTGGACGAATGGGAGAAATATACCTGTCTCAGATTCCGCCAAGCCGGATCCGGAGAACGAGACAAAATCCGATTCGACAACGGAGGAGGGTGAGAAAATGGATAAGAATATTTTGCATTTGTTGTTGGTGATTTTGTTCAAGAAGTAGTAGTAGTAGTAGTAGTAGTAGTAGTAGTAGTAGTAGTAGTAGTAGTAGTAGTAGTAGTAGTAGAAAAAGAAACTGAAAACAATGATAATAAGAAATCCATGAAGAAGAAAATGATGTTATTAATGAAACGTTGCAAGTCTCACATTTAGAATAATAAGCATACATGTGCATGTAATTATTGTGCATTGTATGTGTGCATGTGCTGCGTTTGTGCGTATGCGCATGTGTGTGTATGTGTGTGTGTGTGTGTGTGTGTGTGTGTGTGTGTGTGTGTGTGTGTGTGTGTGTGTGTGTGTGTGAGTGAAAGAGATAGAGAGCAATCTCTATGTGTGTGTTGTGTGGAAATGTTAGGTGTGTTCTTCTTCTTCTTCTTCTTCTTCTTCTTCTTCTTCTTCTTCTTCCTCCTCCTCCTCCTCCTCCTCCTCCTCCTCCTCCTCCTCTTCTTCTTCTTCTTCTTCTTCTTCTTCTTCTTCTTCTTCTTCTTCTTCTTCCTCCTCTTCTTCTTCTTCTTCTTCTTCTTCTTCCTCCTCCTCCTCCTCCTCCTCCTCCTCTTCTTCTTCTTCTTCTTCTTCTTCTTCTTCTTCTTCTTCTTCTTCTTCTTCTTCTTCTTCTTCTTCTTCTTCCTTTAACCATCCCGCCTTCGTCGTGTTGAATATTCTGATGGTACTAAGGAGGGATCTACATAAGCATACGCTTAGTAAAGTCAAGTCAAGGTAGAGGGTCACGTCAGGGTTGATTGATGTCACGTCCAGGGTGTGATGAGTCTTTAGTTGGCAGAAGGGTGGGTGGGTGAGGAGGGGGGGGGGGGGGGCTTGTGGCAGACTGGGGAGGCAAAGAGAACAGTAAGGGGACGAAAGGGGAGTGACGTGAGCTCAGGAGGCCGGGGGGGGGGGAAAGACGAGGAGAGGGGAGGGGGGTTAGATTTGGTTCTTGAAGGCTTCCACCGTGGCTGATGTCACTGCCACCGGTGGAAGAGCGTTCCACTCGGCAATGGTCCGAGGGAAGAATGACTTCTGGCGGTACTGAGTCCTGCATGCTGGAAGCGGGTACGCCTCAGCATGCAGGTGCATGCCGGGTTGATCTTGTTGGGGGGCTGGGGACAGGCTTTCTCGTTGATCACAGTGTTATAAGAGCTTTAGGAATTGGTGTGTTTGTGTTTACCGTCCATACGGGTCTCTGATCAATTGGACGCTAATCTCACCTTCTCTGTGTTTGTGTGTATGCGGTATACTTATGCCGCTGTGTGTGCGCTTGTGAGCTTATGTGTCATAACGGTATATTAGGGAGCTTAGATTGCATGTGTCATAACTAGGGGAGACGACGTCTCATGGGCAAATTTCATTGACATTTGCTTTATTTCATGAGATAATTGGCATGGGCTTCTTACCCGCCAATGGGCTTTTTACCCCTTCTTCACCTAGGGGAAGACGGGGTAAAAAGCGCATGGGCGGGTAAGAAGCCCACCCCAATTATCTCATGAAATGAAGCAAATTTCAGTCTCATTTTGCCCATGAGACGAGCGTTAATGTCTAGCATTCGTCTCATGGGCAAATTTGACTGAAATTTTCTTCGTTTCATGAGATAATTGGGGTGGGCTTCTTACTCGCCCAAGGATTTTACCCCGTCTTACGTATAGTGTATGTTAAGCAGTTCAGCTTGCTGTCATTCCAGGTGTTACTCAAACGTGGGAAAAGTGGGAGGACGCCAGACTGTTGGCCTCGCCCAAGGATGTCGCTACGTAAGTGTTGTTCTTCAGTTT
>CM065702.1:9856153-9866153 GCA_017654935.2 Phymorhynchus buccinoides
TCAGCTATCCAGACTACTCGTGTAGGGGGTAAACAGGTGTCCTGTGAGATTCACGGCTCCAATGATGAACGGTTCTTAGATGAACGGCTGTCAGGTGAACGGCTGTCAGAGCACGGCTGTCAGATTTTTAGAAAAACAGGCAGACATGACGACAAACACGCGCGCGCGTGCACGCACGCAAATACACACACGCGCGCGCGCGCGTGCACGCACACACACAAAGCGTTTCAATGGATTCTGACAGCCTTAAAAAAATCGGTCTAACAGCTTAGTCGTTTAGGACGTTACTGATACGGAACCGACAAAGATCAAAGAGTATGAGAGTTTGATTCTGACAGTCGTGGGGTTCCCGTAGAATATATTAAGTGGTGGATTAAGCAGTCAATGGAACGGGGGGGGGGGGGGGGGGGGGGGTCCAACGGCCCGCTCACGAATAATCTAAATATAAAAGGTGCATTGGTGGCCTCTCATTTGGGTGGAGAAGAGGTGGTGAGTTCATGTTCCTTGTTGTTTTTAGCTAAAGCTCTAGCATGGAATTTCACGAGGTAGGCTATTATGAAATCAAAGGTGTAGACGTGGGAGTAATGGAGTCCCTTCTCCCCGCACCACCACCACCCCTCCTCTACCCCTTTTCTTTTTTAGTTGGGGTGGGTGGGTTCCAGAATCCTTGTACTCCCTCCTCTCACTATTACAGATCCGCCTCTGTGTGGAAGTATCATGGACTACATTGGTTATGCGTACACGCGCGCGCGCGTGTGCGTGCGTGCGTGCGTGCGTGCGTGCGTGCGTGCGTGTGTGTGTGCGTACGTGCGTGCGTCGTTGCGTGCGCGCATGTGTGTCCGTGCGTGTGTGTGTGCGTACGTGCGTGCGTGGTTGCGTGCGCGCATGTGTGTGCGTGCGTGCGTGCGTGCGCGTGTGTGTGTGTGTGTGTGCGCGCGCGCGTACAGTGTTCAATCATGTATATAAGTGAAGGTTATTATTTTAGAAGCCTTTTTTTTTTGGTAACCGAACGAGGATTTTGTTTTCTTTTTCGGCAGGCGTTTTCAGTGAATGGCGGTTACACCATCAAAACGCGTAACCCCAAATACCAGAACGTGATTGGCAACCGACAGGGCTTGAGCTTCCGAGACATCAAGCTGGCCAACATCATGTACAACTGCAATGGTGAGCGTAGAGTGGCACAGAGGTAACGCGTTCGCCTCGTGTCAAGTAAACCCGAGTTCGAACCTGATTGGCAACCCGGACAGGGCATGAACTTCCGATATATCAAGCTGGCCAACATCATTTTCTATATTTATCGTTAATATTCATCCATTTCATAAATAATAAAATATGCATTCGCAATGGTGAGCGTAGAGTGGCACAGAGGTAACGCGTTCGCCTCGTGTCAAGTAAACCCGAGTTCCAACCTGGGTACAGAGGAGTTTCCCTCTCTCACTTTGCACTAGGCCTTAATATGGTCTGAACGTGGAGTCTTTCGGAGGAGACGATAAACCCGAGGTCCCGTGTGCCCATGCACTTAGCCGCACACGTTAAACCAGTGGCAACGAAAAAGTTGTCATTTGGTCAAAAATTGACCCCACCTTTCTCATTAGTCACACAAAAATCGCATGCAAAAAAAACATTTAAACAAATTGGGTGGCGCGCCTCTGGCTGCGACGCGCTCTCCGATTGGGAGCAACCCGAATTTCACAGAGACACCTCTGTGACTATAAAGTACCTAATATTAATATTAATATAAATAATTATATAGGACCTTAGTAATAATTAAGCAAAAGATGCAGAGAATGCGAATACGAATGTTTATTGAGGGTTATGTTGTTGTTGTTGTTGTTGTTGTTTATACACCAAGTCCTCAAAAAAAAAAAACACCAAATGAACGAAAAAAGTGAAATTACGTGACAAGAAAAAAAGCGGTGAAAGGAGGGGAGGAGGGGGGGGGGGGCAGATAGAGAGACGGGGGGGGGGGGGGAGAGGGGGGGTAAAGCTCTCATCAAAGATACAGATTCACACACACACACACACACACACACACACACATACACACACACGCACACGCACGCACGCACGCACGCACGCACGCACACACACATGCGCGCACGCAACCACGCACGCACGTACGCACACACACACACACGGACACACACACACACACGCACGGACACACGCACGGACGTGACAAGAAAAAAAGCGGTGAAAGGAGGGGAGGAGGGGGGGGGGGGCAGATAGAGAGACGGGGGGGGGGGGGGGGAGAGGGGGGTAAAGCTCTCATCAAAGATACAGATTCACACACACACACACACACGCACGCACACACAAACACACACACACACACACACACACACACACACACACACACACACACACACACACACACACACACACACACACACACACACACACACACACACTCTCTCTCAATTTCTCGTTTCTTTCCGATTTTCGTCTTGCCTTCCTTAGGCCTACTGCAAATTGAACACATAAATATCTATCATTTTCTATATTTATCGTTAATATTCATCCATTTCATAAATAATAAAATATGCATTCGCAAATAGTGGAAGACAAAGGCAAGACTGAAAATACGGAAAGAACCAAGACATTGAGGGGGGGGGGGGGGGGGGGGGGGTGCTAATCTGCATTTTGTCCGTTCTCTCATTAGATAGGCCATATTAGCATACCAGTGTGGGTTTACGTTAAGGCCATATCAGCATACCAATTTGGGTTTACTGTGCAAACAGTATTAGCATACCAATTTGGGTTTACTTTGCAGGCCATATTAGCATACCAATTGGGGCTTATTTTCCAGGCCTTATTAGCGTACCAATTTGGGCTTACTTGGCTCTCTTTCCAGCTAAGTGCAGTAACAAGAACGCTCGCTGTACCGGAGAAGGTTTCGTGGACAAGAGCTGTCGCTGTATGTGCCCCGGCAACCCCATCAAGGAATGTTCCGATACCAGTACGAGCGGAACCACGTCCAAAGTTCGTACAACCACGGAGAGTGGGGGTGGGGGTGGATCAAGTAAGTATGATTTTCGCTTAGGCCTAGCATTTTAAACCAGCCACGAGGTGAAAGCTGGTTAATGTTTTCAGAGCAGTCCATACTGCCTACATACCAGAACGCAACCTAAAACTTCTCTGCAAACCTGTCACCAAGTACAAAACAGTTGGAAACGGATCTTTTCGTTTCCAAGCACCACACATCTGGAACAATCTCCCTTTCTCTCTCCGCAGCTCTCCATCTCTGTCTTCTTTCAAAACTGGCCTGAAAACGCATCTTTTCAGAAAATATCTCTGTTAATTTATGTCTGTCCATCCACTGTCAGTCCACCCTGTACAGATTTTTATTTTAAAATAATTCGTGTATGATGTAGGTGTTTTAAATGTGAGTTGCGTGAGTGCGATAAAGTGATTTTTTTTTCTAAATTTAAGTACATGATTGTATTTTGAATATATTTTGTGTGCGTTTTGGGGGATGTTTTTTTTCTTCATGTAAAGCGCGGTGAGTCCTGCTGTGTCAGGAGAATAGCGCTATAGAAGATTTATTTAGTAGTAGTAGTAGTAGTAGTAGTAGTAGTAGTAGTAGTAGTAGTAGTAGTAGTATGTGTCTGTGTGTCTATCAATGTTAACACAATAACGTTTGAACGGAGGGACCTAGGATACTAAAATTTTGCACGCGGATAGATATTTAGGATATGTAGGCCAAGTTCAAAAATGAAGGTCATTGGTCAAAGGTCAAGGTCACTGGAGCCGAATATGCTACCGCGCAAGACCTTCACTAGCGCACGGGTACAGTAAAATGTAATTGTTTGATCAGTTTAGTTTCAGGGGTGTTTGTCTGTTTGTTCCTGCAAGGTCACTGGACCCGAAAATGCTGTCGCGCGGCTGGTTGATTTAGCGTTTTCACGCTCTAGTTTATTGTTGTTCTTACTTGATTTTTGTTGTTGTGTTGTTGTTGTTGTTGGGTTTGTTCCTAGTTTGACAGTGTTTATAGGTGTACGTGGCTTTGTCAAAGTATGGGAAACTCTGTGTGTGTGTGTGTGTGGGGGGGGGGGGGGGGGGTATGTGTGTGTCATGTGTCTGTATGTATGTGTGTGTGTGTGTGTGCACGCGTGCGTGCGTGCGTGCGCGCACATGTGTGTGTGTGAGAGAGAGAGAGAGAGAGAGAGAGAGAGAGAGAGAGAGAGAGAGAGAGAGAGAGAGAGAGAGAGAGAGAGAGAGAGAGAGAGAGAGAGAGAGAGAGAGAGAGAGAGAGGGGGGGGGGGGAGAGAGAGAGAGAGAGAAACGAAAACGAAAACGAAAACGAAAACGAAATTTTATTTAACCAGGGAACATAAGATAAGCAATGACAGCTTTTTTTTCAGGAGGGGAGGAGGCTCAGATCTGGGATTGGAATTCCTCCACCGAGGCTGAAATGTCGAATTATCTGCTCATGGGGTAGAGCTCTATCCTTAAGTGGTACAAAAACGACAACCTTCCCTATACATGGCTAGAACCTCGACCAAAATGCTCTTTCGTTTCTTTTGATAGATTGCCACCTTTAACCCCTCCAGGACCTCACTGCCTTAGACAAACATCATTACTGGCCTGGGGTTGCCTAGAAAAACAAATATAGCATATAAGAAACGCGACAAAACTCTAGCGCTGTGATTGATTCAATTTTTATGACTGAACAATGGTGTTTTACGTCCTCTCGGTCTGGAACAGACACATATGGGACATTTGTAGATACAAAGATGGTGGGAACAATACTGGAAGCAATGCCCGGAGGCAGTGCAACACCAGTAAATTCCCGAATTTTTATCAATGCAGATAAGTGTAGCAGTAGCCACGCCTCGGTTAAACCTCATCGGCTATGGTACCGCCACGGTTGTATGAAAATGTGATTGTATGCTGGTTGATTCAAGTTTCATTTTCGCTTTGAAATCGTGGTTACTTCCATTAAGATGAGAATCATTAGATAAGTTTCCTTATTACTATCACTAGTAATGAAAACATATTTGAGTATTTTCTGAGGCTCGTGTAGGGACGATTTTTTTTTAGACCTTTTTAACATCAAAGGGTAAAGGTCAAGATGTGCCCCCCCCTACCTATCTCGGTTAATTCTATTTTTCCGTTATTGCCTTTCTTACCATACATAAAGCTGTATTTTAGGAACATTTTTAGCTAATAACCTTTTTAGAATACTAACCCTATCCCTAACCCTATCCCTAACCCTATCCCTAAGCCTAACCCTACCCCCCACCCTATAAGACGGGAAAACGCAACGAACCACAACTGTGACAAATCGCGGTGTACTGCAGTGGGGGGTAGGGTTAGGTTTAGGGCTAGGGTTAGGGTTAGGGTTAGTATTCCAAAAAGGTTATTAGCTGAAAATGTTCCTAAAATACAGCTTTATGTATGGCAAGAAAGGCAAAAACGGACAAATAGAATTAACCGAGAAATGCGGGGGGGGGGGGGGGCACATCATAAGTGTCACACATAAGTGAAACGAAAGCTGGAAAGAGTGATGAAGGGAAGTAACTCGAAAAACATGGTTTGGATGGGGGAAAAAACATGGTTTGGATTGGGGAAAACATGGTTTGGATTGGGGGAAAACATGGTTTGGATTGGGGGAAAAACATGGTTTGGATTGGGGGAAAACGTGGTTTGGATTGGGGGAAAAACATGGTTTGGATTGGGGGGAAACATGGGATGGATTGGGAGGAAAACATGGTTTGGATGGGGGGGGGGGGGGGGGGGAAACATGGTTTGGATGGGGGAAAAACATGGTTTGGATGGGGGAAAAACATGGTTTGGATGGGGGAAAAACATGGTTTGGATTGGGGGGAAAAACATGGATTTACAAATGTTTTAGACTCATAAATCGTTGTTCCGATAATACTCGGAATTAGGCCATGACTGGCGTTCTCCTGTTCCGAGAATACTCGGAATTCGTCCGCAATTAGTTAAGGAATTTGAATGGGTCATACTCAAAGAGTCCGCTTTTTGTTCCAGAAGAGTGCATGGATCGTCACAAGCTGTGCTCTGCCTGGGCGGCTCGAGGGGAGTGTCGACGAAACCAGTACTACATGTCCGCCTACTGCAAGAAGTCCTGCGACCTCTGCAATGACAGTATGTAAACCTACCTGTAGCTCCCCCCGTGGGGATACCGGGGGGCTCTTTCGTACAAATAGTTCCCCCACCTTCTAGAAGTTATGTGCTTGTAACTTCTTCCAATCTGTCACTTTCTTTAACTCTGCCTTTGCCCTTCGCTTACTGTCGTATACTATGTTTCCGCCTAAAAAGGATTAAAGCTTTGTTTGGAATGATTTTGAGATACTGTAATTAATGTATGTGTGATTGAGATCAAAACGAAAAGTTGACCTCACCTGCCCCACCTTCCCCTACCAGTATTAAAAAAAAGTCTCCCAAAAATGGATTTCTGGAGTTCTGGTTTGCTACTGTGGGTCGAGACTGGTGTTGAAGTTAATTAACGAATTAATGAGTTAACGATTTTATTTAGGGCCTATTTATTTGTCCATTTGTTTGTTTTAGTCAGACTATTTGTTTATCAAACTTTTTATTTGCAGAGAAGAAATCGTGCCAAGATCTTGCTGGGCACTGTGCATATTGGAAGAAGCAGAACTACTGTCGTTACAAATACGTTGCCTATATGCGCACCAACTGTGCGAAATCCTGTAATACTTGTGGTAAGTACACGACTATTATTGTGTGCTAAAAGTGAGAATGTGAAGTCTGTGTGTGTGTGTGTGTGTGTGTGTGTGTGTGTGTGCGTGTGTGTGTGCGTGTGTGCGTGTGTGTGTGTGTGCGCGCGCGTGCGTGCGTGTGTGTGTGTGTGTTTTCTCTCTCTCTCTCTCTCTCTCTCTCTCTCTCTCTCTCTCTCTCTCTCTCTCTCTCTCTCTGTGCCAATGAACGTGTGTGTGTGTGGACACGCGTGTGTGTGTGCGTGGCGTGTATTGCTAACGTGTTTGCAGGGTTCTTGCATACAGCTTAAACGACAAGAAAGTAGATAGATGGTGTGTGAACATGAGTTGTCAGAAAGAAAGCAGAAGAGGAAGAAACTTATGGATTCTCCTCTCCTCAAACCTTTCCCTCCCCTTCTCTGGTTAGTACTTCTGGTTCGGTTGTACAAGTGTTGCAAAGTTAATATTATTCAATAGATACTGAAAAATAGTAATGCCTTCTTTATTTCATATCCCCACAGACGCAGTGGACAGTGAATTGGAGAAGACAACCACAGCGGCAAACAACAACAACAACAAGGAAGACGAAGGGGACCAAAGTGGCCGGAAGGGGGACGCGGAAGACAATGGCGGCGTGACGTCACTTCCTTGCGTGACGAGCCTCGTTCTGGCTACTGTTTTAGGACTGCTGCTTAGTCGTCGATGAAATGTCAGAAATAGGGCATTTGCCACGAGAGCTCGAACTCTATGCTAGACTACTAACTTTCCCGCGCTCGTTCTGCCCGAGTTGCGTTTAACTTTCTATAATTCAGCTCTCTAAATTCAACTCAGTGAAATTCAAGGTCGCCGGCACGCGGCAAATGTCCTATTGCTAGACTATCAGCAATGTTCGTTGTTGTTGTTGTTTTATTTTATTTTATTTTTATTTTTCTCTTTTTAATTTTTTTAAAATTAAACCTTACATTTTATTTTACAAAGGAAGAATGTGTATTTTGTTAACTGAAAAAGAAGCTCAATAAAATAATGTAGAATAACCCTTCTTCTGAGTACGTGTTATTACACTGTTCTTCCTTCTGGCGGCGGTCAGGGAAATATTTCCTCACATTACGTAACTGTGCTGAGATACGGACTTGATATATGTGTAACGATGTACTTTAGATATTCAATCAGAACAAGTTCCATCACACTTGTTCTGATTGAATATTAACCCTTTCACCGCCAGCCATCTTTGAGCCAAAAATGTCCATGAAAGCTACTTGGCTACAGAAAAGATTTTGTCTGCAATATTGTTGGATTTCTCTGTGACACAATTTAGAATGGGGTCAATCCTTACTGCCCAAATTTAGGAACACAGTATCATTGAATAACGGACCCTGATTTCAAGAGGTTTTTCTTATGACATGCATGTTAGATCATTGTGGTGCAAAAATGCGACATTGGCGGTGAAAGGGTTAACAGCTATCTGACTGCAGTAATTGTAATGTGTGGAGATATTGTTATTATCATGTGTATTGATTGTTGATGACGAGATGTATTCCAAATTTTGTTATTTGATTGACTGCTGTAAGTTAATAATGATTATTGATCTTCTCTCTCTCTCTCTCTCTCTCTCTCTCTCTCTCTCTCTCTCTCTCTCTCTCTCTCTCTCTCTCTCTCTCTCTCTCTCTCTCTCTCTCTCTCTCTCTCTCTCTCTCTCTCTCTCTCTCTCTCTCTCTCTCTCTCTCTCTCTGATTTAGATGTGCACATTTCTAAGTTGATGTCATGAATTTTAATGATAATTATTTGGTTGGTATAATTTTGTT
Source organism: Phymorhynchus buccinoides (assembly GCA_017654935.2). Taxonomy (NCBI): domain Eukaryota; kingdom Metazoa; phylum Mollusca; class Gastropoda; order Neogastropoda; family Raphitomidae; genus Phymorhynchus; species Phymorhynchus buccinoides. Next base: position 9,864,642 of record CM065702.1, read on the forward strand.
TCACACGTTTGATTAAATCAATAAAAAAAAATCGATGGCTTGGAGTCAAAACGGACTATCTTTAGATAGTCCATTGACATATTATTGAACTTATTACGAAAACAAATAACATGTATAAAAAAAAGACTGCAGAAATATCAAAAGCATAACCCTCTTTTTATATTTCTGCAGTCATTGTTTGATACAATTTAGTAGTTTTTTTTAATAAGTCCAATAATACGTCAATGGACTATCTAAAGATAGTCCGTTTTGACTCCAAGCCATCGCAATGTTCTTTCAGTTATGTTGTATCTCTGTCATGTTGTTGCACCTAACCTGAATTTCTCTTTGGGAGATATTAAAGTATACTTGAACTTGAACTTGAACACACATACACACCTCTCGTGTTTACGACCCTCAATCTCAAAGTCTGCTCTTTTCAGTTGTATGAAAATAATCCCAGGCTGATCCTAACCCTATCCCTTTCTCGAGGAATGGCAGAATGTTGCTTCTCAGTGAAACTTTTCGAAGCAAACAATTTGAGGAAGGTATTGGTATTCTGGTATTTGGTATATTGTAGTCACAGAGACTTATCTCTGTGAAATTCGGGCTGCTCTCCCCCGCAAACGCAGCGCCTACCCACTTTTTTTTTTTTTTAGGGGGGGGGGGGGGGGGGGGGGGCAGACTTGTGAAAACTAGCTATCAATTTGGCTCATACCAGGCAGCGGGATTTCTCCCTGCTCTTACCAACTTTTTTAACTGCCGTGGGATTTGGGGAGGGGTTGTGTGTGTGTGTGTGTGGGGGGGGGGGGGGTCGTACGTAAAATATAGCCGAGTAGTAATTTGGCGTGTATATAATAATAGTGGCACAAAGGCAGGTGAACAGGACAGGAGTGAAGTGGGGAGAGGGAGAGGGAGGGGGTGTAAGCATGAACAGTAAAGGGACAATCAATGAAAAATGGGTGAATCAGAATGTGAAAGTTACTATAAAAAAAAATTTTAAAAGGGTATTGAACAGCAGAAAAATCAAAGGCGAGCATGGATGATGATGATAAGATTTACGTCCTATTTATTGGCATGAGCCCTTTAAAGGACGGACAGGCATTCCCCCGAAGAGCGGAGAGTGGCTGCGCACGTGGCGGGGTAATCAAAAACGGTCAAGGACGACGTAGCTGATGCGCTTGTACCATCTATTAAAAACGTTTGAAACCAAAAACACCTCGCCCAGATCTTGATATGATCGACAATCAAGTACCATGCAGTTATTAAAAACGTTACGAAACCAAAAACACCAACCAACAGGCATCGCCCAGATCTTGATATGATCGACAATCAAGAAGGAAATGCAGTTCATTTTCAGTTACATTACAAAATTACAAAATGGACACATTTTTACCAACCGTGATCGTAGAAAGCGGATTGGTAATGTTTTCATTCATGTCTGAGGTGGTGTTTGTCTTCATGTATGTTTGTATGTATCCTCTCTAGCGTTTGAACGGGTGGACTTAGGGTGCTCAAATTTTGCATGCGGGT
>CM065702.1:9871153-9989447 GCA_017654935.2 Phymorhynchus buccinoides
AATAGATGTACTCTAATATCAATAAACGGGAGGCATCCAACCATCTCCAGAGAATATCTCGAAAACCGCTGGACAGAATCGCTTTACGTTTTGTGATGTGATGTATTCTCCGGAATAAAAGACATCTGAGGACAAAGTATAACCGCGCTGAACTTGACCTTAAAGTTTGACCTTGAAAACGTAATTTTTAATTTACATGTTAATGTATTTCTTTTCTCATGGTGTTTGTGTCTGTGAGTCACTGTGTGTGTGTGCGTGTATGTGTGTATGCGTATGTGCATTTTGTGCTTGTTTGTGTGCGTGCTCATAAATGCATGTGTGTCTGTGTGCACGCGTGTGCTGTTGTTGTTTTGCTTTTTCGCGCGCGTGTGTGTGTACGTGTGCATACGTGTTTGTGTGTATACACCTGTGTGTGTGTGTGCGCGCGCGTGTGTGTGTGTGTGTGCTGGTGTGTGTGTGTGTGTGTGTGTTGCGTTTCTAACTCTTTTTTTTTGTATTAGGAGCCAATCATGGAACTGGGCTTCCAATGAAGAAGCGCAGGCTTGGGAGAAAGAAAAAACCCGGTACTACGTCATTGTCTGATGTCACCTTGCCCATCTTACGTCATAAAGTACCGGCTATGACATCACAGTGCCTGCCGGCTGCAACCCCCCGAAAATAAGAGGTTTCTATTAACCAACCAGAGATCCCATGCTGTTGTTTGGTGTCTGACATAGAACAACAGGCATAAATCTGGTTCTTATTCTGTTCGGAAATTCGCAAAAAAGCGTAAGTCACAGCCTTGGTCTTGAACTTTTTCCTTTATATGTTCTGTCCTTTTTCCTTTCTTTTTTCCATGTACCCCCAAGGGGCTCTTTGGAATCTAAGAAACCTTGAAACCTAGCTTTTTTGTATCAATAGATTATAATATGTTTAATTTAGCGTTCTGTACAAAAAATTATAACTGTACTGACCTTGATCTTGAAGTTTTGGGGGGATTGGTTTTTTTGGGGGGTATAGGATATGATAGGCGTTGTGTAATGCATCACTTAAGCAAAGGATCTGAGGAGAAAGGGGGAAAAGGAGAGGGGGGGGGGGGGGGAGATTCAACCTGACCTTGTGTAGTATGGTCTCCCATGAGGAATAAAAGTTAGAAATTGGAAAGAAATAGATTATATGCTTAATTTAGCGTTCTGTACAAAAAAATATAACTGTACTGACCTTGATCTTGAAGTTTTGGGGGGATTGGTTTTTTTGGGGGGTATAGGATATGATAGGCGTTGTGTAATGCATCACTTAAGCAAAGGATCTGAGGAGAAAGGGGGAAAAGGAGAGGGGGGGGGGGGAGGGGAGATTCAACCTGACCTTGTGTAGTATGGTCTCCCATGAGGAATAAAAGTTAGAAATTGGAAAGAAAAGACATAATGCATTGTGACAGTGCCTCGTGTCGCATGAAAATAGGTAGCTCGTAAAAATAAAAAGCTCGCTACTATGAGAGTCTGTATTTGCGACAACCACAAATTTCACTTTTTCTGTACTTTAACCATTTAACTAACTCTAACCCTAACCCTAACCCTATCCCTGACCCTAGAAAAAAGTGAAATTTGTGGTTCATGCTCACTGTCGCAAATATACACTGTCATAGGTAGCGAGCTTTTTATTTTTACGAGCTACCTATTTTCATGCGACACCTCTGACTGGTTTGTTGCGACTTATGGACATAACTCTGGACGGGTTGTCACTGCCACAGTGCATTTCTAGTTTTTGTCGTTATTGTTGCTATTATTGTCATTGCTGTTGCTCGTTATATAGCGCCATGAGCAGCTAGCCTGGAATGTGCGCTATATAAGTTTTCTTTATTTTTATTATTATTATTATTATTATTATTATTATTATTATTGCTGCTGCTGCTGATTGTTATTGTAATGTTGTTGCTGCATTGTTGCTGTTTCTTGTTGTAGACTAATTGCTGCGGGTGTTGTTGTTGCTTCTGCTTCTCCTACGCTTGATGTTGCTGTTAGTGTTGCTATAAATGAGCGTTTCTGGTCTCCCCACGGGTGATCACTCTACTGGCTTGTAAAAAAAGAAGCGGGGCAGTGGGTGGATGCCTCGTGCCTCCATACGGGGAGCTGGACAACCCCGCCCCCTCCTCGAGTCTCTCCCCGTGGGGATACCCGAAGGGTCTTTCGTACAAATAGTTCCCCACCTTCTGGAAGTTCTGTGCTTGTAGCTGCTTCTTATCTGTCACTCTCTTTGACTCTACATTTTCCATTTGCTTTCTGTAATCTACTATCTTTCTGCTTTATGATTTATCGGCCCATTCTCCTGCCTTTATTAAAAACATCTTCTATAAAATAAAAAATTCTCCTTTGCGCTCCTCCAAAATCGGAATGTGTCGGCTGAATGCAGCGGGGAGACCAGTGAAAACTGAAAACCGGACACAGACGTACCTCACCCATTATGGCCATATGGCCTGGGATTACAAAAGAAGACGGAGAAGGGTTTTTTTAAATGGAGGAAAAGGAGGAGAAAAAAATTCAAAACTGAACTAGTCCCCTAGGGGAAGACGGGGTAAAAAGCGCATGGGCGGGTAAGAAGCCCACCCCAATTATCTCATTAAATGAAGCAAATTTCAGTCACATTTTGCCCATGAGACGAGCGTTAATGTCTAGCATTCGTCTCATGGGCAAATTTGACTGAAATTTTCTTTATTTCATGAGATAATTGGGGTGGGCTTCTTACCCGCCCATGCGCTTTTTACCCCGTCTTCCCCTATAAATGAACAACAGGCACCGACACAAGAAGACCCCTCAATCAAGCCAGCAATGGATATCAACTATCGTCTCCCGCTCCCGCCCCGAGAAACGTTCTCGGAAGCAGTAGCGAGGACCAAGAAAGAGCGAAAGCACGCTGACGCCTTCATCCGATTCCGAATGGACGTCATTTCTGAAACCTACGGGTTAGTGTAATGTTGAAATGCACGAGTCAGAGGTGCCTACAATGAGTTGGTTATGGCATGGTAGAGTAATTATTTCTACCATGTTAGAAAAGTTAGAGAGGACTAGCTAGACCAAGACAGTGTTTGACAGCAGGCTGACGCCTTCATAGGATTCCCGAATGGACGTCATTTCTAAAACCTACGAGTAGACGTAATGTTAACCCTTTCACCGCCAGCCATATTTCAGCCAAACATTTCCATTAAATTTACCTGGGTAGAGAACAAAATCCATCTGCAGTATTGGGGATTGTTCTGTGACATATATAAAATAAGGTCTATCCTTACTTCTCAAAACTAAGACAATAGGGTCTTTGGATAAAAGACCCCAATTTGATGCCTTTTATTGACATTGGTGTTAAATCACTGTGGTGCTAAAATGCGACTTTGGCGGTGAAAGGGTTAAAAATGCGAGATGCATACAAGGAGTTAGAGCATGATACGCCTACCAAGGAGTTAGTAGAGAGCATGATAGCGCATGGTATTATTTCTACGGGTAACATGTTAAAATTCAGAGGTGCCTAAAAAGATAGAGAGGATGTTGAAAAAGCTAGAGACCAAGAAAGAGCGACAGCACGCTGACGCCTTCATCCGATTCCGAATGGACGTCATTTCTGACCTACGAGTAAGTGTAATGTTAAAATGCATGAGTCAGAGGTGCCTACAAGGAGGTGGTATGGTATGATAAAGTATTATTTCTACCATGTTGAAAAAGCTAGAGAGGCCTAGACCAAGTAAGAGCGACAAACCGCTGACGCCATCATCCGATTCCGAATGGACGTCATTTCTGAAACCTACGGGTTAGTGTAATGTTAAAATGCATGAGAGTCAGAGGTGCCTACAACGAGTTGGTATGGTATGGTATGATATAAAGTATTATTTCTACCATGTCAGAAAAGTTAGAGAGGACTAGACCAAGAAAGAGCGAAAACAGGCTGGCGCCATCATCCGATTCTGAGAGACGGGGGCACATAGAGACAGCGACACAATGAGGGTGACACATAGAGACGGGGACACAATGAGGGTGACACAGAGAGACGGTGACACATGGAGACGGGGACACAATGAGGATGACACATAGAGACGGTGACACATGGAGACGGGGACACAATGAGGGTGACACATAGAGACGGGGACACAATGAAGGGGACACATAGAGATGGTGACACATGGAGACGGGGACACAATGAAGGGGACACATAGAGATGTGACACATGGAGACAGGGACTCAATGAGGGTGACACATAGAGATGGTGATGGAGACGGGGACACAATGAGGATGACACATAGAGACGGTGACACATGGAGACCGAGGCACAATAAGGGTGACACATACAGACGGGGGCACAATGAGGGTGACACATACATACGGTGGTACATAGAGACAGGGACACAATGAGGGTGACACATGGAGATGGGGACACAGTGAGGATGACACATCGAGACGGTCACACATAGAGATGGTGACACATAGAGACGGTGACACAATGAGATGGGGACACAGTGAGGGTGACGCATCGAGACGGTCACACATAGAGACGGTGACGCAATGAGACGGGGGCACAATGAGGGTGACACATGGAGACGGTCACACATAGAGACGATGACACAATGAGACGGGGACACAATGAGGGTGACGCATCGAGACGGTCACACATAGAGACACGGTGAAACAATGAGACGGGGACACAATGAGGGTGACACATGGAGACGGTCACACACACATAGAGACGGTGACACAAGGAGACTGGGGATACAATGAGGATGACACATAGAAACGGGGACACATGGAAACGGGGACACAATGGTGGTGACACAGAGAGACGGGGGCACGCAAATGAACTGATCGCATTTGAATGAGTCAGCATGGTAGAATACGGTAGACTATTTCTAGTCACAGACTCACAGCTGTGACTCGTCTGTTGAAATTCGGGCTGCTCCCACATGGAGAGAGTACCGTCGCTAGTGCAGCGATCACCATTTTCTGATGGTGGGGGTTGTTGGACTCGGGGAAACCAAGTTATCAATTTGCCTCATACCAGGACGCGGGAATCGCCCTGCTTTTTATTGATTTTTCATTGCTGTGGGTTGTTTTATGTGCGTAAATAGCACGGGTCAGACTTGTTTTAGGTTCCCACACAAATGTGATTGCTTTTCTGGGTGTGTTTTTGTGTGTGTATTTGCTTGACTTTTGTCGTTGTTGCTTTCATGAGTATGTGTGTGTGTGTGTGTGTTTATATGAGAGGGCATTGTGTAAAGAAGAAATATCTCTCTCTCTCTCTCTCTCTCTCTCTCTCTCTCTCTCTCTCTCTCTCTCTCTCTCTCTCTCTCTCTCTCTCTCTCTCTCTCTCTCTCTCTCTCTCTCTCTCTCTAATCTTTCTCTCTCTCTCTCTCTCTCTCTCAAGGCCTCTCTCCCTCTCTCTCTCTCTCTCTCTCTCTCTGGAATGATATGCCTGTCCATCTAAAAACGAATCCCAGCTTATTATCCTTTAGAAGGGCATATCATAAATATTTGATTGATCAACTATAATTCCTGTAGGCATATTTGTGTTTATTTTTACTAATATGTAGCAGATATTCATATATACAACTTTACCTTTCCTTATTAATTTTGCATCCATGATTATTGTAATTCTGAAGTAATGCCCATGGAGCAGCAATCTACATGCTATGCATGATATGTGTGTACGGGTGTGCTCATGTATATGGGTGTAAGCGTGTATGTGTGCGCATATGAGGGTGTGTGTGATGAATGTGTGTGTGTGTGTGTGTGGACCTATTTGTGTGTGTGTGTGTGTGTGTGTGCGTGCTCTGTGCGCGCGCGCGTGAGAGAGCGAGAGAGAGAGAGAGAGATTATAAAATTGTTCTTCAATTATTGAATGTAAATAATGAAATGTATTTGTTGCCACTTTTTTGCATGTTTATTAATTTTTTATATCATTTTTTTGTTCATTCTCATGTTTTTGCCTGAGGGCATGGTGTAAAAAAGTTGTCTCAGCTTATCCAATTTCCCTCATTAAAAAAGTTCGTATTCGTATTCTCTCTCTCTCTCTCTCTCTCTCTCTCTCTCTCTCTCTCTCTCTCTCTCTCTCTCTCTCTCTCTCTCTCACGCACAGACTTCCCCTCAAGGACCTATTTCTGACCAAGGCCTCCCTCCCTCCCTCCTCCCCTCTCTCTCCCTCTCTCTCTCTAGCACTCCACCTAATATTTCTGCTACTGTTTTTACTGTCCTCACGCACAGACTTCCCCTCAAGGACCTATTTCTGACCAAGGCCTCTCTCCCTCCCTCCCTCCCTCTCTCTCCCTCCCTCCCCTCTCTCTCTCTCTCTCTCTAGCACTCACTCTCTCTCTCTCCCTCTTTCTCTCTCTAGCACTCCACCTAATATTTCTGCTACTGTTTTTACTGTCCTCACGCACAGACTTCCCCTCAAGGACCTATTTCTGACCAAGGCCTACAAGGAATTTCTGAAGCGCTGCGGAAAAGAGCTTAAAGAATTGCAAGACAAACAATCGGAAGTTCCGGCACCAGACCGGTTCTTCAAGGTACAACTCTTAATAGTGGGGTGGGGTAGGGGTCTGTCCATGCCTTGATTTTTTTCCCCCTCCCCGGATGCTATGTTATGAGTGTTCGTGAGTGTGTATGTGAAGAAAAGGGAAGGTGGGTGGGGGTTGTGAAAGACCTGCTGGATTATTTTCATTTCTACTTTAAATAATGTCAAATAATTATTTTTATGCTTCTTTTTAAAATGTTTTCAAACGGTGTCTATAACGTGTATGTAAAAAAGGGTGGTGGGTGGGGATGAACGGCGTGAGCATTTTTGTTTTGTTTTTTAATTATTTTATTTGATATTCTTCTTCATATTGTTTTGTAATAATGTTTTTGTTCTTGATTGTTTTCTCTCGTAATAGTTGTAAAGCGCTCTGAGGATGATTTGTTATCATCGAAGAGCGCTATAGAAGCTTTATTTATTATTATTGCTATTATTATTATTATCATTATTATTATTAATACTGTTGGTTTTCTTCTGAGACTGGAGATCAGAAGCGTACGAAACTCTTAATAGGGTAAGACGGGGTAAAAAGCCCATGGGCGGGTAAGAAGCCCCTGCCAATTATCTCATGAAATGAAGCACATTTCAGTCAAATTTTGCCCATGAGACGAGTGTTGATGTTTAGCGTTCGTCTCATGGGCAAAATTTGACTGAAATGTGCTTCATTTCATGAGATAATTGGCATGGGCTTCTTACCCGCCAATGGGCTTTTTACCCCGTCTTCATCTACTGTTGGTTTTCTTCTATGACTGGAGATCAGAAACGTACGAAACTCTTAATACTGTTGGTTTTCTTCCATGACTGGAGACCAGAAACGTACGAAACTCTTAATACTGTTTGTTTTCTTCTATGACTGGAGACCAGAAACGTACGAAACTCTTAATACTTTTGGTTTTCTTCTGTGACTGGAGATCAGAAACGTACGAAAACTCTTAATACTTTTGGGTTTTTTCTATGACTGGAGACCAGAAACGTACGAAACTCTTAATACTGTTGGTTTTCTTCCATGACTGGAGACCAGAAACGTACGAAACTCTTAATACTGTTGTTTTTCTATGACTGGAGATCAGAAACGTACGAAACTCTTAATACTATTGGTTTTCTTCTATGACTGGAGATCAGAAACGTACGAAAAACTCTTAATAATGTTGGTGTTCTTCAGTGACTGGAGATCAGAAACGTACGAAACTCTTAATACTGTTGGTTTTCTTCTGTGACTGGAGACCAGAAACGTACGAAAAACTCTTAATACTGTTGGTTTTCTTCTATGACTGGAGACCAGAAACGTACGAAACTCTTAATACTATTGGTTTTCTTCTATGACTGGAGATCAGAAACGTACGAAAAACTCTTAATAATGTTGGTGTTCTTCAGTGACTGGAGATCAGAAACGTACGAAACTCTTAATACTGTTGGTTTTCTTCCATGACTGGAGACCAGAAACGTACGAAACTCTTAATACTGTTGTTGTTTTTCTATGACTGGAGATCAGAAACGTACGAAACTCTTAATACTATTGGTTTTCTTCTATGACTGGAGATCAGAAACGTACGAAAAACTCTTAATAATGTTGGTGTTCTTCAGTGACTGGAGATCAGAAACGTACGAAACTCTTAATACTGTTGGTTTTCTTCTGTCACTGGAGACCAGAAACGTACGAAAAACTCTTAATACTGTTGGTTTTCTTCTATGACTGGAGATCAGAAACGTACGAAACTCTTAATACTATTGTTTTTCTTCTTGTGACTGGAGATCAGAAACGTATGAACCGCAAAACACCGTTGCTAAGTTGTTTCTCCCAGCATTGAAATAGGAATTGTTCGGAAATAATTAAGGGGGGGTAATTTCATGGTGTGTGGGAGTGATCTTACCTAATTCAAAACGGTCAAACAGGGGAAGTTACTCTACAATCAGGTAGATCCCCAGCTCTCGCCTCGTGTGTTTGAGTAGACATATAGCACTTAGAACACTGTGCGTCATTCTAAAATTGAAGTCATTTATATTTTACGTCACATTTTGCAAGTTCTATTAGTTTATGGGTACTGGCCACCCCTCATTTTTTTTCTTCTAAATACACGTTTGCAAGTGGCTGACTCGCATTCTGCGGTTTCAAGCTTCGACGCCATGGTTGCTATGGTTTTGACCGACTAAGTCGAAGTAATCAACTCTAATTTTCACGAAGTGCTCTCCCCTATTTCTTTTCATAAAAATCGTCTATTTAGTTTAGTGGAAGGAGTGATGAGAAAGTAGGCGAAGTAGTGACCATATAGACAACTTCAGACAAGGTCATTTGAGTAAATAATAATAATAATAGTACATTTATATAGCGCTTTACCTCAGATGAGCCCAAAGCGCTTTACAATCAATTATTCATCAACAGACAACAAAAACAACATTCAAGAGTGACACCAACCAGCAACAGCACATGTACAAAGCAACTCTCTCTCTCTCTAACACACACACGCGCGCGCGCGCGCGCACACACGCACACGCACACAGTAAAGGGTCCCCAGAGGCCAACTAATCCCCTTAGGCTCAGCTGCAGCACTTTCAGTATTACCTTGCTCTGTTGTGTTGCAAGTCGCTGAATGGTCTGGCACCAGGGGCGGACCAGATGATTCGTAGGGGGGGAGGGGGTTCCGTCGTTGGTTAAGGGAGCTGTATAGCCAGTCAAGAAATCCTTCCACCAGGATTTTCTACCACCATCGGAAGTTGTGTTGGGGGGGGGGGGGGGGGGGGGGTGTGTGTGTGTGGGGGGGGGGGGGGGGGGGGTAGCCAACACATCCCTATTTGGGAGGAGCTCAAAGGAGAACATTATTTGGAAGATGTTTTGGAGAAGAAGAAAAAGCAGCAGAATGGACCAATAAGGCATAACAAAAAAAAACCCCGCAGTAGATGACAATAGGAAAAAGAAATGGTAGAGTCAAAGAGAGCGAAAAATTAGGCAAAATTGCTAGCACAGAACTTCCAAAGGTGTGTTGTAATGGTGTGGTTGGAAAGACGATCTCGTGTCCTATCTAGTGATGTTTCCTGTTCCAGCCAAAATTGTGGATTGTTTTTTCTTCTCGCGTTTTGTACTCTGCTTCCACAGTGCTTTTCTATCGACATTTCTTTGCCTTCAGAATTATTTAACCCCTTGACTGCCAGAAAAAAAAAGAAGAAAAAATTTTTCTTTTGGGCAAATCATGCCATGAAAAAGACAACTGATAGAGCCAATCTGAGAAAATGGTCTGGGGATATTACTCTCTTGATTGTGTTAGAGCTAAAGCCAGCATATCAGGGTTATTCCTCTTCATCTGATGACATCATCAGTGATGTCATCAGATCAGTACGTGATACGTTGGTGTCAGTCAAGGGGTTAATAATGGTGACTTTCAGCGTTTTGCGTTTAGCCAAGTCAAAGATTCTAAAAGGGTAAGATGGACTACTTAAGAGTTACGGCGAACCGGGCTGATAGAGTTATCGTTAGTGGGAACAGTACACCACACACAGTGGAGGCTATCTAAAAACGGAGAATTCAACTGGCCTATCGACGTGTAAATGTGTACTGTTTTTAAGGGACATAACCAGTGTTTCTGTCCTCACTACTCATATAGGGAAAAGAGACCGGATGTTAGTCTTTTCTTTTCAGTGTCTTTGGCCAAGTACAAAAGTATGACTGATATTATTTGAATATTTTGTTGATTTGTAATACCTTTGGTGCTGTACCTTTAGACACCTGTAAATCGTTTTCATTTTTCCACAGCTGTGGGTTAATGTACAAATTCAATGTACAAATTGTACTTATAGGGGAAGACGGGGTAAAAAGCGCATGGGCGGGTAAGAAGCCCACCCCAATTATCTCATGAAATGAAGCAAATTTCAGTCTCATTTTGCCCATGAGACGAGCATTAATGTCTAGCATTCGTCTCATGGGCAAATTTGACTGAAATTGTCTTTATTTCATGAGATAATTGGGGTGGGCTTCTTACCCGCCCATGCGCTTTTTACCCCGTCTTCCCCTACTGTTATAGAAAAACGCCTTATAATCACGTTGTTGTTTTTGTTTGTGCCTCAAGCCACAAACCTATAACTCACTTTGTCGGTCGGTCGTCTGTCTGTCGGTCGGTCGGTCCAAAATTGTCGCACATTTTGACAAAATTGTCGCACTTCAAATCGAGGCTACACTTCAAATTGAGGCCGCTCTTTAAAATGATGTATTTTAAAAGCGTACAAAATAATAAACATACGTAATACAGACACTACAACAGACACGACGAGTATGCGGTGCTTCTTTTGATGAGTATAAGTAGGATACATAGTTTTAAATGTTTTCCAAAAGATATAAAAAGTTACGAAATGGTGCAGAGATAACATTCTGGTTTACAGATTAAAATTATTGAAAAGCCAGGGGAGGTGACTCATGATTGGAGTGGTAAAAATAGACCGCGTGCCACAAACTATTGCGATTTCGCGCTTGTTACATAGTATTGTTGTGTGGAAATTATCTTTCTAACCCATCAACAAAATGTGTTTGGATTATGTACCTGCTTCAAAGATTTTACAGCAACATCATTTTCTCTTTTTCCTCTTTTCTTTCTTTCTGTCTTTCTTTATTCCTTCCTTTCTTTATTTCTTTCTTCTTCTTCTTCTTGTTTATCCAATCAGTCAATCAATCTTCTTCTTCTCTTCCTCCTCCTTCTCTTGATCCTCTTCTTTTTTCTTCTTTTTTCACTTTTCTATCCCACACAACCCTGTGATTTGCTTAATGTCTTGTCCCACATACAAGCGCACATCCTGTATTCCTCTGGCTGCGACGCTTTCTCCAGGTGGGAGCAACCCGAATTTCACAGAGACGCCTCTGTGACTATAAAAGACCAAAATAGCAAAATAGGGAGAACTTATTTCTTCTTCCAGTAATGTCCACCTGCCTTTTATCGACAATTATTGACATACTGGGGTTCAAAGACGAAGATGCGCAGCACGGGATGAAATAGGATTTGAGAAATATATTAACTAGTAGAAAAGCGTTAGCTGTTTACAATGATATTGACAGAATATGAAGAGAATAATTTGGTTGGGTGTTTATCTTTTAAGTTCAGATAGGTATTAAATATTATATAATAATTTGTTGTTTTAAGATGATATAAAAGATATGAAAAGATGAACTTGGCTGAGTATTTTCATAGATTATATTATGTTGTTTTTTCCATGGTCGTTGTGTTTCTGTTATTGCACCTAGTGTACATTTCCCAGTCTTGGGATAATAAAGTATGAGTGAGTGAGTGATTGACTGATTGATTGAATGCACTGCATCACGATACAGGTGGACGCTCGCGGGGTGGTGTCATCGGACGACTTCGCCGAGCAGAAGGCCCTGCAATGCAGCACATCTACCGATATGATTGATTGATTGATTGATTGACTGATTGATTGATGGTTGACTGATTGATTAACTGACTGATCGATTGATTGATTGATATAGTGATTGATTGAATGCACTACATCACGATACAGGTGGACGCTCGCGGGGAGGTGTCATCGGGCGACTTCGCCGAGCAGGAGAAGGCCACTTCTACCGATATGGATGATTGATTGATTAATTGATTGATTGATTGAATGCACTACATCACGGTACATGTGGACTGACGCGGGGAGGTGTCCTCTGACGACTTCGCCGAGTAGGAGAAGGCCACTTCTACCGATATGATTGATTGATTGAATGCACTACATCACGAGACAGGTGGACGCTCGCGGGGTGGTGTCATCGGACGACTTCGCCGAGCAGGAGAAGGCCCTGCAACGCAGCACCTCTACCGATATGATTGATTGTTTGATTGAGTGAGTGAGTGAGTGATTGAATGATTTATTTAATGCACTACATTACAATACAGGTGGACGGACGCGGGGAGGTGTCCTCGGACGATTTCGCCGAGCAGGAGAAGGCCCTCCCGCAGCACTTCTACCGGACCACCAAGCTGGCCTCTTGGAGGGTGTACCGGCACCACCACATCAAGTACGGCCACCAGCCCACCTCCGGGGCCTACCGCCAGGTGTCCTTCACCCGGCCCATCGCGCGCAAGGTGGAACCCCCTCCCTTCCACGAGTACCTTCACATGGTTGCCGAGGTCAGTGTCATGTAGTGGGCTTACACCCTGTTTCACTCAAATTGAGAATGCGCTTTCTCAGTTTCGCGATTTGGTGTATCGTAGTACATCCTGCTTCAGTGAAATTGAGAATGCTCTTTCTTTCGCATTTTGGTGTATCGTAATACATCATGTTTCACTAAAATTGAGAATGCGCTTTCTTTCGCAATTTGGTGTATCGTATTACACCCTGTTTCACTAAAATTGAGAATGGCCCCCTCCCTTCCATGAGTACCTTCACATGGTTGTCGAGGTCAGTGTCATATAGTGGGCTTACACCCTGTTTCACTAAAATTGAGAATGGCCCCCTCCCTTCCACGAGTACCTTCACATGGTTGCCGAGGTCAGTGTCATATAGTGGGCTTACACCCTGTTTCACTAAAATTGAGAATGCGCTTTCTCAGTTTCACGATTTGGTGCATCGTAGTACATCCTGTTTCAGTGAAATTGAGAATGCTCTTTCTTTCGCATTTTAGTGTATTGTAGTACATCCTGCAGGGTTCATTCTTGGCGTCGGTCATCGGTCATTGACGCATAATTTTGACCGATAGTTTTAGCAGGCAGGCGGTCATCTGACCGATTGATTTTTCATCAAAGCAGTCAACAACTTCAAGGATTCTGTCGTCTGCTAAGCTTGAGTTATTTCGCGGCCTCGGACCATATACAGAACTAAAAAGTTGTATCTGGTGAAACGAATGCCGAAACGAAGAAATGGCGGCATTGCACATTCAGTAAAGCTTTTCCGATCCAACTTTTTGAAGACCAAATAAAGTTCCAGCGTGACCTAGTCTTCTAGTGCTAAGCAAGATCGTTCTGATCGTTTCTCGGCCTTTTGACAACAATTCGTGTTTACAACCAGCCATGCCTCCCAAAAAGAAGCCACGAGTAGGAAAGGGGCAAAAGAATATGTTTGCTAGTTTCGGACTCGCTCAGACATCGTCAGCAACTTGTAGGATCGTTAGAATTAGGTCAAGCCACCCCAACTTTTCCACATCAAAATTCCGAACCCGATTTTCGCTTCGTGCCAAAGCGGTCAGTCTGTTTGCTTTGGTTTTCCTGGTTGTCAGTCTTGTTTCTGACCATCCAGGGTTTTCCTTTCTAAAGCAGACACATGTCCAGTCATTCCAAAACGATCTTTGTTTACATCTGAATTCTTGTTCACGAGAGCGAAGCGCTTCAAGTTTTAGGTCTGATTTCTTCGTTGACCAAATCTGAACGGTACAGGGCTCCCAATCATCCCGCAAAACAAGGGGATGGACTCCTTCGCTTACAGTATAGAGGGTCCTAGAGGCGGGATAGAGGGTCCCAGTGGCATAGCGAATGCTAAAAAGAATGTTTCTAGTGCATCCCTGGGACCCCCTGCACATTCTTTTAGAGGGTCCTGTAGAATTTTAGTGCTTCATAGACCCCCAAATGGGGGTCCCTGGGAGCCCTGACGGTAAATAGAACATTTTTGCAAGTTCGACAGAGGAAAAAGCAGCAGCATCAAGCCGTTCTTTTAGATATGTGAATGGCATCATCTCAAAAACATAAGTTTACTGCATTAATATGCAAGTGTGTATGTACGTTTGTGTGTCTGTCTGCCTGTCTCTCTGTCCATATCTCGATCTGTTTGTCTCCCCCCCCCCCTCTCTCTCTCTCTGTAGTCAGCCTATTCCAGGGGTTATGCACATGTGTTTGCCTGTGTGTTCACTGTGCATAAACACTATGAATGAGAATGAGATTAAATTTTTTTAAAAGCAGGATCATAGGGTTAAATTGTGAGCAGGAATATTAGTTTCCTTTGACTTTTTTTTACATTAAACTATGAAATGGCAAGGTACATTTTACACTCTGTGTGTGTGTGGGGGGGGGGGAGAGAGAGAGGGGGGGGGGGGGCGAGGAAGAGAAATTTAAAAAAACCCTGATGAAAACCTTCAACCATGGGGAAAGGCCACATCTGTTTGCTAACCTTCATGAACATGGTAATGTACCGCGGTAAATCTGTGACCTATTGTTTTGGGGAAATGACCTATTGATTTTTCTGCCAACCGGTCAAATGACCTATGATGTTCTGTGGCAAGAATGAACCCTGATACTGTTTCACTAATATTGAGAATGCGCTTTTTTTTAGCAATTTGGTGTGTCATAGTACATCCTGTTTCACTTAAAATTGAGAATGCTCTTTCTTTCACATTTTGGTGCATCATAGTGCATCATGTTTCTTTAATATTGAGAATGCGCTTTCTTTCGCAATTTGATGTATCGTATTACATCCTGCTTCACTAAGATTGAGAATGCGCTTTCTTTCGCGATTTGGTGTATCGTTTTACATCCTGTTTCACTAAAATTGGGAATGCGCTTTCTTTCCTTTCGCAATTTGGTGCATCGTAGTATACCCTGCTTCACTAATATTGAGAATGCTCTTTCTTTTCGCAACTTGGTGTGTCGTAGTACATCCTGTTTCATTAACATTGAGAATGCACTTTCTTTCGCAATTTGGTGTATCGTAGTACATCCTGTTTCAGTCAAATTGAGAATGCTCTTTCTTTCGCATTTTGGTGCATCGTAGTATGCTCGTCTGTTTCACTAAATAAATTGAGCTTAATTTTCGACTCTGTTTTAATTTGTTGTTAATTTGGCTTCCTGTCAAATTCCGCTGGCAGTTCAAGATGGCTACTTTCGCTTTTCGTCGCTTTGACAAAACTCTTCCTCAGTACCTCTCTTCTTCTCTCTGCACCTACCAAAGCTCTCGCACTCTTCGGTCTTCTTCCCAGAAACTTCTTAAAGTTCCTAAGCGGTCCTTGAAATCTTCGGGTGAGAGGGCGTTTAGTTTTGTTGCACCAAGCGTTTGGAATTCTCTCCCTGACCATACACATAACCAGTCCACTCTTCCTTCATTCAAGTCCCAACTAAAAACCCACTTCTTCAGGAAAGCTTTCTCTCTGTAAAGTCTATGATCCTTTCCCCACTCTTGTCTTCCAGCTCATTGACGTTGAGTATGAGGTTAACGCGTGCGCGTGTGTGTATGGGGTGGGGTGGGAGTGGGGGGAGTTGGGGGATGTTGTTGGGAGGTGGGTGTTAGTGTTTTGTCATTCTCTAATGTATTAATTTTCATGGAGGTGTATGGTGAGGATACGTGAACCAGTCTGTTAGAAATGTTTGCACGAATGGTGAGTGAAAAGCGCTTTGCAAGATTATGCGCTATTTAAGCATTATTAATTATTATTATTATTATTTGGCTGAACCTAGTAGTCATCTTCGTTTCTTCAAGCAGTACATTCTGTTCTACTAAAAAAAATTTGAGGAGAATGCTCTTTCTTTTGCATTTTGGTGAGTCGTAATACGCTCTGTTTCACTAAAATTGAAAATGTTCTTTCTTTCGCATTTTGGTGAGTCGTAATACGCTCTGTTTCACTAAAATTGAAAATGTTCTTTCTTTCGCATTTTGGTGAGTCGTAATACGCTCTGTTTCACTAAAATTGAAAATGTTCTTTCTTTCGCATTTTGGTGAGTCGTAATACGCTCTGTTTCACTAAAATTGAAAATGTTCTTTCTTTCGCATTTTGGTGTATCATAGTACACCCTGTTTCACTAAAATTGAAAATGTTCTTTCTTTCACATTTTTGTGTATCATAGTACACCCTGTTTCACTAAAATTGAGAATGCGCTTTCTTTAGCAATTTGGTGTATTATAGTACACTCTGTTTCACTAAAATTGAGAATGTTCTTTCTTTCACATTTTGATGCATTATAGTACACTCTATTTCACTAAAATTGCGAATGTTCTTTCTTTCATATTTTGTTCAGTTAGGAATGTTTTGGTAAAAGAAACACTAAAATAGCTCATTCTTCCCATTCTTCCTGTTATGTGTTCATTCGATTTTTTCCTTCTCATAATGACTGTGTGGTGGCATACCTTATATATACAGCTGTGCTAAGTGTTTTGACCAAGTTTTTGGATACAGGACATAATACCTTTAAGTGCATGTTTTGACAGTTCTCTAGAGTCCCCTGGCGGCCATTTTGACTATTACGTCATAACTCAAAATGCCCAACATTTACTACTTGGCCTCCAGTGGATTTGGATTCAGCACCCTCAAATCGTGTTAGATCGACATAAAAACCTAATATATAATCACAAAACAAGGTAAAGCTTAATTTCGCCTGGACTATTAGGCGAAGACGGGGTAAAAAGCCCATGGGCGGGTAAGAAGCCCATGCCAAATATCTCATGAAATAAAGCAAATTTCAGTCAAATTTGCCCATGAGACGAATGCTAAATATTAACACTCGTCTCATGGGGAAAATGTGACTGAAATTTGTTTCATTTCATGAAATAATTGGCATGGGCTTCTTACCCGCCCGTGGGCTTTTTACCCCGTCTTCACCTAATAACTCTTTAACTCTTTAGTGCTGCTGTTCGCTCTAGATGATGACAACCACGAAGGCCAAAGAACTGCAGCTGCTGGGTCAGTCTCGCAAGGGCAGCTTCCTGATGCTGTCCCCTTACCAGAAGTCCACGTTCCGCAAGCAGATCGAGTCCGGCCTCATCAAAGGCACGCCACAGACGCCTCACAGGATCCGCCGCTTCGATATACCTCATGTGAAAAGGTCAGCCCCAGGGCTCCCAGGGACCCCCATTTGGGGGTCTATGAAGTGCTATGATTCTAAAGGACCCTCTTAAGAGAATGTGCAGGGGGTCCCAGGGATGCACTAGAAAAAAATTATTTTTAGCATTCGAATGCCACTGGGACCCTCTGTCCCGCCTCTAGGACCCTCTATGCTGTAAGTGAAGGTGACCCTGGGACCCCTTGTTTTGCGGGACGATTGGGAGCCCTGCAGCCCGTTAGCCAGCTTCCTTCCGTGTGGGGGTGGGGGGGGGGGGGGGTTGGAAGGGAGGGGGGGTGAGAGAGGGAGAGGCTTAGAGACCTGCCACACTGCATGCGAATTGGATCAGAATGCGGTGCGATTGTGACGGTGTGAGTGTTGCAGTGTTGACTTTTGAGGTACTGCATGAGGGTGATGTGGGTCCTATCTTCGAAGGAAAACAGTAGAGGGGACAGTTGAGGGACAGGAAGGGGAAGGGGAAGGGATCATTCATACGTTGAAATACGAGACGAGGTTGATGGTGTAAGTTGTAATCTTGAAGCCAATACGAAATACGCCTCTGCAAATAAATAAAGACAACAATATCACTGAAAGCTATTTACAGAAATACGAATAACGATTAACCAAATAACTGACAAACAATAACTGCTAACAGCTGATACTGTTCACGAATGAAAAACACCATAATGCATTTCCCAATACATCTACACTAATGTCAGTCAACTTGCCAAATGGATTTGAATTATATTCAAGTTACTATTTCAATATTTCAAGAGAACTCGCTTGATCAATATTGACTTTAACAACATCAATTCCAACTATAAAATTACTATTAAAGAATAGAACAATAAGAAAACAATTCGCATCATTATCAAAACGAGGCTAAATCAGTGAACGCCAAAACAACTATAAACTAATAGCAACACGTCTGTTGAAACTGCATCTTGCACGTCTGGTTCCTCAACTAAACTTAGTCAAAGAGACAAAGCTTTTAAACATACACAATCTGAGTAGTTTTTTAACTATATCAAAACGAGGCGAGCAAACTGCACGTGCTGTACAAATTGATTCAAGATAAGGGAGTCTTATCAATGAACAATGTAATCATATGTTACAAAATGGTTACATTCCTAACACAATGTTTTCTAGTTCTCTCTCTCTCTCTCTCTCTCTCTCTCTCTCTCTCTCTCTCTCTCTCTCTCTCTCTCTCTCTCTCTCTCTCTCTCTCTCTCTCTCTCTCTCTCTCTCTCTCTCTCTCTCTCTTTCACACACACACACACACACACACACACACACACACACACACACACACACACACACAATAACCGACTCTGTCACATGAGTCATGAGTCACGTAACATTCGTGCACTGGGTCTGCTTTAAGTAGGCTATGGCTGGTACCCACGTGTCGTCATATCCGGCCACAAGGAGCGCCATATTATGGGAGACCGCCATCTTAGTCCTTACCTTTTTTTGAAAAATCCAGATCGATGCTGCGTATTTATTTGTTCCAATTCGAAACTTATCTAAACTGTATTTATAACATCTGGATGTTTTCTTTTCACATTTAGATAACATTTTCACTTTTTATTTACACACAAATAAGGACTAAGATGGCGACACTTCCGTTGGAATGGTCGAGATGCGCACGCAGGTGGGTTGGAGCCATAGTGAGCGAAAATAGCAGAATTATTTTTTAGACGGAAGTATTTCACGCGAATCATGACTCACGTGGCCCAATCGGATCGCATCCCCATACGATTTTACGCGTGTGTGGCGCCGGTTTTATATTAGGAAAAGCCACAACTAAGTTTGGGAGATGTAGGGGTGGTTTGTTTGTTTTTTCAATCGGGATTCGTCTCTTTGATGTGCCTCGACGTATGAAAAGGTCAGCCAGCTTCTTCTTTTTTAAAAAATTTTTAATATTAAATCTTCTTCTCTTTCTACTTCCCCTACCTTCGGAAATCATTAGTTTGCCTACATGAAAATCATACATCCCGCATATTAACTGTTCCTAAGCCAAACTTCAAAATATGTTTTTCTCTTCATCTATGCTGTAAGGAATGGAACACTGTATTCTCTTAACTCTTTCACCGCCAGCCATTTTTCAGCAACAAATTTCCATTAAACTTACCTGGGTAGAGAACAAAAATATGTCTGTAATATTGGTGATTCCTCTGTGACATGAATAAAGTAAGGCCTATTCTTACCTCCCAGAATTAACAGAATATGGTCTTTGGATAACAGACCCTGATTTGATGCCTTTTAGTGACATGGGTGTTAAACCATTGTGGTGCAAAAATGCAACGTTGGCGGTGAAAGGGTTAAAGGTGTGCGTGTTTATGATACGTGCGTGCGTGCAGGTATGTGCGTGCGTGTCTGTGTGTGAGTGTCTATGTGTGTGTATATACGAGAAAGAGAGAGAGAGAGAGAAACTTGAAACTTTAAAAACTTTATTAGGCAAGGATTGAGATTTTAGGCCAAGGATATTCTTGCAGTCTGTCCTTGGGACGTAAACAAGACTAGAACAAAACAATCAGGCAACAGATATGGGCATACATAACGATTCAATGCATCAATAAACAAAGTTGGGGCAAAACGAAATAACTAAACAGCTGACAACTAGATCAGTCAACAAACAGAGATTCAAGTTCATAAAATAACCCATCTACATGAATTCATAAAAAGCACTAGTAAGTGTTTCAACGTGTGCAATAATTAATAAAACATAGGACAAAAATCATACACCGAATTAGATAGCCATACACTTAACTAGATAAGTCAATAAACAGAAATTCAAACTGAAAGAGGAAAAAGAAACATGAATTTATAAACAGCATTAGTATTTAAATATGTGTAATATTTAATTTTAAAGAGAGAGAGAGTGAGAGAGAGAGAGTAGAAAAAGAGACAAAGAGTAGAAAGCAGATGCGTACATTCTTTTGATCTTATATCGGTTAATAGTTCCTTGTTTTTGCATGAAGTGCTATTATTATTTATTTCTCTTGAATTGTTTTTTCTCCCTTTTCACGTTTTCTTTTCTTTTGTTCCTTATGGGCAGATTTGTAAAACGGCCTTAAATGTGCCTAACTCTTAACCCGATAAAAGTTTCAATCAATCAATCAATCAATCTTTCTCCTTCTTCTTCTTCTTCTTCTTCTTCTTCTTCTTCTTCTTCTTCTTCTTCCTCTGCTTCTTCTTCTTCTTCTTCTTCTTCTTCTTCTTCTTCTTCTTCTTCTTCTGCTTCTTCTTCTTCTTCTTCTTCTTCTTCTTCTTCTTCTTCTTCTTCTTCTTCTTCTTCTTCTTCTTCTTCTTCTTCTTCTTCTTCGTCTTCTTCTTCTTCTTCTTCTTCTTCTTCTTCTTCTTCTTCTTCTTCTTCTTCTTCTTCTTCTTCTTCTTCTTCTTCTTCTCCTTCTTCTTCTTCTCGATCCACCGCACAGGATGGCGGACAAACTGACTGAAGAGAAACTGGAGGAGGCAGAGGCACAAGGCAGAAAGGTCAGCTTCAAAGGCCGAGGTGACTCCAGGCGCAACTCCCAGACCGGCTCCAGAAAGTCCTCCAGAGACTCTGGCAGAACCGAGCCGCGGCCAGATCCTGAAAGCGGACCCCCGTTGGAATAAGGGCTCGGCGCCTTGACATGGGCGGCGGCGTAGGGGGGGGCAACTGAAGAAAGGGGTAGACGATTGAAAAAAAGAGAAATTCCCGGAGTTATGACAAATGGTGTCACCCCGTAGAAAGAGTAAAAACAAGGTAAATTAGTCTCCTGGGGAAAGAAAGGACCCGAATCAGATTTCTACACCCCCCCTCCGTGGGGATTCTGGGGGTCCTTTGTACAAATAGTTCCCCCGGCCCCACCTTCTGGAAGTTCTGTGCTTGTAACTTCCTCTAATCTGTCACTCTCTTTGACTCCGCCTTTTCCCTTCGCTTTACTGTCATCTACTATCTTTCTGCCTAACCGGTCCACTCCCCTGCATGCCTTTGTTCTAGAAATTCTTACAAAAGATTTTCTCCAGCCGAAGACGGACATGCTGGGCCCTACTACTTCTTAGGCGTGTAACGGCAGCATGACGCAGCATCTGCGCTCACAATGGCAGGAAACTGTCAGAGCTATCAACAAAGAAGAAGTTTTCTACAGGGTTTTCCCCCATGTAACCCAGAGGCACGGTGGCCGCTGCTCTTGTGTTGGAAGGGCAGGTGAGGCCAATGCGTCTCTGGTTCCCATCGGCACAATCCGGGTGTTTCATGTCCGACTTCAGATGGAGAAAACTTTTGTAAGGATTTCTAGAACAAAGGCAAGAGAATGGACAAGTGAGGCAGAAAGATAGTAGATGACAGGAAGAGGCAGAGTAAAAAGGAGTGACCGATTCAAGGAAGTTGTAAGCCCAGAACTTCCAGAAGGTGGGGGACTATTTGTACAAAAGACCCCCCCGGTATCCCCACGGGGGGAAATCGTTGTGACTAGCTTATGAAGCTGTAGAAAATTGACCCGGGTCTGCTTTCTCCAAAGGTTATTGACCATGGTCTCACTTTTTTTTTTACGAGGGCAGGGTTCCTGATGATTTCCTCTCTTAAGGGGACCATGGTCTCACTTTTTTTACGAGGGCAGGGTTCCTGATGATTTCCTCTCTTAAGGGGACCATGGTCTCACTTTTTTTTACGAGGGCAGGGTTCCTGATGATTTCCTCTCTTAAGAGGACCATGGTCTCACTTTTTTTTTTAAGAGGACAGGGTTCCTGATGTTTTCCTCTCTTAAGGGGACCATGGTCTCACTTTTTTTTACGAGGGCAGGGTTACTGATGATTTCCTCTCTTAAGAGGACCATGGTCTCACTTTTTTTTTAAAGAGGGCAGGGTTCCTGATGTTTTCCTCTCTTAAGGGGACCATGGTCTCACTTCTTTTCTTTTTACGAGGGCAGGGTTCCTGATGTTTTCCTCTCTTAAGGGGACCATGGTCTCACTTTTTTTACGAGGGCAGGGTTCCTGATGATTTCCTCTCTTAAGAGGACCATTGTCTCACTTTTTTTTAAAATAATAATAATAATAATAATGGGAATTTATATAGCGCTCTTTCTCACATGAGCTCAGTGCGCTTTACATTGATAACAAGAACATTAAAGGCAAACAAATAATTAATCATTAGAAAGTAAAATAAGCACGATGTTTACACACAACGTTCTCTTACTTCCTTACTCACACACACACACACACACACACACACACACACACACACACACACACACACACATACACATGCATGCATGCGCACACGCACACTCGCACACAATTAATTATACAAGTAAAATAGTTACAACATGAACATTCTAAGAAGAAACATAGAGACCACATTCACATTCCCAATCAAGTTTGAATACAATACTGCAACTTGAAATAAAATCATACTGCCATCGACATACCAATTACATGATTAATTATAATAGACAAATTTTGCAAAAAGAGGGCAGGGTTCCTGATGTTTTCCTCTCTTAAGGGGACCATGGTCTCACTTCTTTTCTTTTTACGAGGGCAGGGTTCCTGATGATTTCCTCTCTTCATGGGTATTGCTCACCCCCTGTTGACAGTTTTTAAGGGGTACTTTCACTCCCAGTTTCAAATTTTAAACGGTCAAGATGAAAAACATGCGAGAAGCCCCGTGACCCCACTTTCTGTGCGCACACACGCACACGCACACACACGCACGCACACACGCACACGCGCACACACACACACATGTAGAACTACACAGAGCTTCAGATTGTTAGCGGTCCGGGGTCATTGATCCATATTGACGAGGGTTTGACCCCTCATTTTGTGCAGCCAGGAGTTGTGTAACCCACGAAGGCTGCTATGAAATTTAAGTTTCATACTACAGTGGCACTGATTACTGGCCCGCTATTTGGGAAATTGTCCCATCATTTTCAGCAATTAGGGGTCATGTGACCCTTGAAGCTTATTAAAAACAATCTGAAGCTCTGCCTACATAGTGGACACACGCACACACACACACACACACACACACACACACACACACACACACACACACAAGCATTATACCCTTTTATCTCCAGGGACTACTTAAAAAGTAACGACTGTGTTCATGCACGAATCATCCTTTTAATTCATGAGCCCATCCACCCCCTGCTTGAGATTTTTAAAAAGGGTAAATCTCACGCATGGTTTGAGATTCTAGGGGGTGATTTGAAAGGTCTAGGGCGTAAATACGCACAATCTCTACGTTTTCAGGAACCCTGGAAGTTTATTATGTCCCGTAACAGCACGGGCATTGTAAATATAGGGAGAGGGGAAAACTGAAGAGGGAGGGGGGGTGGGGGTGGGTGGATGATTCAAAATGCACAAACGCGAACTCAGTGTAATGTATGTACATGTTTCAACTACAGAATTTTTGTTTTCAATTGTTTTACACAGAGAGAGAGAGAGAAATAGAAACAGAAAAGATAAAATGAAAGAAAACATTGTGGGGGTTTTAAAATATTAGGCCACTCATCACAAGCCAAAGCGGTTTAAGGTTGACGATAATTTATATAAAAACAACTGATTTGCAGGTGGTTTCAAAAGAAAACCCAAAACCGTGACAACTTCAACAACAACAAATCGTAAAGGTGGTCACCCCGATAGCGTTTATTTTTTATTTTTTATTTTTCGCTTTGCTCCAATTTAGATAAAGATACTGAATAATATGGCAATGACCACGGCAACATATCTTAGTTCATATTAGCAGCAGGGTTTTCTTTTGAAACCACCTGCAAATCAGTTGTTTTTATATAAATTATCGTCAACCTTAAACCGCTTTGGCTTGTGATGAGTGGCCTAATATTTGAAAAAACACACAATGTTTTCTTTCATTTTTCTTTTCTGTTTCTATAAAGAGAGAGAAGAGAGAGAGATAGAGATGTTACGCCTTCTGGGCCAAATGGCCATTTGGGGCATTTGAAATTATAAAGATCCTGGAAAAAGAAGATTTTGAATAAGAATACAAATAGTTTTTAATTGTAAAGATTTTATTTTAAAAAAAATTAAAGTACAAAATTTCAATTTTATGAAAATATTTTTGAAAGATTTGGGGAACAAGTTGAGTTTTTGTAAAAAAAAATCTAACTTTATTTTGTGATAAAAATGTTTATTTAAAAGATATTTAGCAGTTTTGCTTTTGCATGTCTGGCAGGCAGAGGACATCTATGATTAAAAAAAAAACCAGGGCTACAGTTAAAATTTATCTTTTGTGCTCAAAAAGCTTTATTTATAAAATGTTTTAAAAGGAGGCAAAGGCCTTCGTTAATTTTTTATACAATATTTACATTTAAGCCATGGTTTAGGTCCGCTATACAAATTTAGAAGAAAAACCCCCACAAGAATGCTTTAAAAAAAAATGTATTGACACCCAAGGCCTACGCCATTATTTTGTGGAATCTCCCAAATAACTTTTCAAGAAAAATAAAATCTTGAACTGCATTATAACGATTTTTCTATGTCAGAGAAAATGACTGTTTTGTTGTTGGTGGTGGTGGTGTTTTTTGTTGTTTTTATTGCTGACACATCTTCTGGACCGTACAGTGGCGTTGCTCATTCCAAGTCCCCATCCTGGTTCCTCAGAGTAAAAATGAGCGTATGGTGTTGATTCTCAAACGCTCGCGGTATAGCCAACGTAAAGTCTCTCTCTCTCTCTCTCTCTCTCTCTCTCTATCTCCCTCCCCTTTCCGCTCTCCCTCCCTCTCTCTCTCTCTCTCTCTCTGAGATCAGATGCTTCATTGTTACTTGCAAACCTCAAATACAGAATCAACAAACACCATCACTGGTATCAATATGCTTTGATGACCTATGATAGCACTCAAGACAAAATATACTTTTCAGAAAGTAGAAAGAATGAAAAAAAGTTGATAATTTTAAAAAAAATGTTTCCGCTGGGGCTCGAACCCAGGACCTTCCGCGTGTTAGGCGGATGTGATAACCACTACACTACGGAAACAACTGATTTAATAAGTGATTTTATTATATTTATTTTCAAACAGAATTCAAATGATTCCTTTTTCAATGGAGCACATATCATTGTGCTCTATGATAAGCCGTACACACAAATTATTCAATTCCAATTCTAATCAGAAGCCGTGGTCGTAGGGAAATTGCATTAATAATAAAGAGCGATGAACAGTTTGGCTTTGCAGACAATCGCAGTACGATTCATGACGTCACAAAATATTATTATATTCTGGTTACACGCCTAAGTGAGAAAAAGATTCATTTGTCTAGGTCAGAATTAATTACTATGACATTCATACTGTGGTCCTCAGCATATAGAACATCAATAACTGATCTTGAGGTGTTGATGGAACCAGACGTTCATGGAACTCTTGAGAATGAAAGTTAGGTTTTACGTCCTCTCAGCTGAAAAACAGCACATATATGGGACGAACCATCAACCACCATCCATTCAATGCTCTGAGCGGATCCTGGAGGTACTGCAATATCTGATCCATACATGAAGTCGATCACGGAACTCTTAGACTTATGAAAACATTTAACAAAGCCAGAAGTTGTGCAGGCCGAGTGTCTTTTAAAAAAATCATTGCCACCCACAAAATTGGTAATTAATCAAGCTATTGCTTTTATTTTTCCGATCTTTGAAAGAAGATTTAACACAGGAAGGATTACAACAGTTTGTTTTTCCAAAATGTGTCTGTGTGCTCCATAAATTAGATCTTAACAGTTTCCATGGTAGCCCATTTTCAGAAAAAGCCCTTTTTGAGGTCCAGAAATGCTTTTGCATTTTCGGTGTCTTTGTTTGCAATTTCAATTTCGGACAACAATTTCCCTCATGTGTGTGCTCAAAAAGTCAGACAATACAGTACAGTCTTGCATTTCAATTTTCAGGGCAAAAAAGACAGTCATTTTCTAAAAATAGACACTTTGGAGACAACAGAAATTTTCTGCGAAAGTGTTTTTTCTACATCTCAAAACAGGACTCTTCTGATGATAAAAAAAAAGAAAGAAGAGGGGTACCGCGCGGAAACTGTTATTTTCTGGAGCTCTCCGAAATTGGAAAAACAAACTGTTACAATGTTAGGCGTGCTACCTTTTGGTGATCGTTTGCTAATGTCGTAAAATATTTCTACATTGTATTAGAACAACAAAGAATATGGCTTTTAAATAGAAGATACACTATAAAACATAAATAAATTGAAATGATTCTTATTAAGTTATTCATTTGGGCATGCAGTATTCCTGTTTAACAGCTTGTCGTTCCACTTTGCGGCATTGGTCCAGGAACTTGATAAAAATTGAATGAAAATGTGATACAAAACAGATAATGGAAAAACGAGATTTTCATCCGTCAGAGCGCTATTGCATAGCCTTGGCTCTGGCGGGAGTGAGGGGATAAATTGTTTCTTCTGTTCATCATCGTGAAACTAATGCGCGCGGCTGTGAAGTCTTTGTTCCATAGATTCTTTGTGGGGTGAGTCAGTCGGCCTCTCGCAGTTGGGGCGGTTGGAATAACAGACAGACGGTGCCTCAGCAAGCACCGCAATCTACAGATTTTGCCTGAGGATCAAATTACGGTTGAGAGGGGGGAAGCGGCTGCAGCGATAAAACTTGGGCGGTTGAACTTTGGGCCTAGTTTTTGCCTACGTTGCTGAAACTGCTGCATGAACATTAGGCCTACTAGTACTAGGCTATTGGCTCAAGTGACTTCGAGTGGTTGAGCTTAGACAGACTGGGAGCAGCACCAAATGACAATGCCCAGAGCTGGAGGGGTGCGACCCCCGCCAGTTTGTGCTGATTGCTCAGCTCAAGGTACTTTTTTCTTTACTTTTTCTTTTTTCTTTTGACTTTTGCATTAAGACACCATTTCTTTCTTTCTATTTCCCCATAATGTTATTATTTCGCTTTGTACTCTATCTCTTGCTATTTTTCTCTTTTTCGTACTACCCCCTAAAGTGCAGCAGAACCTTCAGCGTGTTGAAGTTGGCTGCCTAAGGAGAAGAAGAAGAAGAAGACCCTAAGCGTTACAAATACAAATTAAAAATACAATGCATCAATTGCCATTATATTTATTATTAAGTTCATCACTTCATGCTCCAAGTTCCAACCCAAACCAAGAATTTTATTAAAAGTGTGCAACAGTTCTGTACAAGTACTACTAGTCACTTATGGCATTCATTCTTAATCTTATTGATCTATCTCCTTTGTTAAAACACACTTTCTGCCACACACACACACACACACACACACACACACACACACACACACACACACACACACACACACACACACACACACACACACACACACACACACACAGAGAGAGAGTAGTTGTGGCATATTAATTAATCAAGACTGGAAACACATTTTCAAGTTCAATATTCATGTTTGCGACTGTCATAGAACTCAAAAGTTTGGTTATTTCGGTGTCATGACAATAACCCTTGGCTGATCCTACCCCTATCCCTTTCCCAAGAACTATATAGAATCTTCTCATTGAATTTTTTCAGTGCAAAAAATTGGATGGGCAGTGATTAGGCAAAAATTGGATGGGCAGGGTGTAGAGTGGCACAGTGTCAGTGGTAACGCGTTCGCTTCGTGTCAAGTAAACCCGAGTTCGAACTTGGGTACAGGAGATTTTTCCTCTCACTTTACAGTACTAATTTACACTAGGCCTTACGGTCTGAATGTGGAGTCTTTTGGATGAGAAGATAAACCTAGGTCCCGTGTGCCCATGCACTTAGCACACGTTAAACCCAGTGGCAAAGAAAAAGTTGTCATTTGGTCAAAATTTACCCCCGCCCCCTTTTCTTCCTTATCACTGACATCAGTCACACAAAAAATCGCACCAAAAAAAGGGTGGCGCACCTCTGGCTGCGACGCACTCTCCAGGTGGGAGCAACCCGAATTTCGCAGAGATGCCTCTGTGACTATAATTATAAAGCACCTAATACCTAATAATTACTGATGTCCCGAGGCCCCGGTCATAGGCCATTGACCTATTAACATTGAAAATGTCCTATAGTGTTCTTCCCTGTCTACAGAACATTTTTGACACTGGTATGCTTTGTCTTATTGATTTCTGCGTGAGCCAGGACATTGTCCTATTGATTTCTCTTGTCTCAGGACAATTTGTCCTATCACTAGTATCACTACTATCAGTACTATCACTTTTCGATCCCTGGTGCATCACTGGATGGAGGGTGTCTAAACTACAATCTTATATTTTTTCTCAAATATAACTTTACCATAGGCATAGCTAGGATAAGTTAGTACGTTACGACGTTAGACGACAAACTGACTTTCGACAAGAACACACAACAACATACATAAGAAATGTCAATCAAGATTGTTTATTTTGCACAGACTGAGAAACATTGGTGTTAACTCAAACATTTTGCATACGTACTATAGTAGCTGCATTGAGTCTGTGCTTACTGTTTCCTTTACGTGTTGGTTTGGAAGTCTGTTTGAAGAACAAGCATGTGTTGGATGATGTGGTGAATGTGTGTAGCAAAGTTGTTGGAAAGAGAGAGATGGGTTTGAATGAGATGTACAAAAGACGAACCAAGCATAAAGCCAGGAAGATTGTAAATGACACCTCCCATGTTTTGAACAAACATTACGAACTATTACCTTCTGGACGTCGCTACAAAACTTTTAAAGTCAACTCCAGGCACAGAAATCCTTCATCCCCAGATCCATCCACCTCCTAAACTCATGATCCTTTTAGGTTTAAATGTGTGTTCATCGTGTTAAAAGAAACTATGCATGCTTATCCTTAGACGTGTATGTATCCACATATAATGTGTATCTTTAAGTATGTATTATGTGTAACTTTTGCTCCTATTCATGCATGCTGAATGTCGATGTCTTTGTTATTCTGGCACCTGAACAAAATTTCTCCTTGGGAGATAATAAAGTGAATTTGATTTTATTTGATTTTACTACGCCAGACCTGTTTACTCTAGAGTAGTACTGTAAATTGTAATAGTATTGTACTCAATTTGGACTTCTAGTACTAAAAATGTAAAATAGTACTATTCAAAACTAAAAATAATGCTCTTTAATTCTTGATTACTACTCATTTTCAGTGAACAGTGACACTGACAGGGGAGAACACAAGAGAATTAGGACATTTTCAATTTTAATAGGTCAATGACCTATGACCGGGGCCTCGGGACATCACTGCACTGTGTGTGTCTGTTTGTGTGTGCATGCACGCGTTCTCCCCTCTTCACTCATTCCGTTGTTTGTGACTAGCTCACGGACCTCATGTAGGCGTCGATCAACTACGGCGTGCTGATCTGCGATGAGTGCATGTACACGTGTGTCACTCTGTCACGTCTGTGTGTGTGTTTCACTATTTGTGTGTGTGCGTGCATGTGTGTGTGCTCCCCTCTTCCTTTACTCTGACCTGTATGTATGATTTGTGCGCTCACACTCACAGACGCCACGTGGGTGTTGATCAACTGCGGTGTGCTGATCTGCGATGAGTGCTGCAGTGTGTGTGAGTTTTCCTCTTCATTTTGTGCATATATACACAGACCCCACCTGGGCATTGATTTAACCGCTAAACCGGGGTGTGCTGATCTGCGATTAGTGCTGCAATGTGTGTATAACTGACAAGTTGTTTGTGTGCGGGCGCGTGTGTGTGAGTGCGTGCATGTGTGTGCGCGCGTGTGTGTGTGTGTGTGTGTATGTGTGCGCATGCCTGTGTGTCTTCATTTTCTCTGACCTGTATCACGATTTGTGACTTGCTCACAGACCCCACGTGGGCGTCGATCAACCGCGGTGTGCTGATCTGCGATGAGTGCTGCAGTGTTCACCGCAGCCTGGGAAGGCACATTTCCATGGTCAAGTCCCTGAAGAAGGGCCAGTGGAACCCCAGCCAGCATGCTGTGAGTCACCAGCACAGCCTGAAATTATTATTAATTGAATAATTAATATACACAGGTTTCTTACTTCCCTTCTTCTTCATTGATTGCTCAGACATTTTCCTGACTGTCTGTTAAGAATAAGAGGCTACGTCTAATTAGACCTTAAACCAACCTTTGAGAGAGAGAGAGAGAAACAGTTTCCTGTCAAATGAGCACAGATGCACCATACTGCTGTTATGTGCCTAACTAAGAAATAGGCCCATCATGTCCGTCATGTTTGTAAGAATTTCTTGAAAAAAGGGCCGTAGAAAAACTAGAATGGACCAGTTAGTAAGGCAGAAAGATAGTAGATGACAGAAACCAAAAGGAAAAGGCAGAGTCACAGAGAGTGACACTGACAGATTAGAGGAAGTTACTTACAAGCACAGAACTTCCAGAAGGTGGAGGGAAAATTTGTACAAAAGACCCCCTGGTATTCCCACAGGGCTTACTCCCCTTGAGAACCCTTGAACCCCCTTTAATTTAAATTTCAAGATTTTTGAAAAGAACTCTTTAGCATTCTGTGCAAAAAGTTCCCCAAGCTTGCACATGTATTGTTGTTTTGATTTTCATGTGTTGAATTGCAATCAGACAGTTATGTCTGTCTGCTGTTTCCTACCAGTACCATGACTGCCAGATAGCAGAGGCATGCAGAGCTCTGCTATTGTGACTTGCTGGGCTAAAATGTGTTTATAATGACAGGGCTGGCTAAAACTGCTAGCCTGGTAGAAAAATCTGTGGGCGAGTAGATTTCAAAAGACACTAGCCCGATGGGCGACTGAAAATTTCAGTACAGACAAACCCCTATTTTACGACCCTCTGTTAAGCGACCACCTCTCATTTGAGACCGGATTTGTTGGCACGGATGCATTTTACTATGTAAACGACCTCTCTTAAACGACTTCCTCTAAAACGCGATTTACGACCGCCATTTTGTTGGGTTTTACGACCGTTGTTGTCGTCTGCATAGACTTCGAGCAAAGGGAAACAACCACGGTCAAGGGCCTGAAAGCGGAGTCGCTTCCCTTGTTGTAGAAAAGATGGCGGAAAGCGTAGGAAAAACACGAAAACCACTGACTTTGAAAAAGAAAACCACTGACTTTGGACGAGAGTGGAGGTGATTAACAGAAGTCGGCGAAGTGAAACTGTAATACATCGATTGCACAATCCTATGGAGTTGGAAAGACCCAAATCCAGTTTTAATATGTCATTGTATGTGTGCGTGAAGAAGAGAGTATGAACTGTGCTGAACTTTTTCTTTCTACGGCTGCCAGTGAAAACCTCCGTCATACGACCCCTCCAATTTATGACCGATTTTTCCGGACATTTTGGAAGTCTTAAAATAGAGGTTTGTCTGTACTGCATGGCCCTGGGCTTTTTTACCACTGAGTCTCCCCAGACCATCTCTTCCTTCCAACTATCTTTTTTTTCCCTTCCAACTATCTTTTTTTTTCCTTCCAACTATCAAAGCAAGCTCTGCTATCTGCTAAGATAACAACAATGGTACACTGGTACTGAAAAGAAAGGAAATGCACTCACCTCCTCCCTCTTCTCTCTCTCCCCCACCTCCTCAAATATTTTCTTTATCTTTACTTCTCTCCTTTCTTTCTTTGAATATTTCCCACTCTTTTTTTTTCTTTCTCCTTCCCTCTTCCCTGTGTGTGTGTGTTGATTTTGATTGATTTCATTTAAAGTCTGTTCACAACAATGGTGATATTAGACTTAAATAAATACATTAATTAAACAAAAACAAAACAGTCATAAACAAATATTGAATTAAAATGAGGGGAAAAGAGTGTGTGAGTGTGTGTGTGTGTGTGTGTGTGTTTGTTTGTATATGAATGCATGTGTGTGTGTGTGTGTGCGTGCGTGGTGTGTGTGTGTGTGTGTGTGTGTGTGTGTGAGAGAGAGAGAGAGAGAGAACAAAAAAATCTGCAATATTGGGAATTCGTGTGTGTGTGTGTCACTGTGTGTGTGTGCGCGCGCGCGCGTGCGTGTGCGAACTTGTGTGTTCAGGGATTTTTGCTGCTTGCTTCAGGCTAGTGAAAATGTGTTCGGGCGAGTAAAGTTTTTAAGTTACTCGCCTGGAGGGC
This sequence comes from Phymorhynchus buccinoides, assembly GCA_017654935.2. Lineage (NCBI taxonomy): Eukaryota > Metazoa > Mollusca > Gastropoda > Neogastropoda > Raphitomidae > Phymorhynchus > Phymorhynchus buccinoides. The sequence continues at coordinate 9,903,398 of CM065702.1, forward strand.
TAGTGAAATGTTGAAAGTTTGGCCAGCCCTGTAGTGATGATGCCTTGTCCAGGGTAAATCCCCACTCTCTCGGCCAAAGGGATTTGAGGACAGCTGGCGTTGGGGAAAGTCCACAGGCCAACCCATCCCTTTGGGTGCAGCACTAGAGTCACTGCAATTTCAAATGCTCCCTCGTTTGAAAGACATAGTGTTCAACAAAAGACTAAGCTGTACCATGATATTCATTGTAGAAAATCATTTATTGTACATCATAGCTCTTATGATTTTTCTATTGGCCCCTACTATGCAGAATAATGTCAACCAGTGATTTACTAAGCCATTTGAGTAGGTTTTCATGAGGGTTTTTGAAAAACATTCTGCACATTTAAAAAAAATTATAATTCCTTCTTGATAGGTCTTTTGATTCTGATTAAGATGTTTCTAGAAATAAGTCAGTCTGATAATTAATAAATAAAGAAAAGTTAGGTCCCCTTTTTTGTGATCTTTGGACTTAGAAATGTTTTGTGAGGGAGTAATGACTTTGCAATCAGTAGTCAATGGCTAAGTGCAGAGTGGCACAGAGGTAGTGCGTTCGCTTCGTGTCAAGTAAACCCGAGTTCGAACCTGGGTACAGGGGATTTTTCCTCTCACTTTGCACTAGGCCTTATGGTCTGAATGTGGAGTCTTTCGGATGAGACGATAAACTGAGGTCCTGTGTGCCCATGCACTTAGCACATGTTAAACCCAGTGGCAATGAAAAAGTTGTCATTTGGTAATAAAATTTAATATCCCCCCCCCCCCCCCCCCTTTCCTTCCTTATCAATCACAAAAAAAATCGCATGCCTGAAAAACTTCCCTCCCCCTTTCCTTGGGTGGCGCGCCTCTGGCTGCGACGCGCTCTCCATGTGGGAGCAACCCGAATTTCACAGAGATGCCTCTGTGACTATAAAGTACCTAATACCTAATTATTTATGAATGTAGTAAAGTGTTTGTGTGGCTGCCCACAGCTGGTGTACCAGCTGGCCACCAACGGGGCCAACAACATCTGGGAGCACACCATGTGAATGTAGTAAAGTGTCTGTCTGTGTGGCTGCCCACAGCTGGTGTACCAGCTGGCCAGCAACGGGGCCAACAACATCTGGGAGCACACCATGTGAATGTAGTAAAGTGTCTGTCTGTGTGGCTGCCCACAGCGGGTGTACCAGCTGGCCACCAACGGGGCCAACAACATCTGGGAGCACACCATGTGAATGTAGTAAAGTGTCTGTCTGTGTGGCTGCCCACAGCTGGTGTACCAGCTGGCCAGCAACGGGGCCAACAACATCTGGGAGCACACCATGTGAATGTAGTAAAGTGTCTGTCTGTGTGGCTGCCCACAGCTGGTGTACCAGCTGGCCACCAACGGGGGCCAACAACATCTGGGAGCACACCATGTGAATGTAGTAAAGTGTCTGTCTGTGTGGCTGCCCACAGCTGGTGTACCAGCTGGCCACCAACGGGGCCAACAACATCTGGGAGCACACCATGTGAATGTAGTAAAGTGTCTGTCTGTGTGGCTGCCCACAGCTGGTGTACCAGCTGGCCACCAACGGGGCCAACAACATCTGGGAGCACACCATGCTGGACCCATCCCAGAACAGGCACGGACGCAAGAAACCAGGACCGCGGGACCCCTTGCAGTGAGTCGCTCAAATACGGGATGGGAATTGTCCGCCAAACAGCAAATTTCCGCCAAAATGACATTGCTTTTCCGCCCTCCCCCCAAAAAAAAGTGTCCGCCGAAAAAACTAAAATAATAACTTCTTCTTCGATCGCTCAGACAATTTCCTGTCAATTATGAGCGCAGATGCATCATGCTGCCGTTATGCGCCTAAGAAACAGTTAGGCCCAGCAAGTCCGACTTCGGCTGGAGGAAATCTTTTTGAAAGCATTTCGTGAAAAAGGGCAGGAGAATGGAGCGGTAAGGCAGAAAGATAGTAGATCTATGACAGTAGGCAATGGGAAAAGGCAGAGTCAAAGAGAGTGACAGATTAGAGGAAGTTACAAACACAGAACTTCCAGAAGGTGGGGGAACTATTTATGCAAAAGATCCCCGAGGGGGGGGGGGGGAATTAACTAAATTTAGCCATTCTAATGCTGTTCAAGTGTTTTACTAGGGCTTCAATGAGGTTTTATACTGACAATTCTCTGCCCCTGTCTCGTGCCCTTAAGCTGGAGACAGACTATGCGACTGCCTCATATGACTCGATCAGGTCGTGACGTAGACCAAATTTTGTTTCCCGCACAGAAGACGTCACAAGCCATCTGACTCGATCAGTGAAATTTAGAACCCGCCCTATTCGGCCCTGTCACCTGACTGGGCCCGACTGAGTCAGACTGATCGAGTTAGATGGCAAATGAGGTGAAACGTCACAACCTGATCGAGTCACATGAGGCAGTCACATAGTCTGTCGCCGGCTTTAGATGCAAACACCACCTACTTAAGATTATCGCCCTTGCCTGTCAGGAACTAGTAGTATATAGCCACATAAAATTATCTGCTCTTGACTCGTCACCAGGTGCCATCGGCAGTTCAGGCCTAAAATGATCGCCCTTTCGTGTGGTCAAGGAGTAGTATAACGCCTCTACCAGAAAAGCTTCAGCATTACCCCCTGGACCCCTGCTAGGGGGTCTTCTGCAGCCCCTAGACCCCGCTTTAATTTTAGCCTTTTTTTTTTGCTTTTCCAATTCCCATGCCTGACAACTGGTGTTAACCCCTTGACTGACTGACAGATAAAAATTAAGAAGAAAAAAAAAAACATTAAAATTTGTTATGGAAAAGACAACTGAACATTACGGTTAGAGTCAGTATGGCAATTTAGTGGTCTGGGGATGTAACCCTCCTGGCTGTTTAAAAGCAAAAGACAGTGTTCTAGAGTTATTCCCCTTTGGCCTTCATATGATGATAATCATCATTAGTGATGTCATAACCCTCTTGCATTTATTCCGCCCAAAACTGCCCAGCCGGAAGTTGCCTCTGTGTATTCAAAACCGCCCGTAGCTTGCCCCCACTCTGAGACCCCTCTGATGACATTTTCATCACATACTAAGTTCTGGCTTTTTATGCACACACTATGAAGAAGCTTTTCACTTGCAATGATGTGATAGTAACTGTATGGCGCTCTGTGTGCTTCAAAAGACAGATTTTCCCGAAAATGTGTGAAAGAATCTGAACACTAGAAGAAGTTTTTTTCTGTAACAAATGCGAATGCAAGAGGGTTAAGGCCAATGAGCCTGATCGGACTCGTTAGAATTTTCAAGAGTTTTTGCTGTCTGGTGTGTAACCCGGTTTTCAGAATGTCATTACAATCCATTTTTTAGTTGACTCTGACCTTGCCTCTCTTGGAATCAACCAATCATTGCAGACTTTAGTTTCCGTTTTTTGGCTCAGTATGGCGGGTTCAAAGATCAGGCTGTGAGGAATTCTTTCTTTTTATGTGTAATTCCGTCAATAAAAGCAAAGGATGAAGGTATGGAATCAGATGTTTTATGATCGATTAGTGCATGGTGTTAATAACTAACCTTTTTTTTTTAACTCACTCGGGACTGGCCGAATTATTTCCCCTTGTTCTGTGGGGACTGGGCATTTGACTAGGTTTATAAAATAATCACCAAAACCAAGTTATGAAGAGTTAGGCATCAATATTTTCAGAAAAGATTAGCAACACTATGCACTAAGCGATCGTAAAATATCAGATTCCTTACCTTCGTCGTTTGTCTCCTATTGACGAAAACAGCTAACACATAGAAAGAAGGAAAATTTCACATTCCGATCTTTGATCCCCCTCTACAACCAAAGCTGAATGTAAACTATGCAATGATTGGTTGATTTCAAGAGAGGCAAGGTCAAAGCAAAATAGGTTATGACTTCGCACCGGAAAACTGGTTACACGCCAGAAATCAAAACCTCTTGAAAACTCTTATGAGCCGGAGCCGGGCCATTCGTCCTAAACGGTTGTGCGAGCCATGAGCCGGATCCAGCTCATTCGTCCCGATTGAGTTAAAGTATCAGTACCTAACTCTCACGATTTTTTTCTTTCAAACCTGATTGAATGGCATGTAATAAAGTGTTGTAAGGAAGGGGCAGAGCTCCAGATTGTCAGCGGGCCCGGGTCGTTGACCCATATTGACGATTATTTGACCCTTCATTTTGTGCCGCCAGTGGTTATTTGACACGTGAAGTCTGCAATAAAATTTAAGTATAATACAGTGGAACCACCCTTATAAGACCTCCCATTATAAGACTCCCTCCCACATCAAACTTACTTCTCTGAGACATTGCCCTTCTTCGCAAGTATTAAAATTACCTCCCTTATAAGACCCCTCCCTTATAAGACCTCAATTTGGATGATTTTTGAAGGTCTTATAAGAGAGGTTCCACTGTACTACAGTGACACATTATTGGCCCGTTATTTTGGAAGTGAACTCATCATTTTCTGTAATCAGGGGTCATATCGTCGCTGTCCGACGCTAACCGTGTATTTACACAATCAGTGATTTTACAGGAGCATCAAAAAACATATTTGTCGCCTGCTACAAAGTCAATCCCCATTTGATATACGCTTGACCCTTCTTCTTTACCGATGAGTAAACATGTGACACAATAAAAGTTGCATTAACACCCAAAATTTTCGTGATAATTCAGTTACACGGTTAGTCACAAAGTTAGTGCATTGTTCTCACAATGGGAGATACGACAGCTGCCGGCAGTTACACGATTAGCGTGACCAGTTACACGCTTATCGCGTCAAAACCAGCAACAACCCGCCACATACACGATTATTTCCGTGGTATCATGTGACAAATTTGAGCATTTCATTGGTCGCAGACACAAGATATTTATAGAAGACCTGCGTGAGGTCACTGGAAGGAGTTTCAGTAAAAAATCTATTTTTGTCAAATTTTGTAGATACACAGTTAGCGTCGGACAGCGACGATATGAACCATGAAGTTTGTAAACAATCTGAAGCTCTGAAGGGGAAGCAACTGGCCAGTGACGAGTGAGTTAATTCTATCTTTAAAACAAAAAAAGTGAGAATCATGTGACCTGATTTTATTTGCGCAGTTTGCCACTAATGTGAATTTTTAAAAATATTTTCATTTCTTCTTTGAATTTTAATAATTGTTATAATATTTAGTAAATATGTGACTTTGTACTGGCATTTGGAGACCAGCATGGACAAAGAGCAGTCGTAGCTAAAAATATCTGCTTTTTAGTAAATATGTGACTTTGTACTGGCATTTGGAGACCAGCATGGACAAAGAGCAGTCGTAGCTCAAAATATCTGCTGTTAATAAATGTTTCTTTTACACTCTATGACTAGTAAAAGAGGCTATGCCTAACTGGACGTTAAACCAACCAGAAAGTACAGTTATTTGTACTTCTTGTCTTCTCTTTTTTAATGTTCTGATATTTAACCCTTTTGCCGCCAGCCATGTTTCAGCAAAAAAATACCATTAAACTTAACTGGGTAGAGAAAAAAAAAAATCTGCAATATTGGGGATTCCTCTATGACATGTGTAACGCAAGGCCTGTTCTTACTTCCCAAAATTAAGAAACAAAGACTCTTTGGATAACAGACCCTCCTTTGATGCCTTTTAGTGACATGGGTGTTAAATCATTGTGGTGCAAAAATGCGACATTGGCGGTGAAAGGGTTGGAAAAAAAAAGTTGAAATCTTATGGAAAGCCTTATGCGTTAGCCATGGGAGTTGATAGTCCATACCTCCCTGTGGGGATACCGGGGGGTCTTTTGTATGAATAGCCACCTTCTGGAAGTTCTGTGCTTGTAACTTCCGCTAATCAGTCACTCTCTTTGACTCTGCCTTTTCCCTTTGCTTACTGTCATCTGCTATCTTTCTGCCTTACCGGTCCATTCTCCTGCCCTTTTTTCAAGAAACACTTTCAAAAAAGAATTCCTCCAGCCAAAGTCGGACTTGCTGGGCCTAACTATTTCTTAGTTAGGCGCATAACGGCAGCATGACGCATCTACGCTCGTAATTGACAGGAAACTGTCTGAGCGATCGAAAAAGAAGAAGGAGAGATAGTCCATTATCAGTTTTAAACTCATCTTCCTGATGAAGAGATAATAAAAAATATCAAAAGCTTGAAACCATTGGCAGACCTGTTTACTCTCGAGTAGTATTTTCGAGTAGTATTCTACTCAATTTTGGACCTCTACTATTCAAAACTGAAAAGGGGTAAACAGGTCTGTAGCTTCTGTCGACCCTGAACACACACATATATACTAACATTTATAGCTTCAGACCTGTTTACTCTACTCTTTTCGAGTAGTATTCTACTCAATTTGGACCTCTACTACTCTTCAAAATTGGTGATAATGCTCTTTAATTCTTGATTACTACTCATTTTCAGTGAACAGTGTTTGATGGTTTAATGAATAAAACTACACATTTTGCACCCAAACTACTCATTTCAGCTATCCAGACCAGTCAAGCCTTGTGTAGGGGGTAACCAGGTCTGCTGATTGGTGTTTTGTGGTCATTTTGAAATCATAGCCCCTTGTTTGTTTGTGTCGCTGAACAGCCCCAACAAGTCTGACTTCATTCGTGCCAAGTACCAGTTCCTCTCCTTCGTCAACAAGCAGAAGGACAGCGACGCTAGCTCCCTCGACGACGTCAGCAAGGTGAGCTCCCTTTTTTGGGGTGGGGAGAGGGGGTGGGGGAAAGGAGGGGGGGAAGGATGGGATGGAATGACACTCTGCCTCTGCCTGTCGTCTACAGTGGTACCTCCCTTATAAGACCTTCAAAAATCATCCAAAATGAGGTCTTATAAGGGAGGTAACTTTAATACTTACAAATAAGGGCATGTCTCAGAGAAGTAGGTCTTATATGGGAGGGAGTCTTATAAGGGAGGTTCCACTGTACTATCTTTCTGTCTTATTGGCCCATTCTCTTTGCCTTTGTTTTAAAAAAAAAGAAAAAAAATGTTGAAATTTTTTTTTCTTTTGAGCTCCTCCAAAATCGGAATGTGTTGGCTGTAAGCAGCAGGGAGACCAGTGAAAACTGAAAACCGGACACATACGTACCTTGCCCATTATGGCCATATGGCCTGGGAACGCAGAAGAAGAAGATGGAATAACAGCAGCATTCCTGTCTACTCTGACAAAGTTCTACAAACAAACAGAAAGACATTCAAACGAACATCACTTCTTTATCAGCCTAATACCCTGTGAGTCTCCCCATGGGGATGCCAAAGGGGGGTGGGTGTCTTTTGTATAAATAGTTCCCCCACCTTCTGGAAGTTCGGTGCTTGTAACTTCCTCTAACATGTCACTCTCTTTGACTCTGCCTTTGTTTTCACTTTGCTTAACTGTCATCTACTATCTTTCTGCCTTGCTGGTCCATTCTCCTGCCTTTTTCTTCAAAAAATTCTTGCAAAGATATTCTCCAGTCGAAGACGGACATGCTGGGCCTAACTATTTCTTAGTTGGGCGCATTATGGCAGCATGACGCATCTGCGCTCATCATGACAGGAAACAGCGATCAATGAAGAAGAAGAATATTCTGTGAGTAAGGCGTTTCCACTTTAAACTGATCTTTGCCCAACTCCTGAGTATTTTTCCTGGCATTGGTTTATATATATGTCTGTTTTGCTAACTGTTCAGAATGTCAACATATGTGATGGTGCATGGGGAAAACCGACATAAGTCACTCAGAATGTTTTGAGCAAAAGCCAAAAATAGTCAACAATTCCCAAAGTAACAATTTTCTATTTAGGGCATATTCATGCCCATTTTTATGTATTCTACCAGTATCCACAACATGAAAGACACTTTTGAATGATTTCTTTGTTTATTTGGTTGTTTTCTAAATCAAGTCAATAGAAACAAAGAGGTAAAGTTGTATCTTCTATGCCCGATTTCTGCAAATGATCTATCTCGAATGCCAAACTTCAAATAATTATAAAATAAAAACTAGACAAGATAACTCAATTCGGTTTTCTGTGCATTAACAAGGAATCTTTGCTCAACCATGAAAAATTAAAATATAAATTTTTGCCATAAATCTTTTATGGCATATTACTTTTTAGGGCCTGAAGAAAAGTGTGTAAGACGCTTGAAAATTCGCTGCAAACTAAAATATGTGATGCAGTACGCGAATACCCAGCTAAAGTCGGCCAGCCACAAGAGAGAGAGAGAGAAAAAGAGAAAGAGAGAGAGATTTGATTGATTGAAAATTTTTTCAAAATAAACTATTAGAGATAGATGAATTCTGTTTTTTGCCTGTTAATCTGTTGTCTCTGGCCTTTCTGAAAATATGAATAAGTCAAAAGTGATCATTTACGACATTAGCCTGGTTTTCCTGTGCTGCATCACATATGTGCGTTTGTGTTTTTTTATTTTCTTGTATAATTCTATTATGTCTGGTTTTCCTATGCACTATCACATTTTATCAATAAATGTGAAGTTACATTCTGTTTTCCCCCTTGTTTTCTTTACATAAACTGATCGGTGATTCCACTGATATTCAATTTCAGGAGCTGCACTCCAGCGTTCGAACAAACAACGTGGAAACCTGTCTCCGCCTGTTGTCCAAGGGAGCCGACCCCAACTACTTTCACAGAGTGAGTGGGACGGAATTGAGCCGCATGCCCCTCTAACCTAAGCGATCTAAGCGCTTTACAATCGTTAAGTCACGTAACAGGCGGCTCTGGACAACCAGAGCCGAATTTTGTCCAGAGCCGAATTCACTCCTGCCATTTGTTCCCTGTTTTATTAATTCACTAGCAGTCCTGCTAGCTACGCTTCGAACGCGCACGCACACACACACTCTCACACTCACACTCTCTCTCTCTCTTTCGCCTCTCCCCCTCTTTCACTCGACAGTGTTGATTCTAGAGCGCGGTCTTGCGGGATTCCCGCATTTTTTGACCCTAGGACGCATAAAATCGCGAACAGTGCGGCCCAACTCACGCACAAAAATAAAAACGAACGCACTTTTACTTAGCGAGTGCGTAGTCGCGGCTGCTGTGTGTATATCCTTCTCAAGACTGAGTGAAACCGAGCATCCTTTCTGTCCTCGTTTCTGATTGGCCGATGACTCTGGCTTTGTCCAATCACACAAATTTTCACTCAGGAGCACATATTTTCAGTCCGCCATTTTTGTTTTGGGGCACACTATCGAGTTCAATGCTACAGCCAGCGATTCTCGTTCTGTTGTAGCGCCTCTAAGGCGCAGTGAGCAAAGCAATCAAAGCAAACTTGTTTAATTTCGTGGTTTCGTGGCCTATCAACGAAGGATATGTGTACAACTAAGAATACACTCAATGGGTCAGGAAGTGAAACGGAACTCGCGATGCCAACAGATGTGTCATTACTCGGTAATGATTACTGTCAACCAGAACCGGATTGGAACTTCTTGAAACTGCCTTGCCCAACGAACTGGAAAGACGCGAAAAACAGTCTTTCCAAAGGCTTGGTTGTGTTTCAAGGAAGAGGGCGAGGGCGATAACATCCACGATGAGAGCTTTGACGCGATCACTGAATCGGCGAAAGTCACAACTCGAACTCGAAGAATCTTGAGTGCGGCATTTGAACGCGGCAGTAGTGAAGTGAGAACTTCAGCCTGAGCACAATGCGCGCGCGCACGCATGCTCTCTCTCTCTCTCTCTCTCTCTCTCTCTCTCTCTCTCTCTCTCTCTCTCTCTCACGCACACAGACACTGTAACACAGGTTCTCTCTGTTTAAAAGTTATCACCCTTCTTCCTCCCTCTCTCACTCACTTTTTTCTCATTCATTGTGTTTTAGTTTAAAATTACTGTTTTTTCATGTCTATTTTTTGGTCCTTGTCCCACCACATACTCATTGTAGTCTCTTTCTCTCTCCCCCCCCCCCCCCCCCCCCCCCCCCCCCCCCCCCCCCCACCCCCCCCCCACCCCCCCCCCCCCCCCCCCCCCCGCCAACTTCCAAGTCAACTCTCATTTATAATCTATATGCAGCTAGAAAGTTTGCAAGGCCAAGTAAGTTTGTAAGGTTGAACCAGTTTCATACATTTTAAAAGAAAAGCAATACTAACATTTTTAAACGTTTTAGCGTGCACATACAATTTAGTTAATATGCCCCTCTTTTTTGTTAGCTAGGGGAGTCTAGGGGCTCCCTTTTTCCAATCTAGGGAGCCCTTGGGCTCCCTTTTGAAAAATCCTAGAATCAACACTGCTCGAGATTTTTTATGAAAGGGAAGTAACCAGTCCATCCAGCCATTCCCTAATTACTACCCTTTAGTTACTACTCCTACTTCTGACCGGTTTTCAAGGTCAAACTCCAAGGTCAAGATCACCACAGTTACGAATTTTCTATGGGACCCTCCCTGCACCACAATACATCACCACGCAAACTTTGAAGCGATTCTGTGCACTGGTTCGTGAGTTACAGGGCGAACAAACAGAAGGACACACCCACAGTTGTTCAAATATAAGAGGCATTAACTCATTCAAGTCGTTTCGGCCATATATGTCCGGAATTAATAGATAGCTGTCAATTTGATGCATTTGCTTCAAGGGAAGTAAATCTGTGTGCACACCATACCTTGGTCACTTCTAAACTCTCTTCGCTCCCTTAGACCACAATTTTGCCTCTGACTTTGCTTTTGTAGTGGTTTGTTGTGGGGAAACCAATCGGTGTAGAGAGTTTTTCTATGTAAAGTCTATATATATAATTTAAAAAAAGTCTGATCTACCACATCCCTATGTCTGAGCCTAAAGTAAAAACCTGTAATCTTTCATTTCTCCTTTTGTTTATGTCTGGTTTGTTTGTGTGCATGGCTGGAGTGATTTGTGAGGTTTTTTAATACAGTGGAACCTCCCTTATAAGACCTTCAGAAATCATCCCAAATGAGGTCTTATAAGGGAGGGGTCTTATAAGGGAGGTAATTTTAATACCTACAAAGAAGGGCAATGTCTGAGAGAAGTAGGTCTTATATGGGAGGGAGTCTTATAAGTGAGGTTCCACTGTAATTCAAAATCGTTGCAATGCGAATGAGTTAACCTGTGTTTGACCATTGTTGTCCAGGAGAAAGGCAACTGCCCCATGCACGTTGCGGCCCAGGCGGGCCAGACAGCCCAGGTGGAGCTGCTGGCGGTGTATGGGGCCGACCCGGGGGCCCGCGACGCCAACGGACGCACGCCCATCGACTACGCCAAGTGAGTGGGGGCAATGTGTCGTACTTCTCAGACTATAAGACGATACTTTTTTTCCCAGACTGAGACCCCTGCGCCTTATAATATGACTAATACAGGCATCAGAATTAGAGGATTAAGGATTTCTGACAGAGGATTGACTTCTCTTTTCAGAGGTTTTGCCTTTTTTATTTAGTGTTATCTTTTGTATTATTTAGTATTTTAAAGTGATTTCTCACTTTATTAAGCCTTTTTGGTGATGTTGGGAACTCATTTCGTGTTGTCCCTCTTTAGTCTGGAAACTTGATGGCCCTTTTACTGCAGTTTTCAGAGGATTGGACTTCAGACTGTTCTGACGCCTGCTAATAGTACAGTCAGAAAATAAAGTAACAAAATTTTAATTTAGTGTTAATTTTGGGGGGTGCGCCTTATAATCAGGTGCGTCTTATAGTCCGAAAAATACGGTATTTGGCATTTTGTTACCATATTTTTCGGACTGTAAAGTGATTTATTTTTTCCCCAAACTGAGTCTTCTGCACCTTATAATATGACTAATAAAATAGTAACAAAATCTGAATTCTGTGTCCCCCCCCCGTGGGGATACCAGGGGGTCTTTTATACAAATCGATTCCCCACTTTCTGGAAGTTCTGTGCTCGTAACTTCCTCTAATCTGTCTCTCTCTTTGACTCTGCCTTTTTCCTTGCTTTGTGTCATCTACTATCTTTCTGACTTTGGGCCCGTTCTCCTGCCTTTTTTCCAAAAAAAACCTTCTGTATAGTTTTCTCCTTTGAGCTCCTCCGAACTTGGAATGTGTCCGCTGAATGCAGCGATGACACCAGTGATAACTGGAAAATGGACACATACGTACCCATTGTGGCCTTATGGCCCGGGAACGCAGAAGAAGAAGAAGACTTCTGTGTCAAATTTGGGGGGGGGGGGGGGCTTATAATAAGGTGCGACTTATAGTCCCAAAAATATGGTAGTTCAGGCACGCTCCTGAAATCAGGATTGAAAAAGCCGATAGATAGTCTTCAGGATTGGCCAGCTTTTCATCTGGAAAATGTTAATACTTGCAAAGAAGGGCAATGTCTCAAAGAAGTAGGTCTTATGTGGGAGGGAGTCTTATAATGGGAGGTAACTTAAGGGAGGTTCCACTGTAATAATAATATTGGATTCTGAATCCACATTAAAAAGAAATGAAGATGAAGAAAAACAAATCAAAGATACCATAGCAGGAATGTTGTTGTCGTACCCTGGCTAAAAGACTCCAGGGATCATCCCAACAGCCGAAGCACTTGAACACTATGGTACAAATGCACCAGCTAGGAATAAGAACATTGCGTGTGTGACCGTTTTTGATTACCCCACCATGAGGGCAGCCACACTCCGACTTAGGAGGATTTGGGAGACTGATGATGTTATGCTAGGAGCTTGTCATGGTTAAATACAATCCCCGCATAACTATGCATAGCACAACAACATTTTGATGTAGCCTTGGTGTTCCAGCTATGTCAGTTGGGTGGTCTGACACAGCCTTAAGCCAAGGCGAAAAGCATGGATGCCGTTGCTTATGGTCTCAATACAGGTGAACATTTTTCACTCTTTCCCCATGGCAACACAGTGATAGGCCAGTCATGCGACTTGCATATCACTGTGTTGCTATGGGGAAAGAGTGAGAAATGTTCACATACACAGAGACTATAAGGCTGGGTTCACATTAGACACGTAAGTTCCGTACGGAAAACCCTAAATAAGTGGAAGAAAGAAGGATAAAAGTTTACGCATATAGGGGAAATTCGGACACGTGCGCAAATCTTTTCCCTTCTTTGCTTCACTTATTTATGGATTGCGCACGGGTTTCCGCATGGAATATCCGCTTATGTGTATACACGGCCTTACTGTTAAGGTTTAAACTTCATTTTTCTTTTGATGTTTTATTGCACCAATTCACAGTGTTTGTGTACTCCTTTGTGTAATACAGGACAGAAGGAAACGCTGACTTGGCAAATCGCCTGGTGGAGCTCCAGTATGAACTGACCGACCGACTTACCTTCTACATCTGTGGCCGAAAGCCAGGTAACGTCCTTCATTTCTTCTTCTTCTTTGTCAATCACTCTCACAGTCTCCTGTCATATGAGTGCAGATCTGTCATGCTGCCGTTATGCGCCTAACTAAGAAATAGACCCCAGCATGTCCGACTTCAGCTGGAGAAATCTCTTGTCAGAATTTCTGGAAAAAAGGGCAGGAGAATGGACCGGTAAGGCAGAAAGATAGATGACTGTAAGCAAAGGTAAAGGCAGAGTCAAAGAGGGTGACAGATTAGAGGAAATTACAAGCACAAAACTTCCGGAAGGTGGGGGAACAATTGGTTCAAAAGAACCCCCTCCTATCTCCACTCGGGGTATGTCCTTCATATGACTCTTTAATGTGTGTGTGTCTGTGTGTGTGTGTGTGTGTGTGTGTGTATGCATGTGTGTGTATGCATGTGTGTGTTTTGTACTTCTTGATTGTCTCTAGCTATGAAAGCACAAATGTGTGTTCAACAAAAGTGCACAGTTTCTGACCTGTTGACCCATAAGATTTCACAATATTTTGTACATATATCTGTCATAAATATGGTACATGGGGGAAAATATGGTGAAACGGTTTAAAAAAATATGACAAGTCTTTCTCATTTTAATCTCTCTCTCTCTCTCTCTCTCTCTCTCTCTCTCTCTCTCTCTCTCTCTCTCTCTCTCCCCCCCCCCCCCCCCCCCTCCCGACCCCCCCCCCCTCCGGTAAAATTAAGAATTGTCCCGGATTCCAAATTTTCCCGTGACATATTCATTTGTACAGTTCATATTGATCTGCGTGTAGCAGTGTTGTTTCTTATTACCGATAAATTCATTTTCGGTTGTTGTTGTTTTTCTCTTCTTCTTTCAGATCACAGAATTGGACAGCATTTTAAAATCCCTGAGCTTGGTGATCAGTAAGTCCGTTTTTATATATGCACATTTATATGCGCGCACACGCACACACACGCATGCGCACATTTGCACACGTATAAACACATGCGCGCATAGATGCATGCGCACATACTCGTACATTTACACACACACACACACACACACATACTTATTTTCTCTCCTTTTTTTAAATTTATTTCTTTCTTCTAAAGTAAAATGTTTCCATTGTGTGAACACTTTGTAAATCAAATCAATCAATCAAATCAAGTCCGTTTTCACTTGTTTGCTTTTGTGAACGTAATTTTACTAAAATGTCCAAACTCATATCACCCTACGCCATTTATTTTCCACATCATTCTAAAAGCTATAAATGAGTAAAGTAAGCTTGTTTTGAAGCTGTTTGCGTCGGAATGACTCGCTAAGCTCATTGTGCGATTTTAAAATCATATGCAAGCATTTAATAGTCATTTTTTTGTACAGTGGAATCCGCTTAATCGGACACTTTTGGGACCAGGAAAAATATGGCCGATAAAGCGAATCGGCCGATAAAACGAACATCGAGATACTGTATGACGCAATTATGCAAGTCAAAAGCTATGACGTCAAAATTAAATGTTGCAGTTCAAATTCAAATTCTTTCCCTTTTTGTGATGTGTGTGTGTGTGTGTGTGTGTGTGTGTGTTTCTTAATCCTACAACTTGACAGAAGCACGAGTAAAAGACAATGATTTTGTTTTCTTGAGTGATTTTAACGCCATGCAGGGTCTTTCAATTGACAACAGCTCACCTTCCAACTTCACACTCGACCATGTAAACGTCAAAAGCGTGTTGTCAGTTTGTCTGCCTCTGTTGTTCTCCCTCTCAAAAAGGGGTAAAGAGGACAAATTAGAGAGAAAAAGTGGCCAGTAAAGCGAAATTGAAGATTTCAGCTTTGGCCGTAAAAACGAACAAAATAACATATGCTTAAGAAGAAAAAATTCCGTTCCAGAGGAAATTGGCCGATTAAGCGGCTTTGGACGATTATCCGATGGCCAATTAAACGGATTCCACTGTATTAAAAAAAATGGTGATAAAACTAGCGCCTGTCTCTCAGAAACGCAGTTTGGGAGTGCAACCCGCATAGGGCACAGAGCACAAAGGGTTAATGGGGTTTTTAAATGGCCTTGAAAAGATGTAAGCTGCAGATTGTAGAAGACTCAACCTTGAAGAAAAATGTATGAAAGCAAAGCAATGAAAGAAAGGGATCAGAAAAAACAACATCCTCAAAACTAGAAATAAGATAGATCAGTCTCTAGGAACAAATTAGAAATTTGATGATATCGGTTTGTCAACAGGGTGTTTCCGTTAGCGTGATAGCTGTGTATTTATACAGAACACGTTAACTCTTCTAGCACCATGGGCAAATGTATTCGCCCAGTACATCACAACACTTCACTCCCACCAAATGCAAAGACATTCACTGCCACGTGGCCTGCTGTGTGTTTGACTTTGTCTATTTTTAGAGCTTATGTCAGTGATTTTTTTGTTAAAGCAATGCATGCGCACTTGGAAAAAATAGTTACCCCCCTCTTGTTGTTTGAGATTCAACGGACAACCAAGAACGTCAAAAAATACATGGTGCTAGAAGAGCATGGGTGCAACTTTTCCTGGTATGGCTCCCCCCCACCTGCGTGCGCATCTTGACCCTTCCAACGAAGTGTCGCCATCTTAGTCAGATTTGTGTGTAAACAGCATTGATCTGGCATTTTTCAAACAAAGCTACTGACTAAGATAGCGGTCTCCCATAATATGGCACGCTCCTTGTGGCCGGATATGACGACACGTGGGTACTAGCCATACAAGGATTTCCTGTTATTGAATTTTACCAGAAAAGGAATTTCCGTTTTTTCAAATTTCTGAAATGTGTGTCTACTGTATTTTTCAAACACTTTAAGATAAGCATTTGTATAAATTGTGGAAAAAGCAAACTGAAATACCTTCAAAATTTCAATTTTTGCTTCAGCTGCATGGGGACATTACCTCTAGACCCCGGTCTTTCAGGTTTTTTTCATTTTGTGTAGTTGCACCTTTGGAAGAGTTAACAGTGCGTCTGTGTATTATGTATATTTCAGAACTGCTGATTTGTCGGACCTTGCCAGACAAGCCAAGAAAAAGCTACAGGATGTGAGTTCCTTGACCGCAGGCTTTCTCTCTTCTCTCGTCCATCCTCATTTCTCTCCATAAGTTATTTCCGTGCTGAAATGTGCAGTACAGTCAAACCTCAGTAAGCCGACCACCCAACAGACTGGTCAAAGCTGTCCGTAATAGTGAGGTGCCCGCTATACTGAATCACTCCATGCGAAGGCAACACATAATTACGCGTACAATGTAGTAATAGTAGTAGTAGTCACAGCAGTTGTTGTTGATGATTGTTATACATTTTACCGGCCAAACGAAGTCTGACCGATATTGTTTTGTCTGCTCATGTTATTGGATTTTTGTTTCGTGTTTTTATTCCATTTCAATTCTGTGTAAAGCGCCCTGTAGCCTACATAGTAGGATGGGCGCTATATAAATTTTCCTCATTATTTATTATTATTATTATAATGAAAAGAATGACTTTATTTTATTGACAAACATTGACTAACGAAGGAAAAGGAATGATTTTCACTCAACTTTTCCGTGACCTCAATTTTTAAATTCCCTTTCCCGTGATTTTTCCTTTAAAAATATAGCCTGAATCTTTTCTTTGGCTATGCTATTAAAAATTTGTGGCCAGGGTAGTCGGATTACTGAGTGGTAAATTACACTAGTTAACAATGATTCAGACTGAGATCACTGTCCGTTGTCCTGAATAGCGGGGTGGTCACTATGCCGGAGACTCCCTAAGTATTAAATAAGAAGGAAAACATTACAGACTGACCAAAGCTGCGCGGTATACCGAGGTGCCCGCGATGCTGAGGTGGCCGGTATGCTGAGGTTCCACTGTACATGTATTATGTATAAATCAAATCAAAACTTTACTGTTGTAGTTGGTGCTGAAGGTTTTGTAAATTCTTGAAAAAAGAGGTTGGTATCATCGCATTTGTATTTTTTCAACTGCCAAATCAGAGTATGCAGTTTTTATTGCAGAATGTGTTAGGTTTAAAACTTCTTCTTCTTCTTCTGCGTTCCCAGGCCATACGGCCATAATGGGTAAGGTACGTTTGTGTCCGGTTTTCTTAGGAAAGTGGACAAATGATCAGCATCAACATGCAGTACTTGAATTGAGAGCAGGTGAGGGGGCACTTTTTTCGTGTGATCTTTTTTTGGGGGGACTCCATACTTTCATAGTGCCTTCACACAGTCTTCAAATTTGGCATGTATGGTCAGGGTAATGTTCTGTATCAGTGTGCAAAATTTCAAGTAGATATCTTAATTAGTTCCTGAGAAACAAAAATAACAAAATGCACCTATTTGAGAGAATATACTTTGCGACTCTGGTGTGTTCATACTTTGTGTTGTTCTTACTTAAGAGTCCATACCAAAACAAAACAAAAACATAAACGAAACAGGTTAACTCATTCACATCGCAACGATTTCGATTTATTTTTAAAAAATCACAAATCACTCCAGCCATACACACAAACAAAACATACATAAACAAAAGGAGAAATGAAAGATTACAGGTTTTTACTTCAGGTTTAGACATAGGGAATTGGTAGACCGATTGGTTGCCCCACAACAAACCACTACAAAAGCAAAGTCAGAGGCAACAATTTGGTCTAAGGGAGTGAAGCGAGTTTAGAAGTGACCAAGGAGGTATGGTGTGCGCACAGATTTACTTCCCTAGAAGCAAATGCATCAAGTTGACAGCTACCTATTAATTCCGGACATATATGGACATATATAGACTTGAATGAGTTAACCTTTTGTAATCTGTTCTTCTTCTTCCCTTGGCATGTTGGTCAGCTGCCCAATCACCTGTTTGAGGAGCTGGCTATGGACGTCTACGATGAGGTGGACAGGAGGGAGAACGACTCCAGTGAGTGGGGATACCAGGGGGATATCGGGGCATCTTTCGTATCAATAGTTCCCCTACCTTCTGGACAATTTCTGGAAGTTCTCTCTCTCTCTCTCTCTCTCTCTCTCTCTCTCTCTCTCTCTCTCTCTCTCTCTCTCCTCTTGTTTCTGCCTTCTGGGAGAATGATTCCAGTAAACATGGCATAATAACTGTTCTTATCTGGATATGTGTGTGTGTGTGTGTGCGCGCACGCATGTGCCTCTGTATGTGTGTGTTTGCGCATGTACGTGTATGAATGTTTTTTATTTTGATGGCTATCTTTAGATAGTCCATTGACGTATTATTGGATTTATTACAAAAACTAATAACTTGTATCAAACAATGACTGCAGAAATATAAAAAGGGGGTTTCGCTTTTTATATTTCAGCAGACTTTTTTGTATACAAGTTATTAGTTTTCGTAATAAGTTCAATAATATGGACTATCTAAAGATAGTCTATTTTGACTCCAAGCCATCGTATATGCATTTGCTCATGCGTTTGTGTGTCTGTGCAGTCTGGCTATCGACCCACGACCACACGTCCATCGTCAGCGAGCGTCTGACTGTTCCCCACCTGCCGGTCAACCCGGAGCTCTCTACCACACGCAACCAGGTACGCTGCCACTGCTATCCTAGTAACATTGACAATTTAACCCTTTCCCCACCTTCCAGTCAACCAGGTACGCTGCCACTGCTATCCTAGTAACATTGACAATTTAACCCTTTCCCCACCTTCCAGTCAACCAGGTACGCTGCCACTGCTATCCTAGTAACATTGACAATTTAACACTTTCCCCACCTTCCAGTCAACCAGGTACGCTGCCACTGCTATCCTAGTAACATTGACAATTTAACCCTTTCGCCGCCAGCCATTTTTCATCCAAAAAGACCATTTAACCTTTAGCACACTTCAGGCGCACTGTGTCGCCGAGCAGATACTCTCCCCTGCAACTGCAGGCGCCCTGTGTCGCCCAGACAGGGGTACTCAAAACCAATGCTTCGCGGATCTTATTTCTGTTACTTATAATAGAAACGACCTTGCTTTAGCTTCAGAACGAGACTCGGCTGCTTCTTTCTCTTACGGCAAGCCGCCATTTGCTTTTTTAGTTGTATTGAATTTTTCAAAGTGTTGATCGGTCAGAAAGTAAAGTTCACTATCAAATATGGCAGATTTTCGTGTTGGCAAAGCTTCCTACTGGAAATTAGCGTCGATGTTTGTTTAAATCATGAATTCTTAGGCTTTGTTAGGTCGGATATCGACAGTGAAAGGGTAATAGAAGATCGTAATGCAGTAGAAGGGGGGTAGCCGATGTCTGTGTGACTCATTATGGCCTTTTGACCTGTGAACGCATAAGAAGAAGAAGAAAAAGAAGAATGATTGCATTACATTTCTTTTGTTTTAGTCAGGATAGTGGGAGGAAAGTCAGTGTAAGCGATGCCCTTAACAAAAAAAAGAAGAAAAGCTACCATTTTGTAGTTTTGTAATTAACTCATTCAAAGCGTTCCAGCCATAATGTGCGGAATAAATAGATAGCTGTCAATTTCCTTCAAGGAAAGTACATCTGTGTGTACACCATACCTTGGTCACTTCTAAATTCGCTTCGCTCCCTTAGACCATAATTTTGCCTCTGACTTTGCTTTTGTAGTGGTTGTGGTGGTACCAATGAGTGTAGAGAGTTTTTCTATGTAAAGTTATATTGTCTGATTGACCACTTCGCTATGACTAAACCTGAAGTAAAAACCTGTAGTCTTTCATTTGTCCTTTTGTTTATGTATGTTTTGTTTGTGTGTATGGCTGGGTTTTTTTCAATAATTCAAAATCGTTGCAATGTGAATGAGTTAAAGATATAAATGTGTGTGTGTTCAGGGTCGACAGAAGCTGGCGCGGTTCAACGCCCGGGAGTTTGCCACGCTGGTGATGGACATCCTGAACGATGCCCGCCTCAGGCAGACCGGGGTACCGCAGACACCCAAAGAACCAGGTAACGCTGGCTGCCCCGTAGTATGTGATGACTCCCAAAGAACCAGGTAAGGCTAGCTGCCCCGTAGTGTGTGATGTGATGACTCCCAAAGAACCAGGTAAGGCTGGCTGCCCCGTAGTGTGTGATGTGATGACTCCCAAAGAACCAGGTAAGGCTGGCTGCCCCGTAGTGTGTGATGTGATGACTCCCAAAGAACCAGGTATGGCTGGCTGCCCCGTAGTGTGTGATGTGATGACTCCCAAAGAACCAGGTAAGGCTGGCTGCCCCGTAGTGCGTGATGTGATGACTCCCAAAGAACCAGGTACGGCTGGCTGCCCCGTAGTGTGTGATGTGATGACTCCCAAAGAACCAGGTAAGGCTGGCTGCCCCGTAGTGTGTGATGTGATGACTCCCAAAGAACCAGGTACGGCTGGCTGCCCCGTAGTGTGTGATGTGATGACTCCCAAAGAACCAGGTAAGGCTGGCTGCCCCGTAGTGTGTGATGTGATGACTCCCAAAGAACCAGGTAAGGCTGGCTGCCCCGTAGTGCGTGATGTGATGACTCCCAAAGAACCAGGTAAGGCTGGCTGCCCCGTAGTGTGTGATGTGATGACTCCCAAAGAACCAGGTAAGGCTGGCTGCCCCGTAGTGTGTGATGTGATGACTCCCAAAGAACCAGGTAAGGCTGGCTGCCCCGTAGTGCGTGATGTGATGACTCCCAAAGAACCAGGTAAGGCTGGCTGCCCCGTAGTGTGTGATGTGATGACTCCCAAAGAACCAGGTAAGGCTGGCTGCCCCGTAGTGTGTGATGTGATGACTCCCAAAGAACCAGGTACGGCTGGCTGCCCCGTAGTGTGTGATGTGATGACTCCCAAAGAACCAGGTAAGGCTGGCTGCCCCGTAGTGCGTGATGTGATGACTCCCAAAGAACCAGGTAAGGCTGGCTGCCCCGTAGTGTGTGATGTGATGACTCCCAAAGAACCAGGTAAGGCTGGCTGCCCCGTAGTCTGTGATGTGATGACTCCCAAAGAACCAGGTAAGGCTGGCTGCCCCGTAGTCTGTGATGTGATGACTCCCAAAGAACCAGGTACGGCTGGCTGCCCCGTAGTGTGTGATGTGATGACTCCCAAAGAACCAGGTAAGGCTGGCTGCCCCGTAGTCTGTGATGACTCCCAAAGAACCAGGTAAGGATGAAAATGGTTGTGACCCTTCCACAGTTTTGCCTTTTTTTGACAGTGAGTATCCGCCTTGGTTTAAGGCTGTGTCAGACCAATTGACATAGGCTAGAACACCAAGGCTACATCAAAATGTCGTTATGCTCTGCATAGTTATGCGGGGATTTTCTTTAGCCATGACAAGCTCCTGGCATAACATCAGCAGTCTCCAAAATCCTCCGAAATCGGAGTGTGGCTGCCCACGTGGCAGGGTAATAACTTATAAAAAAACGGTCACACACGTAATGTTCTCATCCCTAGCTGGTGCATTTGTACCATAGTGTTCAAGTGCTTCGGCTGTTGGGATGATCCCTGGAGTCTTTTAGCCAGGGTACCACATCAACAACAACAGAGTGAGTAGAAATCACAAATGCCAAGTTTGGTTGGATGAAGCCCTTCCAACCAGGTCGGAAGGAGCTGGCGACTGACTGCAACCATTTACTTTCAACTCACTCGGCTAGTTGTGGGAATACAGCCAGTGCTTGCTGATAGCGAAGACGGCACACGGCCACAAGTAGTTGAATAGAGTTCATGACTGGATTTTCTTCCAACTAAAAAGGTTGGATAGTGTGAGGCGGCTTTATGTTAACCCACACAGCGCTTGTATTTTCTGTATGTTGTATGACATAATTAACAAATAATACTCTATAACATAATTTCCACCAAAAACGGGTGGCGCTGCACTGCGGCGACGTGCTCTCCGGGTGGGAGCAGCCCGGATTTCACAGAGACATGTCTCTATGACCAGAAAGAATACAAGAACAAAAAGCAGCAAACTAGAGAATACTGAGCGAAAAGGTAGCACCTGATTTGTGGGACTGATGACATGGCATCACACGCCTATTATTACTTCCCTTTCAAGCTCCCTGCTATCATCATGGATGCTTCTGGCGTCGCTGGATTATGAGAATTTGAAAAGCAACTAATTTCATATTTATAAACGTTTTGTCGGTTTCCTGCATGTGTAGAATATAAAAGAAATGAATACAGATAAATATGTACATGCCTTTACCAGAAACTTTATATTTATAAACGTTTTGTCGGTTTCCTGCATGTGTAGAATATAAAAGAAATAAATACAGATAAACATTTACATGCCTTTGCCAGGAACTTTATATTTTTAGGATTGTTTAAGTCAAGTTCTTAACTGGGTGGCCCCTGGACCCCTGCCTTGCAGGATTTTTGAAATTTCCCAGGAGCACCGAGTTGAATGAGTTAACACTGATGCATTTACATACTCATGGAATGTTATCGACTATTCAGACAAGTTTGGGGGCACAACAAAGTTAACACTGATGCATTTATATACTCATGGAATGTTGTTTTTGACTATTTAGACAAGTTTGGGGGCACGACGAAGCTGATGAGGCGAGTGGAGTCGAAGACGATCAGCGCGCTGAGCGATGAGGAGCCGTTGTACGACAGCGTGGCCTCCGATGAAGACTACAGCAGCATCGACTCCCAGAGCATCCGTAGCATGCAGACTGACAGCAAGGGAAACATCGCCGCCGAGGTAAAGATATACCTGGAAGACTTTGCCCCTCTATGTCTTCTCCCACTGTCCCAGTCTCTCTGTGCCTAATGAACATGTTAGAGGATGAAGACTACATCAGCATCGACTCCCAGAGCATCCGCAGCATGCACACCGACAGCAAGGGAAACATCGCCGCTGAGGTAGATATAATAATAATATAATAATTAAAAATATATACCTGGAAGATTGTGCCCCTGTCTGTCTTGTCCCAGTCTGTCTGTGTGTTAGTATCAACATGTTAGAAGACGAAGACTACAGCAGCATTGACTCCCAGAGCATCTCAACATGTGGACCAACTGCAAGGGAAACATCGCTGCTGAGGTAAGCTCGCCACCCAGAAACTGAACTATTGTAAGTCAAAATTGGTCAACTTTGATGTGTTGATCCAGGCAAGACAAAGCTGTAGCAAAAAGAAGAGATAATTCACCGACAGTGACGCCACATGAACAAAGGTGACGTCATTTGACCTGAAATATTGAGGTGGTTTTTTTTCTCTTCTCATGTGCTACGACTTGCGACGCTATTTTTTCCGCACAGCGAAATAAGATCAACAAGGCTTATTCTCAGACTGTTTGTCTGTGTGTGTGTCTCTCTCTCTCTCTCTCTCTCTCTCTCTCTCTCTCTGGTTCTCAATCTTTCGTAAAACAATTTGTTATGTGCACTTTATGTGCTCAGGGGTGCATGTGGGTGTGCCTGAAGCCTGAATTCCGGCAATTTGATGCTGCTTCTGGCAGCGGAGTGCCTGAAGAAAGGGCTCTTTAACATGATATCATTCTTTTGTACATTGGGTTTCGGCAAAAGGTTTGGTCATCACTGCGTGCACCCATGTGTGTTATCTTTAAATTCTTGTTAGTCATCTGTTACTTATATGTGGTAGTAATGATTTTCATTCGTCAGGTTGATAAGTCATTCCTCCTTCCTCCCCCCCCCCCCCCCCACCCACCCCCCCCCCACCCCCCCACTCCTCTGAAATCAGAAACTTGGAATGTTTGAATTGCAATATGAAATCATCTGTCTCAGTGCAGTTTAGAACGTTGTTTCATACTATACAGAGCTTAATCTAGAGCGCGGGATTGGTAAAATCCCCCAAAATGTTGTTCCTTCCCGCGATAATCGGCGCGGGGAGCGGGCCGAGTCCCGCACATTTGCAGAACGGCCCGCAAGTTTTTACCGATCGATGCGGGAAGACCTTCGTCGTCTGCTAAACCCGTCGTCTGGACTAACTGAAAGTATCGAGCAGGAGTGAAGGATTTCTCGACATTTCATTGGTTCTTGACAAAATGTTAGTGTTAATCAACCAATCGCGTTCTTCTCGTTCTACCGACAGGAAGTTGCGAGAGTTTCGGCCGCCATCTTGAATGTTTTTCAAAATGAAGCGGGCAGGGACCCTGTTTGATTTTGGATTTTCGCGGAGGCAAAGTCAAAACAAAAAAATCCTGTTCCAAGCGATTGTGAAGACCTCGAAGAAAAGGCTTCTACATCTAAAACATCGGAAAAGAATGACAACAGTGGCAGTGCAAAGGAACATCGGTTCCAAAATGTCTGGTCGAAAAAGTGGCCGTGGCTGACAAAGAAAAGTTAAAGTCTGTGTACGAGGGTGGGGGAGGTACTGGTTCTTATGCATGTGATGTGGGGTTGGATAGGGGGGAGTGCCCCCCTTTTTTTGATATGAGGGGGGGACTGCCCCCCTTTTTCAGAAATCCTAGATTAAGCTCTGCTATATAAAACAACCAAAAACAATGTATTCCGTTTTAAGCACAAAATCCCCAAAGCAAGAATCCCAGGAAATGGTGTGAACGCGATGTGTTTCTATCATTTATTTATTTATGTGTTAGGCCATGGTGCCAGGCAAACGCTTCAGCACTCCTGTTATGTCTCCTAAAAAGGTGAGACTTCTTTCAAACTAACTGCCTCAGGTTGGCACCAACAAATTTTATTATTTTTAAAGTAAAAGAGGGGCTTTTGTCTAACCTTCTCTCCACAATGGTCAACTTAGGACGTCCATTTCACCGCCAGGTGGCAATCAAACCAGTAGGGGCTTAGCGCGTGATATTCTTAGTTAGGCGTAAGAGAGAGAGAGAGGGAGATGAGTCCCTCCCTCTCTCTCTCTCTCTCTCTCTCTCTCTCTCTCTACCCCCAACTAAGAATATCACGCGCTAAGCCCCTACTGGTTTGATTGCCACCTGGCGGTGAAATGGGCATCTTAAGTTGACCATTGCCACGGGTGAATTTTTCTTTTCTAATTGCACTATTTTTTTCTTTTCTTTTTTAATCCAGAACCAATCTTTATCCCTTTTGGCCCCCCGCCTAGCAACTGCCCCATATTATTTAGTAATTCTTTTGCTGTCTTATGCTTTGTTCCTTAACGAAATTGAACAAAGGGGGAGAACTCTCTTTCTAACTAACTCCCCTCCACCAAAGTTGATTACGATACCAATCGTCTAGCAATGCGTGGATCAGAGCCAAAGCGAGACAAACAAAGCATCATTCTCATTGTTTGTTTGTTTGTTTGTTTGTTTGTCACACTTTGTCTCTGATCCACGCATTGCCAGATGTTTGGTATCGTAATCAACTTTGGTGGAGGGGAGTTAATCAGAAAGAGAGTTTTCCCCCTTTGTTCAATTTCGTTATCTCCTCCCTTGGCCTCTATTTTATGCTTTGTACTTCTCCCGTGTGAAGTGTTTCCGCTTATGCTGTGTTTTTGTGCCCAGCTTTTGTTGCTAAATTGACGTGTGACAGTTGGGGTGATTAATTTTTTTAGGTTTTCACTTTTTTTCCCCAACAATCTTTCACTCAGGCTTGGCCTACATCTTGTGACTTTGATCAGGTTGCTCTTTGAATAACTTCTTCTTCTTCTTCTTCTTCTTCTTCTGCGTTCTTCTTCTTCTTAAAGTACAAGGTAGCCAAAGCCTCTTCACTTTTTTTGCTAGTTGAAAGGCGTTAGCTGCTGAATAAAGGTACCTGGGTGAATTGGCATGAGCTGAAGTTTTTGTGTTGGTTGAAAAGGTTGCATGCGTTCGTTGCCATAGGGAATGTTCTTGGCGCATGGAAAACCAGTATGTTATGATATTTTGTGTGTGGTCCTAGAACTGAGATACATGCGTGCACACTCTATGCACACACACATACACATGTGCGCACGCACACACACACACTCTCTCTCTGTCTCTCTCTCTCATATGCACACACACTCTCTCGCTCTCTCACACACACATACACACAATATCTCTCTCTCTCTCTCTCTCTCTCTCTCTCTCTCTCTCTCTCTCTCTCTCTCTCTCTCTCTTTCTTTATTCGCCTACAAAAATGATATATATTATTTGACAGTATCCCCTTGCCATAAAGGCTTATGTATGCTAATGGCAATAAAAACCTATTTGATTTGATTTGATTTGATCTCTCTCTCTCTCTCTCTCTCTCTCTCTCTCTCTCTCTCTCTCTCTCTCTCACTCTCGCACGCACACGCACACACACGCACACGCACACACACACACAGAGGCATTATGCATTATATAATCAGTAGATTTACAGAGGGAAGTTGTTTTGGGGCTTTCTTGTGGTGTCTGGGATATGGGCAGAAATGATTTCAGTCTTTCTTTTGGTGTGTGAGTTATAAGGAGATAAATAATTTTCTGTCTCTCTTAGTGTGTCTGGGTTATTGGCCACTGCAACAACCATGTTTTGCTAGAGCGAATGCCCTTAGTAGATGCTTGAGTACTGACCAAACAAGGGCATAACTCACCAAATAACCCTATTTGAGGCCACGAAATGGCTGCCTTTCACAAGAGTGAATGCTCTTTTCAGTACTGACTAGCAAGGGCTTCACTCTCACTGTCAAGGGCGTTAATAACCCTAGTTGCAGTGGCCAATGTGAAGAGAACTGCTTTTCAGTTTTTCTTATGGTGACTGGGTTATATGGAGAGACAATTTTTCAGTCTTTCTTATGTTGTCTGGGTTATATGAAGAGAGGTAATGCTCTGTCTTTTCTTATAGTGTATTGGTTTTACAAAGAGAAGTAATTTTCAGGCATTATATCGTCAGTGAAATTCAAAAACCTTGTATCTCGATTTTTTGTTTTTTTTAGTTACATTAGATACATAGCTCTCTAATTTTTCCCGCCACCTTCCACCAAAAGCTTGTATCTCTAACGACTTTCTATCTCGGATAAATGAGGCTGTGAACATAAAAGAAAAACTCGTAAGTCCCAAATTCAGATCTAGTTAAGGACAAAAACCTCGTATCTTCATTCTTTTCAAGTCGACAAAAAAATGTTTTCAATTAATTTTAGCAAAATGCAGGACTAAACTCACAATGTCTTGATCAACATCATTCATCATAATTAATCAATTGTGGTCAACGTTAATTTTTAACCTTTTTTTTTTTTTTTTTTCTCAAAACTACCAAAATTGAGATACGAGGTTTTTGAATTCTCTGACTGTTGAATAGTTCGTACAGGGGGAAGCAGGTATTTAGTGTATGTGTTGTAAAAAGAGTTGTATTTTTCTAGCACTCTTACGGCATTTGGGTTGTACAAAAGGAGGCAACTTTCCAGCACTTATTGGTCGGACTTTGGGGACCTTTTCCAACGCCAGCTGTCCTCAGACTCCTTTGACCCGAGAGAGGTGGGATGTACCCTGGGCAAGGCATCTCCGCTGTAATAAACCAATTTTAGCCCAGCCCTCTAGAAGAGCAGCTGCCTCCTCTGCTGTCTGAGAGTCGTCTCATGGTCAGAAACAACAGACTTGTTTTTATATGTAAAAGATTCCTCCGAAGTCGGAGTGTGGCTGCCCATGTGGCGGGGTAATCGGAAATGGTCACGTAATGTTCTCATCCCTAACTGGTGCATTTGTACCATAGTGTTCAAGTGCTTCGCCCCCCACCCCCCACCCCCACTTCTACTCAACAAAAGTTCCAATGGTAGTGGAAAATCCCTGTGGAAGGATTTCTCAGCCGACAAGATTACTGACAGATGCCTGAAATTACTGGTTTCACAGCTTGTATTACTGACAGTGAAAATTTGGGGTAAACAGGTCTGTTTGTGTTGTGTGTGTTTTGCTGAGTTTTGAGAGGATTGGACTTAAAGGCAAAACAACCGATCCCAGGGATCAGTTCTCGCGAGTCATAAAAGTTCTGCCTCGCAGCAAGAAGTCTATCGCTGGCAGTGGCTCACGGGACAGGGAATAAAGAAAGGTTGAACCATCTCTGCCGCATGCAGCGATTCAAATGTGGAGCGCGCCTTGCACTTCCCTGCTTTTTATGCTCCTGGTGCGGCTTTAGACAATTCTGGTGCCTGGTGGTTTGGCTTTGTGTTGTGTGTTTTTGCTGAGTTTTCAGAGGATTGGACTAAAGACTTCTTCTTCTGCGTTTCCAGGCCATATGGCCTTAATGGGTAAGGTACATATGTGTCCGGCATTCAGTTTTCACTGGTCTTAACACTGCGTATAGCTGACACATTACGATTTTGGAGGAGCTCAAAGGAGAATGTTATTTGGAAGATTTTTTTTTTTTAAGGCAGGAGAATGGGCCAATAACTGAATAATTATAATAATAATGAATAATGCTTATGTAGCGCATAATCTTGCTAAGCAACTCAATGCGCTTTTCACTCACCATCCGTACTATCAGCAGCAAGGTACACATTATACAAACATTTCTAAACGACTAGCTCACCGTATTATCACCATACATCTCTATGAAATTAACAAATAAAAGACAATAGCATTAATATCGAAAACACACTGCATGTAAACATAACACAACCCACTGTCCCCTCCCTCCCCCCTCCCTCCCCTCCCCACAATACACAAATAAATCAGAAAAATAGTAGATGATAGAAAGCAAAGGGAAAAGGCAGTCAATGAGAGTGGCAATACTATTATTTTATGTATATTTGATTTGATTGTAGTGAGTCTTATGTGTATAATGTTAACTTATTTGTGTTTCATTGTCTATGTATAGCGCTTTGAGCTCCCTGCAAAGGGAGTAAAGTGCGATATAAATGTTCAGTATTAGTATTAGTATTATTAGAGGAAGTTACAAGCACAGAACTTCCAGAAGGTGGGGGAAATATTTTTTACGAAAGACCCCCCGGTATCCCCACAGGGGGAGAGACTTGGTGCAGGGTCATCCAGCTCCCCGTATGGAGGCACGAGGCATCCACCCACTGTCCCCCGGACTGAAGACAATTCTGATGGGTTTGTTTGTGTTGTGTGGTTGTTTTTTTCAGAACTCGTCGGAGCAGGTAGAGGGTCCGGTGACCACGGAGGAGTTCATGTCGGTGCGCCGCGCCCTGGCTGAGTCCCAGGCCACCATCCAGCAGCTGGTGGCGGTGAAGTGCGACCTGGAGAAACACCTGTCTGAGATGCACAACAAGGTGGGTCATGCACACCACACCTGTTGGGGTGGAGGAGGAGGAGGGGGGGGTAAGAGATGGGAGGGGGTGGGGGTCGAGTCTCAGGCCACCATCCAGCAGCTGGTGCAGGTGAAGTGCGACCTGGAGAAACACCTGTCAGAGATGCACAACAAGGTGGGTAATGCACACCACACATGTCTGGGGGAAGAATGGGGGCAGGGGGGGGGGGGGGGGATAAAGGAGGGAAAGGTTGGGAGGGGGTGGGGCCCAGAGTCCCAGGCCACGATCCAGCAGCTGGTGCAGGTGAAGTGCCACCTGGAGAAACACCTGTCAGAGATGCACAACAAGGTGGGTAATGCACACCACACCTGTCTGGGGGAAGAATGGGGGTGGGGGGAGGAGGGGATAAGGGAAGGTTGGGAGGGGATGGGGCCCTGAGTCCCAGGCCACGATCCAGCAGCTGGTGCAGGTGAAGTGCCACCTGGAGAAACACCTGTCAGAGATGCACAACAAGGTGGGTAATGCACACCACACCTGTCTGGGGGAAGAATGGGGGAAGGGGGATGGAGAGAACCGTTTATCATGCTAGGGGAAGAATGCAAAAGATCGACGTTCCTCCATTTTGTGAACTTTGGTCCTGGAAATCGGCACAGCAAGATGAACGGTCATGAGCCACATCGCCGATAGTAAGTAGTAAGCTACATTTTCTTGCCATGCTCTGAAAAATTGTGGTAAATTCTGGATGTTTTTTTTTACCCTTTCATTAGAATAATTTAGCTGGAAATAATCTAGCGCTTTCATTGATATGTCTAACACACACACAGGCCCTGATCGACGTTTGATTTCTGTCCTGGTTTTGGTGTGACATAATTCCCCCTAATCCACTCAAAACTAGGTCGAGTGTAGAATATGGGTAAGTTTTGATAATCTAGCTCCTCACCACTATCATCATCACCAGCTATGTGCGCTTCAATAGCTGCCGCTAACAGAGCTCACTCTTCTTCTGTAGCAGATCAAATTCATTATCAGAGCTGATTCTAGAGCACGGGATTGGTACAATCCCCCGAAAATCTGTTCCTTCCCGCGATAATCGAGTCTTAATGCGGGCCGACTCCCGCACATTTGCAGAACTGCCCGCTATTTTCACCGATCGCTGCGGGCATGGCGTTCGTCATCTGCAAAACCTGTTGTCTAGGCTACACAAACTGATCAACCAATCAATCGCGTTCATCTCATTCATCTTGAATACCAACGAGAACTTGCGAGAGTTTAAGCCGCCATATTGGATTTCTTCCAAAATGAAGCGCGTAGCCACGCTCCTTGATTTTGACTTTCGCGGAGGCAAAGTGAAAAAAAAGCAGTCTGTGCCACATGATGAGTCAGAGTGTGGAGAAGAGCTTGAAGAAACGGCGACTACATCCAAAAACTCGGAGAAGCAGCCCGATAACAGCGCCAGTGCAAGGGAACACCGGTTCCAAGACGACTGGCTGAAGAAGTGGCCATGGCTGTCCAAGATGGAGAGTGGCGGAATGCAGTGCAAAGTGTGTTTAAAGCACAAGAAAAAGAACACATTTACATCACCCAAGGGCTGCAGCAACTACCGAACAAACACACACTGTCTTTAATTTGTATGTATGAATGCTTTCAATTAACAATTTAAAAATAAATTTGTATGTCATGGCCGTTTTCCCTTGTATCCAGTGGACCTGCCACCAATCCCCCCTTTTTTCATTCTGGGACCTGCCCCCCTTTTTTCAATCATGGGGGGGGGGGGGAATGAATGCCCCCCCTTTTTCAAAATCCTAGAATCAGCTCTGATTATCAGGCAAATTATCGTAACACTCATCACAGGAAACTGATCAAAGTCGGAATTATTCTCACCTTCCATTTTCACAGCTAAGAAACATGCCACGTAAGTAGTAAGCTACATTTTCTTGCCATGTTCCGAAAAATTGTAGTAAATTCCAGATTTTTGAAGTTTTTATTCCTGGAAACCGAAAATTTGGAAAATTCTCTGGCCTAAAGAAAACTGATTACCGGGGTGTCCGTTTAACCCTTTCACCGCCAACGTCGCATTTTTGCACCGCAAGGATTTAAACACCCATGTCATGAAAACCCTTGAAATCAGGGTCTGTTATTCAATTATATTGTGTTCCTAAATGTGGGCAGTAAGGATTGGCCCTATTCTAAATGTGTCGCAGAGAAATCCCACAATATTGCAGACGGAATCTTTTCTGTGGCCAAGTAAGCTTAACCCTTTCGCCGCCAGTCATTTTTCAGCCCCAAAAATACCATTGGACTTAACTGGATAGAGAAAAAAATGTATCTGCAATACTGGGAATTCCCCTGTGACATGTACAACATTAAGTCTATCCTTACCTCCCAAAGTAAAGAAACTGGGGTCTTCAGATAATAATAATAATTGGCACTTATATAGCGCACATATCTAGAAAATTCTATTCATGGCGATTTGGAAATAAATAAAACTATAAACATTCCCATTCACACACACACACACACACACACACACATACACACACACACACACACACACACACACACACACACACAAACAAGCAACAACAAAAAAAGAAGTTTAAAAGAAGACGATGAAGGGGAGAGGGTGGGGGGGGGGGGGGGCGTCACACACACATACACGCTGCATGCACACACACACACACACACACACACACACCACTCAATTTCCATACGGCACAATCAACACACACACACACTGCATACACACACACACACACACATTGCATGCACGCGCACACGCACACACGCACACACACACACACACACACACACCACCTAACAGGCCTTTTTGATGCCTTTTAGTGACGCGGGTGTTAAACCATTGTGGTGCATGAATGCGACATTGGCGGTGAAAGGGTTAATAGAAACTTTTGGCTCAAAGATGGCTGGCGGTGAAAGGGTTAACAGGTTTTGACTGTATTCTGTTTCCGTTGTTGCTTTCTTTTCCCCCCTACCCAGATGGAGTCGCTGATGATGGAAAACCAGACGCTGCGCACGCACAGGGACAGCACCGTGGGGGACCCCCACCTGACCAACGGGGGGGTGGAGGAAGGGGGGGTGGCGGGGGGCCAGGGGGGGGACGCTGACACGGACCTGGTCCCCACCCGGCAGGCGCAGCGGCCCCAAGTGAGGCCCTCGTCCATGATCGAGATGAGGGACCCCAACAGGCACCTGATGCACACCGTGAGTCGCTGCACACCTGTTTGCTCTGCTCTTTTCGGACCCCTCTTTTCCAGTACTCAAAATTGAACAAAGGGTGAATACTCTCTTTCTAATAGACGATTTTCGGGGGGGGGGGAAACTAGGGGGAGAGCGCTTCGTGAAAATTAGAGTTGCTTACCTCCATTACTCGGTCAAATGCCATAGCAGCAATGTAGCAATGGCGTCGAAGTTTGAAACCGCAGGAGGCGAGTCAGTGACTTGCAACCATTTTTTAAAGAAAAATTAGGGGTGGCCAGTAGCCACAAACTGATAAAACTTGCAAAATGTGATGTAAAAATATAACTGACATAATTTTTTTAGAATGACGCACGGTGTTCTAAGTGCTGTATGTCTGCTCAAGCACACGAGTCGATAGGCTACGAGAGCTGAAGGTAGAGTGACTTCCCCTGTTTGACCGATTGAATTAGGCAAGATCACTCCCACACACCATGAAATTAGTCCCCTTAATTATTTCCGAACAATTCCTATTAACTCCCCTCCACCAAAGTTGATTACGATACCTATCATCTAGCAATGCGTGGGTCAGAACCAAAGTGAGGCAAACAAAGCATCATTCTCAATAAAAAATGTATGCCAAGTTCGTCTTTATGACCCATTGCTACATGATTGGTATCGTAATCAACTTTGATGGAAGGGGAATTAATTAGAAAGAGAGTATTCACCCTTTGTTCAATTTCGTGATCTCCTCTCTTGGCCTCACTATTTCATTCTTAGTATTCTACTCAGTTTGGACCTCTACTACTCTTCAAAATTGAAGATAATGCTTTTTAATTCTTGGTTACTACTCGCATGGGTTTCTGCGCGGAACTTATGCGTATATGTACACGCAGCCTAAGACAGCAAAAGAAGGGAACCTCCCTTATAAGACCTTCAACAATCATCCAAAATGAGGTCTTATAAGGGAGGGGTCTTATAAGGGGGGTAGTTTTAATACTTACAAAGAAGGGCTATGTCTCAGAGAAGTAGGTCTTATATGGGAGGGAGTCTTATAATGGGAGGTTCTACTGTAGCTAACTTTACAAATAAATGAAGAGTAACGCCTCATGGTGTAGTTTGTGTGCTGTGTTCCGCAGAGTCCTGGCTCCAGCAGCGGTCAGATATCCGGCGCCTCGTCCGTCTCCAACATTCTGCTGGCCGGCTCAGGGCAGGTACGTCACTGGCTCTGCTGTTGTTGTTGTTGTCGTACCCTGGCTAATCTTCGCGATAATGTTTTATGTCAGATCATCGATTTTGGCTTGGAGAGCTTCAAAGTCTGTTATCTAGGTCACATTCAACCCCTATTCAATCAATTTCTGCAAGTTACCTCGCTAAAAGGCCGTCAAAATAATATTTTATGTCGGATCATCGATTTTGGCTTTGAGAGCTTCAAAGTCTGTTATCTTTACAGGCATGAGATTCTTCAGCCTTTTGTCTGATGTCAGGGTTTTCGATGAGCATAGAAATACTTCTTATGAATGAATAATAATAAACTAAATGTATCAGTTCTACTTCTATTGCTGTTTTTAAAGCTTGTTTACAAAAAAAGCTTCAGTTTCAGGGATCTTCAGCCTAAATCGTAGTTTCTCAATCTCATGCATGTATCTAGGGAACATTCAACCCTTATTTGATCAATTTCTACAAGTTACCTCACTTAAAATCTGTCAAAATCGTTGTAATCGTCTACAATATCGTTCAATAGACTCCATAATTCTTCGTCAGACAACTACAATTTTTATTGTTGACTTAAAAAAATTATAACTCCGTGAAGAAAAGTTGATCAATTTGACACAGTGAACACCAAAAAGACACTGCAGGAAGTGGTTAACGCGCAAGTCTCGCGCTTCGAGAATCTCGTTTATGTAAAACAGCACAGTCTGTGGCCATAGTTGGTAAATTCAGCATCATTGATGATGAGATGACGATGATGATAATAACAATGATGATGATGATGATGATAACAAAGATGATGATGTTTCGTCTTTTCAGGGGTCTTCCAACCCTCTGCTAGAGGACCGACTGAATGCCAACGCTGATGATGATGATGATGATGATGATGATGATTCGTCTTTTCAGGGGTCTTCCAACCCTCTGCTCGAGGACCGACTGAATGCCAACGCTGATGATGATGATGATGATGATGATTCGTCTTTTCAGGGGTCTTCCAACCCTCTGCTAGAGGACCGACTGAATGCCAACGCTAGCGAAGGAATCTACGACAATCCCAACATGGTGCTCCCTCCAGGCTCCAGCGGGTAGGGGACTTTTAATCATTGGTGTTGGATTGTTAAGTTTGTCTTTGTTTGTTTGCTCAGACCTGCCAACCTTTCCGCTACATTTCTTCCACCCTTCAGCTCAAGTCCATAAAATTCTGCTTTCAAAACTCTTTTTTTTATAAATAATTTGAACACACAAATTCATCGTCTTATTTACAGAGCAGCACAGCTGCTGTTCGTATAACTGACTTTCCAGTTTCCGTTTGTGCATTTCCGTCCAGATGGCAATCGGCACATCGATGTGTGAGACTCTGGGGAGAAAAGAAAGAATAGACCAATATTTCTGCCAAGATTACATGGAAAAGTATCTGTGCATTCAGAGATCAAGAAAGTGTGCATCATGCTAGATGTATGATGCGCTCACTACACTTAAAAGTCTCCTTTGGAGGATGTCAAGACATCAAATGCCACATTACTTCTCATCGTCTTATCAAAACTGCAAACTCCCACATTTGACTACATTCAGCTGTCGTGATCAGCACACGTTAAGCCCAGTGGCAACGTAAAAGTTGTCATTTGTTCAAAATCCCCACCCCTGTCTTTCTTCGTCAGTCACACAAAAATTGTATGCTCCAGGTGGGAGCAACCCGAATTTCACGGAGACGCCTCTGTGACTATAGAGTACCAAATACAGGGATATTAGACTTCCTTTTGGGAATCTACGACCCGCTTTTCGTCAATCTTCGTAAGATTGGCAGAAGAAACTCTGAAAATGACAGCTGAGAGTGAAACGTTGTCGTCAAGCCAGTCACTCCGAGGAAGTCCACGGGAGTGGATGAAACTGTCAGTAAGGTACTATATATTACGGACTATAAGGCAATACTTTTTTCCCCATACTGAGGCCCTTGCACCTGGTAATATGTGATGCAGTACGCGAATACCCAGCTAAAGTCGGCCAGCCACAAGAGAGAGAAAGAAAGAGAGAAAGGGAGAGAGATTTGATTGATTGAAAAATTGTTAAAAATAAACTATTAGAGATAGATGAATTCTGTTTTTTGCCTGTTAATCTGTTGTCTCTGGCCTTTCTGAAAATATGAATAAGTCAAAAGTGATCATTTACGACATTAGCCTGGTTTTCCTGTGCTGCATCACATATGACTGATAATGAGTACACATATGACTGATAATGAGTAGGAAACTATAATAACCAAATCAGAATGTATCTATTTTTTAATTTGGTGGGTGCGCCTTAGAATAGTAAAATATGGTCAATTTAATTCCCTTATTGTGTTGTGTTCACTTCGCCCAAGACTACTCCCACCAAATGCAAAGACATTCACTGCCAAGTACCCTGCCATGTGTTTGTCTATCTATAGACCTTATGTTAATGTTTCTTTCGTGAAAAGCAATGCATGCGCGCTACAAAATAATTACCGTATTTTACGGACTATAAAGCGGTACTTTTTCCCCCCATACTGAGGCCCTTGCACCTTATAATATGACTGATAATAAGTAGGACAAGTGCAACGCCGAGCGGCTGCAAAGTCCCCTCGCAGCATCGCCGAGGTACTCCGAAATCGGAATGTGTCGGCTGTACACATACATAAAAACGCATAAAAACAGCACGTAAC
Source organism: Phymorhynchus buccinoides (assembly GCA_017654935.2). Classification (NCBI taxonomy): domain Eukaryota; kingdom Metazoa; phylum Mollusca; class Gastropoda; order Neogastropoda; family Raphitomidae; genus Phymorhynchus; species Phymorhynchus buccinoides. Next base: position 9,939,664 of record CM065702.1, read on the forward strand.
TGAATAGTTTTTTATATATAGCCTTGGGGTTCAGACCCGTCATTTGAGCGCGCGTGATCATGCACGCACAGAAAAATTCATGACAACTGTGTTATAGACCATTCATCAAGAAATGTTGTGAAAAAAACTGCATTAAAATACATGCAAAACTTCGCGAGATATTAGCGATTATGTGTTTCGGGGTTTGAACCCCGTAACTGGCGCGACCTTGACCTTAATGTAAAACTAAATACATCAGTGGATAGCTTGCATCTTGGCAAACTAGTATACCAAATTTGATGTTGATAGACTGAATAGCTTTTGAGAAAAACGGACGAATAGCCGGACGGAGGCACACCGGACGGACGGACGGACCAGACAAAAACAACAGCTCCCCGAACCTTCGGCTCGGGGACTAAAAATATAATAACCAAATAATATTTTTTTATTTGGTGGGTGCGCCTTATAATAGGGTGTGCCTTATATAGTACTACGTAAAATACGGTAAACCCAAATCCTTTATTGTGTTGCGTAAGGAAGAAAATAGTAGAATGTATTGCATCAACCATCACGATGAACACTTTGACTCCTCTAGCACCGTGGGCGATCACATTCACCCAATTCATCACTCTACACTCCCACCAAATGCAAAGACATTCACTGCCAAGCACCTTGCCATGTGTTTGCCTACCTTTAGAGCTTATGACAATGCTTCTTCTCTTAACCCTTTCAATGCTAGCCATTCCTCAGCCAAAATTTACCATTAAACTTACTTTGGTAGAGAAAAGATTTTGTCTGGAGTGCTGGGGATTCCTCTGTGACATGCCTAAAATAGGGCCTGTCATTGCCTCCCAAGATTAAGAACATGAGGTCACTGGATACCAGACACTCATTTGATGCCTTTCAGTGACATGGGTGTTAAATCATTGTGGTGCCAAGAGGCGACAGTGGCGATGAAAGGGTTTAAAGCAACCCATGCGCGCACGAAAATAAATAGTTACCATATTGGGGGGGTTTTCCCCGTAAGGTGGCACACTGCGCAGTTTCAGGACATTTTTTGTTCATTTTTGTTTCTCAGGAACTGATAAAGATATCTTAATGAAATTTTGCACACTTATTCGTCCTGCCTATGTCCACCTAATTTGAAGTCTCTATGTGAAGGGGTTATGAAAATATGGTAACCAAGCAAAAAAATTTCACATGAAATCTTAGCCCCTTACCAGCGCTGGATTGAAGTGCTGCATGGTGATGCTGATCATGTCTCCACTTTGCCAAGACATCAAAGGGTGCAACTAACACGACATTAGGCTGCTGGAGTCATTTACTCGTGTTCTTCATCTTGTCAAAAAATGGTGAAAAATTACAGAATCCCGTCAGGGTAATACATATGATGAAGAACACGAGTAAATGACTCAAGCATTGTTAGTTGCACCCTTTGATGTCTTGGCAAAGTGAAGAAATGATCAGCATCACCATGCAGCACTTCAATCCAGCGCTGGTAAGGGGCCAAGATTTCATGTGAATTTTTTTTGCTTGGTTACCATACTTTCATAGTGCCTTCACACAGAGTCTTCAAATTTGGCGTATATGGTCAGGGTCATGTTTTGCATAAGTGTGCAAAATTTCATGTAGATATCTTTATTAATTCCTGAAAAACAAAAATGAACATAAATTGCCCCCAAAACACGCAGTGTGCAGCCGTTTAATGTGACTGATAATATAATATAGTAAGAAAATAGAGAAGCAAAATCTGAATTTTGTGTTAAATTTGAGGAGTGTGCCTTATAGTAAAAACTGGTACTCCCCTCATGTCGGTTGAGATGCCACGGACAACCTATGACGTCAAAAAATACATGGCGCTCGAAGATTAACTCGATTTTGAATTATTCAATGAACTCACAAATCACCCCAGCCATACACACAAACAAAACAGACATCAACAAAAGGGGAAATGAAAGAAGATTATGGGTTTTTGCTTCAGGTTTAGACATAGGGAAGTGGTAGATCAGACTTTTTTTTATATAGAGACTTTATATAGAAAAACTCTACATCGATTGGTATCCCCCACAACAAACCACTACAAAAGCAAAGTCAGAGGCAAAATTGTGGTCTAGGGAGCGAAGCGAGTGACGAAGGTATGGTTTGCACACAGATTTACTTCCCTTGAAGCAAATGCATCAAATTAACAGCTATCTCTCCCTGTGGGGATACCGGGGGGTCTTTTGTAAAAATAGTTCCCCCACCTTCTGGAAGTTCTGTGCTTGTAACTTTCTCTTTTCTTTCACTCTCTTTGACTGCTGTTTCCCTTTGCTTTCTATCATCTACTATATTTCTGACTTATTGGACCATTCTCCTGCCTTTTTTCAAAAAAAACAACTTCCAATCTTTGAGCTCCTCCGAAATCAGAATGTGTCGGCTGTACGCAGCGGGGAGACCAGTGAAAGCAGAAAACCGGACACATACGTACCTTACCCATTATGGCCTTATGGCCTGGGAACGTAGAAGAAGAAGAAGAAAGAAGTCAGCTATCTATCAATTCCGAACATAATATATGGCCGGAACGACTTGAATGAGTTAAGAGGACCCCCCCCCCCTCTCTCTTCCTTTCTCCTTTTCAGGGAGCGACAGGTGCAGGTCCTTCAATAACTTGAGTAAGACCCCCCTCTCTCTCTTCCTTTCTCCTTTTCAGGGAGCGACAGGTGCAGGAGGTCCTGTCTGCCATCTGCGAGTCCTTCACATAACTTGAGTTAAGATGACCCCCCTCTCTCTCTCTTTCTCCTTCCAGGGAGCGTCAGGTGCAGGAGGTTCTGTCTGCCATCCGCGAGTCCTCGGAGAGCGAGGGCCAGGACTCTGTGTGCTCCCAGGGAGCGGAGGAGGAGGGGGCCGGTGGAGGGGGACTCCCCACGCAGGAGGAGGTGGTGAAGAAGACGGAAAAGGTGACCAAGAAGATCCAGGAGCTGCTGCTCACCGCCCAGGAGGGGAACCACACCAGGTAAATGGCGGGATGAGGCCGGCAGCTAAGCGCAGTGTCCACACCGCATGGGTGCTACTCTTTCATTTTTACACTGATTTCAGTATTTTTAATTTACCAAAAACAACTTCAGGGTTTTTTAATTAATCACAAAAAAATTGGTCCGCAAGCAGCGATTTGGGGCGTTTTGAACTTAAGTCCAGTTGTTCTGTCTTGGAAGTTTACAAAGGCAATGTAATATCTTGCAAGGCTTATTAGACTCAAACATATTAGAAGATCCAGGAGCTGCTGCTAACCGCATAGGAGGGGAACCACACCAAGTAAATGGCGGGATGAGACCAGCAGCTAAACGCAGTGTCCATACCGCATTCCATTTGGGATGACGGTAAGCGGCCGTTTTGCTCATGTGCAAAGGTGTTTCTTATAAAATAAAATAAATATCCCTTAGCCCTTTCGCCACCAGCCATTTTGCAGGGGGAAAAAACACCTTAACTAGGTAGAAAAAAAATGTATCTGTAATACAGTGGAACCTCCATTATAAGACCTTTTAAAAATCATCCAAACTGGGGTCTTAAAGGGAGGGGTCTTATAAGGGAGGGGTCTTATAAGGGAGGGGCCATATAAGGGAGGTAATTTCAATACTTACAAAGAAGAGCAATGTGTCAGAGAAGTAGGTCTTATGTGGGAGAGAGTCTTATAAGGGAGGTTCCACTGTAGTGGGAATCCCTCTGTGACATGTATAACATTAGGCCTATCATTACCTCCCAAAATTAAGAAAACATGATCTTCGGATAACAGGTCCTCATTTGATGTCTTTTAGTGACATGGTGTTAAACCCAGGGCTGCCTACTGTCCATCCTAAGGGGTATATGTCCCTGGAAACAGTTAAAAATTGACACCCTATCCCTGGAATCCACTTTTCTGTCTAGTGTCCCTGGAAACTGAGTAGAATCAAAAGTTTGTCGAGCAGTCACTTGTCTTGTTTGCTGGCCTTAGTGTTGAACACAGCAGGCGTGGTAGACCTCCGCGAATCGCGGAAAATACGCTAAACAGTTTGAAACATGGCATGAAAAAGTGAAAATTTCGCTCATTTATTGAATTTTATTGAATTTTCTTCGGTCCCCTGGACCCCCCGGCCATTTTCCTTGAAACCCACTTTGCCCCCACTACCATGCCTAACACAGGAACACCCCAAAACAAGACACTGTTGACATTTTCCTAACAGATACATAGGTTACTGAACACCAAAGGATCTTGAATATTGAGGCACAATGACACCAAAAGGCATCAAGAAGACTACCCAAAAATCCACAGTCGCAGATTGTTTGCTAGATCACAAAATATCGGAAGTTAATGTTCATTTTGACCCTGATGCATGACATTGCGATGTTTGTCCCTGGAAATAAGTCTCTGTCCCTGGTTTGTATGTAGTTTGTCCCTGGAAACTGTAACAGAGGGTTGGCAGCCCTGGAAACTGTAACAGAGGGTAGGCAGCCCTGGAAACTGTAACAGAGGGTTGGCAGCCCTGGAAACTGTAACAGAGGGTTGGCAGCCCTGGAAACTGTAACAGAGGGTAGGCAGCCCTGGAAACTGTAACAGAGGGTTGGCAGCCCTGTAAACCGTTGTGGTGCATAAATGCGACATTGGCGGCGAAAGGGTTAAAACTAAACAGGGGGGGGAGGCAGCGTACCTCTTACACGAAAAAAAAAAATCAGGAACCATGATAAATAATCCTAACCTAGTCCTAATCCTATCCGTTGTTTACTAAAAACTATAAAAAAAACCCAGACCTGTTTACCCATATGGTTTTGCATTATTTTGTACACATATTTGACAGAAATGTGATTAATATGGGGAAATGTGGGGGGAAAAGTATGGTGTAAAAACAAATCTGATCATTTCTGTATATTGCCTGATTCGGGAAACGGATGCGCTCTCTGTGTGTTTGTGTGTTTTGACACAGTATTTCTAGTTGTTATACAAATGTATGTATGTTTGCATTCTGGGTTTTTTTCAAACTTTCCTGTTGTAGTACTCCTGTTTTGTGAAAAGTACAACTTATTTTGGATTTTTTTTCTTTTTACATCCAATGAAGAGTTATGGCATCTGTTGGACAGTATCTCGGACGATAATAGGGATTTGAAGCATTTTAGCATCAGTATTTGTCATATCGGCGACTCGTGACCACTCTGACGATAATAGGGATTTGAAGCATTTTAACATCAGTATTTGTCATATCGGCGACTCGTGACCACTTTCGATGTCTGACGCGCAGTAGCTTGTATTGAACACGGCAATCGTTGCCTCTCTTCTCACGATTTTGTTCACTAATAGGGCGCCCTCGTTTAGTAGACGCATAGGTCAAAATTGGAGAAAAAAATATTGCTTTATAACCCGAAAATTATGGTACACAAATCCAAATTTCAGGGTAAACAGGTCTGAATCAACGTTTTGATTTGCTCGTGTAAGGGATAAGGTTAGAATTGAGTTAGGGTTATTTTAATGAAACGCCTAAAGTTCCAAGTGGTCAAAATGTTCACTTACAGTTACTGTCATCCAGCCAAAGGAAGTATGGACACTGCAGTTAGCCGCTTGTTTCGACAGCATGGCTGTATGACTGTTGATATGCGTTGTGTGGACTATGTGTGTGTGATTATGTTGCCTTGTGTTGACTGTGTTTGTGTAGGTGTTGCCTTGGCTAGACTCAGTCTCAGTATATGTGTGTGTGTGGATTTGGGGCAGTGGGTGGATGCCTCGTGCCTCCATAAAGGGAGCTGGACGCCCCCGCCCCCTCCACGAGCATCTCCCTGTGGGGATACGGGGGGGGGGGGGGGGGGAGTCTTTCATGGAAAATAGTTCTCCCGCCTTCTGGAAGTTCTGTGCTTGTAACTTCCTCTTATCTGCCACTCTCTTTGACTCTGCCTTTTCCATTTGCTTTCTATCATCTACTATCTTTTTTGCTTATTGGCCCCATTCTCCTGCCTTTTTTAAAACAAAATCTTCCAAATAACTTTTTTCCTTTGAGCTCCTCTGAAGTCGGAATGTGTCAGCTGCACGCAGCGGGGAGACCAGTGAAAACTGAAAACCGGGCACATACGTACCTTACCCATTATGACCGTATGGTCTGGGAACGCAGAAGAAGAAGTGTGAGGATTGTATGTATCTACTGCACTGGCTCTTGGTAGTACTGCACTTGAGGAATTGGTTTGCCTTTGGGGACTTTCCCCTCAACACAAATTGCCCCCTTTGGCCAAGAGAGTGGGGATGTACCCTGGGCAAATAATCAAATAATTCAACTGCTTCAGCCTCAGGTGTTTCCCCCGTGGGGATACCGGGGGGTCTTTTGTATAAATAGTTCCCCCACCTTCTGGAAGTTCTGTGCTTGTAACTTCCTCTAATCTGTCACTCTCTTTGACTCTGCCTTTTCCCTTTGCTTACTGTCATCTACTATCTTTCTGCCTTACCGGTCCATTCTCCTGCCCTTTTTTCACGAAACACTTTCAAAAACATTTTCCTCCAGCCGAAGTCGGACTTGCTGGGCCTAACTATTTCTTACGTAGGCGCATAACGGCAGCATGACGCATCTGCGCTCATAATGACAGGAAACTGTCTGAGCGATCGAAGAAGAAGAAGAAGAAGCCTCAGGTGTTGAGTGGCACAGAGTTAACGCGTTCACCTCGTGCCCGGTAAACGCGAGTTCGAACCTGGGTACAGGGGATTTTTACCCTCACTCTGCACTAGGCCTTACGGTCTGAACGTGGAGTCTTTCGGATGAGACGATAAACTGAGGTCCCGTGTGCCCATGCACTTAGCACACGTTAAACCCAGTGGCAACGAAAAAGTTGTCATTTAGTCAAAATTCCCCCACCCCCACCCTCCTTCCTCATCAGTCACACAAAAATAGCTTGCAAAAAAAAAAAGGAATGAGTGGCGCACCTCTGGCTGCGACGCGCTCTGCAGGTGGGAGCAACCCGAATTTCACAGAGACACCTCTGTGACTATGAAGTACCAAATACGAATATCTACAAATTTTTAGCCCAGCCTGCGGGAATAGCAGCTGTCCCCTCTGCTATTTTTCCATCACAGTCGGGAACAACAGACTGGCTTACATTACACACATACGAGCACACATATGCTTCCTTGTGTAGATTACGTTTATATGTGCGTTGCCTTGGGTAGACAGTGTGTGTGTTTGTGTGTGTGTGCAGACCTGTTTACTCTCCCGTTTTTTGCCGGAATTATCCCGGGAATTTGCAAAGAATTCTGGGGAAAATAATCAATTCCGGGTGAACGCTGAAAATCCCGGGATTTCGAAAAAATCTATTATTTGTTTCCGTTTGTATGAAAAGACGCAAGGGTTGTAGTTTTTCGCCAAACATGTCGTCAGGCAAGTCAACCGCAAAGGCTAAAAGGGTAAGCCAGGAATCTTCGACAAACGACGGGCAGATGATTAGTTAGTGAAACGGCCAACAGTGGAGGCAGAACTCGGACTTTCGGAGAATTCAAAAGTATTGTGTAAAATGTGCCAGGAATAACAAGTTCACGTTTGGGAGACGAGCATGCACACTGCAAGTACTGCAACATGGCAAGCGCCAGAAATCTTTGACAAATGACAGCAGTGATAGGGTGAAACGGCCAAAAGTGAAGCAGAAGTTTTCTCAAAAGTATTTGAAAGTGCCAGGAATAACAAGTTTGCGTTTGGGAGACGAGCATGCACACTGCAAGTACTGCAACATGGACTTCAAAATGTCGCATGGCGGCATAAGCGACATTGCGATGTGAATTCTGTTGTTTTTTTCTCCTCAAATTCCGGGTTTTTCTGTGGCAAATTCCAGGTTGTTCATTATAAAGGTAAACAGGTCTGTGTGTGTGAAATGTGCTGTTCTTGTTTTTTTGCTTAGTTTTTTCACCTTCTACTTTCCGGTCTTTCTAACGCCCACGCACATAAAGAGAGAGAGTTAGGGGAGGGGGGGGAGGTGAAGAAGTGTAGACTTTTTTAAATTATTATTTAAAGTTAGTTTCTGTTCACCATTTCTGATCTCTGGCCAAAGTTTGGTATGGAAAAGCTTTGTTAAATGTGTACAGTGGAACCTTCCTTATAAGACCTCCCGTTATAAGACTTCCTCCCACATAAGACCTACTTCTGAGACATTGCCCTTCTTTGCAAGTATTAAATTACCAGGCATGAAAGAATTCCGCGTTTTCGCGGAAAATCCGCGGAATTTTTTCAAAACTTCCGCAGGAAAAAAATTGGCAAAAAAAAGTTATTTCAAAAAATGTTTGTATAGAAGTAAAGGACCGATCTTGCCGTATTCTTATATCTACAAGTCTCTATTTGGCGATTCTCAAACTGGTTAACCAGAAGTCGCTTTAGCTCACTCGCTTCATTTGTGCAAAGGAAGGTGAAATGAGTAGCTCGCGCTGAACAAAAGTAGCGATGTTAGCTGAAAATGTGGGTGGAAGGATATTTGTGCCGACCAAATTTTCGGAATAGATTAGCCCCCCTTCCCGCTGAACAAAACTTCTGACGTGAGTTAGGTGAAAACTTGGTTGAAACATTTGGGGGGGGGGAACGTTCTGCCCCCCCCGCTCAACAAAACCTCAGACGTTAGCTGAAAATCCAGGTGGAAGGATTATTTCTGGGTTGCCAAAATCTGATTCTTTGATGCCTGAAAGATGTTTGTGCCGGGAAAAAAATTTGGGGGAACGTTCCCCCCCCCCCCCCTCCGTTCAACAAAACTTCTGACGTTAGGTGAAAATCCGGGTGGAAGGATTTCTCGGATGAAAAAATCTCCTCTTTTTTTTTTTTATCTTCATATCCAAACTTTCATCCCCCCTCGGACGAAAAAAAATCTCCTCTTTTTTTATCTCCGTTCAACAAAACTTCTGACGTTAGGTGAAAATCCTGGTGGAAGGATTTCTCGGATAAAAAAATCTCCTCTTTTTTGATCTTCATCCACTTTCATGCCTGAAGACCTCATTTTGGATGATTTTTGAAGGTCTTATAAGGGAGGTTCACTGTACTCTTTCTGTTGAAGCACTGAGTTTCGCTCACTTTGTTCACCTGGTGTGAATGCTTGATGAACTACTTTGCTCACTTTTTGTTCATGATGGTGGACGTTGTTGTTGTCGTCGTAGTGTCTTGTTGTGGAGATTTTCTTGTGATTGCTTTTTTTGTTCTCTGTTTTTATAATAATAATAATAATAATGACCATTTATATAGCGCTTATTCTCCTTACGGGGCTCTAAGCGCTTCACAGAGAAGTTAAAAATCTGAGCAAAAACAACAGCAAGTAACTTCCTTAGGCCGTGTACACGCATAAGCGGATATTCCATGCGGAAACCCGTGCGCAATCCATAAATAAGTGAAGCAAAGAAGGTCAAAGATTTGCGTAAGTGTCCAAATTCCCCCTATATGTGTACACTTTTATCCTTCTTTCTTCCACTTATTTAGGGTTTCCCGTACGGAACTTATGCGTCTAATGTGAACCCGGCCTTAGTGTGTATGGTATAAGAATTTGGATATACGGTGGAGCCTCCGTTGTGCACTTATAGTATGTTCCTTTGTGTGCTGTTTGTTGTGTTGTGTTCTTAGAAACTTTCGTTTCCTTTTCTTTTGTTACTGGTCTCAATGCATGTGAACATTTTTCACTCTTTCCCCATGGCAACACCCATTCATAAGATCACTTGCACAGACCTGCCAACCTTTCAGCTTTGGGCGGAATTTCTTCCGCTCAGACGATAATTATTCCGCCCTTCCGCTCGATTCCGTAAAATTCCGCTTTCAAGAATCTTCAAAAAAATGAAAGTAAGCTGAACGCAGAGCAGCACAGCTGCCATGCGTATATTCAATCTTCTAACCCGAACAGTATTTCCGGTCACCAACTTCCTTTCCCACCAATCGAAATCTGCAAGATGGCGAAGCATGGCGGGGATTGTAGTGATTTGGCCGATGGGAAAATAAAGAGAACTGAACAGAAATTTCGCAAGGCATACACTGAAAAGTTTCTGTGTATTAGGAGCTCTAGTAAAGGTGTGTATTATGCCCGATGCATACCGTGCGCGAAGGATTTTACAGTGTCTCATGGAGGGATGATAGATGTGAAGCGCCATGTTACGTCTCAAAAACACACAGATGCGTCATTCGCTAAGTCAGCCGAAGAGGAGGAGACTAAGGATCCTCATGAGGTGATTCGGGCAGAGACTCTTTTTGCTGGATTTTTGGTGGAGCATAGCATTGCGCTGAGCGCGGCCGATCATTCTGGACTCTTGTTCAGAACAGTACAAGTTAACAAGGATAAGAGTTAATTGCATCAAATCGTGTTTGTTTGCGAAAGGTAAGGTTCCGCGCCGAAATTCCTCTTAACTCCCTAAAATTCCTCTTTTCTGCTTCAAATATTCCTCTTTGGTCTGTTGGCAGGTCTGCTTGCATATCGCTCTGTTGCCATGTGGAAAGGGTGAAAAATGTTCACATGTACAGAAACCTTCAATGTTGTTGTTTTTCCTTTAAAATCTTGTGGATTTTTTTCGTTAATGCTTTTGTTGTTGGGGTTTGGGGGGAGGGAGAGCAGTTGATGTTATTTTTATATTTAGATGCTTTTTTTTTTTTGGTCTGTCTTTGAGTTTTTGAAGTGATTGTGTGATTATTTCCTTTTTTCTCTCTCTCGGTTCTTTTCGGTTCTTCTGTGTGTGTGTTGTTGGGTTTTTTCTTTCTAATTTTCGTTTTTATTGGTCTCTGGTAGTGAGTAACATGTGACTATTGTTTTGCGCTTTGCATCCATTTTCAGTTTTGCTCCGTGCTCGGGCCGAATTCATGTCGCTGTGACTGATATGACGGCTTTGTTCCCAAACGTAAGCACTGTTGTGGTTTTGATCAAACGTTGTCTTTGTGTAGTTAGCATTGTTGTGTGTGGTGATGTGCTGTTGTTGCTGTGGTGGTTGTCGGCACGGGTGAAAGTATGAATGTTCCAGAAACCAGGGCCTGTAGTCATGAGTACGGCTAAGACGACTAATCCAGGATGGAAAATGCAAATTAGTCTAAACTTAATGAAGAAGATTTAAACCATGGTGACCTCAGTTTCGGTTTCCGATCCAGTCTATGCCTTGGTGCGTTCGGGTCAAAGTCATGGGGATCAGTGTGTTCTGGGGAGCTGTCGGTGGACAGTCGTGGTGGCGCCCTCGGATGAGGACCTCACTCACTCTGGCTCCGCGACTAAGAGAATAGTGTCGTCAGTAGGGGGCTTAGTAGGTGGTGTCCTGAACAGGCTCTACAGAACTCCTCCGAAGTGACTCAGCAGCAGTGCAGTGTCTCCTCAGTTGGTTGCCTCCTGATGGCCTAACATAGATTCACTCCCCTAGGACTGCTGGTCTCGGATTCTGCGACCTGAACGCAGTGAGGTGTGGCTGCAAATTGAGATTCGGAATGAGCGGCGTGGGAGCAACGCCACTGTACGGCCCAGAAGATGGGACAGCAAAAAAAAGAAGAAGATTTAAACCTTTGCACTCCAACAAAATAATGTTCTACTCGTGCGTACCTTTCGCCAGACGTCCGTCCGGTTTCGTCAGCGCTTAGCACACTGAATGTCGAGACGTGGAATTCAGTCAACACGCCGGTGAGATGAACTCACTTCGTGTGACTGAATAAGGGAGTTGTGGACTGACCGTTGGCAAGACGTGTCTGCCCCTGTCCCTGTTCAGCGTGGGTCTGGTGGCTGCGATGTGAATGGCCTCCTCCTTCACGCCACGGCGGAACCAGTTTGCCTCCTGTTCTTACCTACCAATCGGATTGGCAGTTTAACCCTTTCACCGCCAGCCATATTTCAGCCAAAAATGTCCATTAAATTTGCCTGGGTAGAGAACAAAATCCATCTGCAGTATTGGGGATTCTTCTGTGACATATATAAAATAAGGTCTATCCTTTACTTCCTAAAACTAAGACAATAGGGTCTTTGGATTATAGACCCCAATTTGATGCCTTTTAGTGACATAGGTGTTAAATCACTGTGGTGCTAAAATGCGACTTTGGCGGTGAAAGGGTTAAACTAATTTGCAGTTTCCATCCTGGATTAGTTGTCTTACTCTTAGCCGTACTCATGGCTACGGGGCCAGGAGTCAGACATGAGATTTTTCAGCATTTAGGCTGAGTTCAGCCTTTTTGATGGCTCCAGAAGTCATTTTGAGAATTTATTATTTTTAAAGTAGAAAAAGCATTGATCGATGGCAGACAGAAAGATGGCAACATGCGTGAGTGTGCTTTACCCTCCCTCCTCTCCCCACGCACACACTTACACATATGCACACACACAGATACAGCTAGAGCGTTAAGACGCTATATCACCAGCCGCACAGCACATTTTCTGCTCCAGTGACCTTGACCTTTGACCAACGACCTTCATTTTCAATGTTGGCCTAGATATCGTAAGTACCTATGTGCATGCAGAATTTGAGCCCCCTGGGTTCCTCCGCTCGAACGCTATCGTGTTAACTTAGAAGGTCAGCCAGCCATGATCAGTTGGACAACTGTCACTTTTGAAAACATACATGGCTGGTAAACTCAAAGAAAATTAAACACACACACACACACACACACACACTCATACACACCCCACACACATTCAGGAGCATTCAAGGTCTCTTTTTTGTGTCTGTAATTATCTTTTTTTGTGTCTTTCAATGTGGGTGTATAGTATAAACCAGCTAACTTTAAAAAATTTTTAAAAAAGTACATGTACCACACAAAAAATTGGTAATTCACAATACTTTTTTTTCCAGATTTAATCGTTAAATTTTGTTTTTTAATCTCAAAATATCAGCTACAGTCAAATCTCGATTTCAAAGTCGTAAAAATATAGTTTCCCCTCCTTGAAGTTCTGTGCTTGTAACTTCCTCTAATCTGCCACTCTCTTTGACTCTGCCTTTTCCCTTTGCTTTCTATCATCTACTATCTTTCTGACTTATTGGCCCATTCTCCTGCCTTTAAAAAAAAAGAAAATCTTCCAAATAACTCTTCTCCTTTGAGCTCCTCCGAAATCGGAAATGCGTCGGCTATGCGCAGTGGTGAAACCAGTGAGAACTGAAAACGGACTCATACGTACCTTACCTATTATGGCCATATGGCCTGGGAACGCAGAAGAAGAAGTACAACGGAACCTCCCTTTTAAGACCTCCCATTGTAAGACTCCCTCCCACATAAGACCTACTTCTCCGAGACATTGCTCTTCTTTGTAAGTATTAAAATTACCTCCCTTATTTAAATTACCTCTCTTATTTACCTCCCTTATAAGTCCCCTCCCTTTAAGACCTCATTTTGGATGATTTTTGAAAATATCTTTATTACATCTGTATCGCTAAAAATTTGGGACTTTCCTGGAGTTGCACTGCCTCCGGGCATTGCCTCCAGGATCGTTCCCACCATCTTTATATCTACTAATGTCCCATATGTGTCTGTTTCAGACCGGAGGACGTTAAACGGATTTCCATTCATGATTTTTGAAAGTTTTATAAGCAGGTATGGTAGTGGGTGCAAAGTGAGTTTCGCGGAAGAATATCCAACCGATTCTGCATTTCATTTGAAAGATGTCGACTCAAACTAAAATGATGAAGTTGGGCGTCAAAATGAAGAAGAAGAAGAAGAAAAAGAAGCACTAGGATCACAAATCTGGAAACGTGTGGCGTGAGCTAGGCTGCTAACGGCGGGAAGTTGCTTGTTCAGTCATTCACATCCGGTTCCGCGAAGCGATTGCATAGGTTTTAACGCACGTTATTTTTAGGCACCCGAGTGAATTTTTACCCCAGCTTTTTGTTGTTGTTGGGGGGGTCAAATTTTCACTTTCGCGGGTTTTCCGCGATTCGCGGAGGTCTACCATGCCTGTATAAGGGAGGTTCCACTGTATTGTTATTATCTGTGTGTGCGTCTGTGCGCAGAAGTGCTCCTCCCGAAAGGTCCAGGAAGCCCTAGACCAGCTGCGGGTGAGCGCCGAGCGCCTGAGGGAGGAGTGCCAGGACTGGCCCCCGCCCCCCGACCACCAACCCCAGCCCGACTTCCGCCTCAAGACCCAGCAGGTCATCCAGTTCGCCTACGACATCGCCAAGGCCGCCAAGAAGCTGGTCACCCTCTTCCAGTGATGATGGGATCGATCCATTGTCACTACCGTTCAGTTAAGGGATTGGTCCGATTTTTGTTCTCTGTACTGTAGGGGCTGTTTCTGTTTGGAGGAGAAATGACCTCAAGACGTGGCAGGTCATCCAGTTCGCCTACGACATCGCCAAGAAGCTGGTCACCCTCTTCCAGTGATACTGGGATCGCCCGATTTCAGTGAATAGGATTGGACCATTTTTAGAGGGAAAGGGGGTGGGGGGTAGCTTCAAGACGTGGCAGGTCATCCAGTTCGCCTACGACATCGCCAAGAAGCTGGTCACCCTCTTCCAGTGATACTGGGATCGCCCGATTTCAGAGAATAGGATTGTTCCATTTTTAGGGGAAGGGGGGTTAGCTTCAAGACGTGGCAGGTCATCCAGTTCGCCTACGACATAGCCAAGGCCGCCAAGAAGCTGGTCACTCTCTTCCAGTGATGGGATCGCCCGATTTCAATGAATAGGATCGGTCCATTTTTAGGGGAAGGGGGGGGTAGCTTCAAGATGTGGCAGGTCATCCAGTTCGCCTACGACATCGCCAAGGCCGCCAAGAAGCTGGTCACCCTCTTCCAGTGATGGGATCTCCCGATTTCAATGACAAGGATCGGTCCATTTTTAGGGGAAGGGGGGTCAGCTTCAAGATGTGGCAGGTCATCCAGTTCGTCTACCTACAACATTGCCAAGAAGCTGTTCACCCTCTTCCAGTGATAATGGGATCGATCCATGTCACCCTCTTTCAGTTATTGGTTCAGTCCATTTTTTCTGTAGGGGGAGGTAGGGTTGGGTAGGAGAAATAAACAGCTTCAAGACCCTGCAGGTCATCCAGTTCGCCTTCGTCATCATCAACATGCTGGTCACCCTCTCCCAGTGATAATGGGATCGATCCATGTCACTATCATTCAGTTATGGGTTAGGTCCATTTTTTTCTGCAGGGGGAGGGAGGAGGAATAATCTTCCAAGGCCCAGCAGGTCATCCAGTTTGCCTATGACATCGTCTAGAAACCGGTGGTGGCCCTCTTTCAGTGATGGGATCTCTCCATTTTTTTCTGGGGGTGGGTCGGGAAGAGAGTGTGTGTGTAAAGAAATAGCTTCAAGACCCAGCAGATCACCCCGTTTGATCGAATACAACAAGGCCGATGGTCGCCAAGAAGCTGGTCACCCTCTAAATCAGTGATGGGATCAGTCGAATTTTGTTCTTTTCTTTCACCCCCACCCCCCACCCCCCCACCCCAAAGGACTGAACCTTTTGATACAGGGGTGGATAGAACCCACCAAACACTTGGTCATCTTTTTAGCGATTAATTGAGGGAAACAAATCTAAAACTAGGAAACTGAACGATCATTGATTTTCTTTTCTTTTTTATCAAAGCAACTCTCTAAAAAAAAAAAAAAAAAAAAAGATGTATGAGAGAAAGAGAGAGGACAGCATTGCTTTTTTTGTGTGTGTGTTTTGTTGTTGTTGGCAAAACAAATGTAAGAAAGCTTGAATGTTTTAGCCTGGTTGTATTTGAAGTAACATTGTTGGGGAAGCCTTGCTGGGTTTGTTTGTGTTGAAGAAAGCATAATGTATGATCTTTTTGTTGTTGACAGAATGAAGGTAAGAAAGTGAGAAAGATTTGAGGTCTCGTTTCATGGGCACCGGAAGTATGTTCCAAGCTACGTTTTTAGTCAGCAAAGCAGGGCTGCATGTGGGTATGCCTGAAGCCTGAATTAAAGCAATTGTGCTTCAAGTGTTTGAAGAAAAGACTCTTTAATAACATGATATCATTCTTTTGTGCATTAGGTTTCGGCAAGAAAGTTCAGGCAAAAGTTTTGGTCACTGCAAAGCGTTGCATTTTGTAAAAAGAAAAATTCATTAGATCTGCAAGCCTGAATGTTGATGATTTCACTTTTTAACTGAAAATGAAATAGTCTTATGAAGAAAATGTGATGTATCATCTGCATTTGATAGTAATAGATTGTAGTTGGATTGGAGATAGTCTGTGCTGGATGCAATAGACAACGAAGGGTATTTTATTCATAATTTTAATGAATAGGAAGCAGAAGGGTAACATTCTTTCGTGTTGGCAGAAGATAAGTTAAAAGTGAAAATAATAATAATGATACTAAAAATGAGGAAATGTTAAGAAAAGCCCCCTCCTCTGCCCCTTCAATTCATTTCAGGCTGTTCTGTAGACCGCTGTCGCATTCTCAGATTACTGTGTTCTGAAGTTACGTCCACATGATCATAACGTACCATCAACTTTTATTATTTTGTGTATTTGACACTAAATTGACCCTAAACCTATCCCTAACCCTATCCTAAACCCTATTTCTAACCCTAACCCTAAGGGAATGCGACAGCGGTTTCGGGTTAGGAATAGGGTTTGGGGATAGGTTTTGGGTGTGTTGGACACAGTACCGTCAAAGCTCCTTTTTTCCACGCACAATCAAGGAGTGGAATGATCTGCCAGCACCCGCAGTGGAGGCCAGAACTCCAGAGAGCTTCGCAGCCGGAGTCTGGAAGTTCCTCAAAGGACACCCGCCTGCTGCACCTGCTGCGGCTGGTGGCCCCACTCAGGGGTCATCAGTCTAACAACCAAGCAAAAGCCCCACCTCCCTTCCCCCCTCTCACTCCCCCTCACCCCCCTCCACTCCCCCCTCCCCTGCAGATTCCCATCAAGCAAGACATTTTCCTTTTGTCTGTCCTCTCTTCTCTTTCTTTCATCTTCGGCCTCCTGGCCCTTTCTTCCGGCATATGTGGATGAACCTCCCCGGTTCCGTGGCATAATAATCAGCGTGTTGATTGTGGCTACGTACTGCGAAGAAGAAGAAGAAGGGTCAGTTTAGTGTCAGCGGTAATCTGAGAATGCGACGGCAGTCGACGGAACAGCCTGAAACGAATGGAAGGGGCAGAGAGGGGGCTTTTCTTAACGTTTGCCTAGCACCCATCCTACTATGTAGGCTACAGGGCGCATTACAAAATAACACTATTGAAAAATAGAATAAAAACGTGAAACAGAAATCCAGTAACGTAAGCAGCAAGTAATAATAAGATAACAGATAACAACAGCAACTACTACTACTGTTGTTGCTACTACTACTACTACTACTTCTACTACTACTACTACTACTTCTACTACTACTACTACTACTACTACTACTACTACTTCTACTACTACTACTTCTACTACTACTACTACTTCTACTACTACTACTTCTACTACTACTACTACTACTACTACTACTACTACTACTACTACTACTTCTTATAATGGGCCTAATACAAGTAAGCATTGACACACAAATGCAAGCATGAAATGAAACTATATATTCACATGAAAAATAGGAATTAGTTTATTCTTCTAACGCATCCTGTGGGCTATTGTTCTCAAATCTTGCCATGAACGAGTTTGGTGTTGTTGTTGACGTACCCTGGCTTAAAGACTCCAGGGATTTATTTCATTATTATGATCTTTTACCGTATTTTACGGGCTATGAGGTGATTTTTTTGTTCCTAGACTGAGACCCCTGTGCCTTATAATTTGACTAATTACATAGTAAGAAAATATAATAACAAAATCGTAAAATTGGGGGGGGGGGGGGGGGGCCTTATAATCAGGTGCGCCTAAGTAGTCCGTAAAATATGGGATCTTCTGTTTTTATTTTGTTTATTTTGTTTGAAACTCTAGTTTCTGATGTTCACTTTCTTGTTGAGAATGTGAGATACGTTGAACGTATTTACGGCAGGGACATGTGGGGACATCCATGCCATCGTTAGTGTTCTTTTTCTTCTTATAAGTGTCCACAATCGACGGTTTGATTGATCTGGTGTGTTGTCCGTGTGTGAGGGAGAGAGGGAGAGAGAGAGAGAGAGAGCGTATGCTCGTGCACAGTTTGATTGATCTGGTGTGTTTGTGTGTGAGAGAGAGAGAGAGAGAGAGCGTATGTGCTTGTGCACAATTTGTTGGTGTGTTGTCTGTGTGAGAGAGAGAGAGAGAGAGAGCGTATGTGCTCGTGCACAATTTATCCACAATCGACGGTTTGATTGATCTGGTGTGTTGTCTGTGTGAGAGGGAGAGAGAGAGGGAGAGAGAGAGAGAGAGAGAGCGTATGTGCTCGTGCACAATTTGTCCACAATCGACGGTTTGATTGATCTGGTGTGTTGTCTGTGTGTGAGAGAGAGAGAGAAGAGAGAGAGCGTATGTGCTCGTGCACAATTTGTTGGTGTGTTGTGTCTGTGTGAGAGAGAGAGAGAGAGAGAGAGAGCGTATGTGCTTGTGCACAATTTGTTGGTGTGTTGTCTGTGTGAGAGAGAGAGAGAGAGCGTATGTGCTTGTGCACAATTTGTTGGTGTGTTGTGTCTGTGTGAGAGAGAGAGAGCGTATGTGCTTGTGCACAATTTGTTGGTGTGTTGTGTCTGTGTGAGAGAGAGAGAGAGAGAGAGCGTATGTGCTCATGCACAATTTGTTGGTGTGTTGTGTCTGTGTGAGAGAGAGAGAGAGAGAGAGAGAGAGCGTATGTGCTCGTGCACAATTTGTTGGTGTGTTGTCTGTGTGTGTGAGTGAGAGAGAGAGAGAGCGTACGTGCTCATGCACAATTTGTTGGTGTGTTGTCTGTGTGTGAGAGAGAGAGAGAGCATACGTGCTCATGCACAATTTGTTGGTGTGTTGTCTGTGTGTGTGAGTGAGAGAGAGAGCGTACGTGCTCATGCACAATTTGTTGGTGTGTTGTCTGTGTGAGAGAGAGAGAGAGAGAGCGTACGTGCTCATGCACAATTTGTTGGTGTGTTGTGTGTGTATGAGAGGGAGAGAGAGAGCATGCATGCGTTAATGGTCAACTTAGGACGATCGATAATTTGACCACCAGGGGGCAGTCAAACCAGTATGGGGCTTAGCGCGTGATATTCTTAGTTGGGCGTAGTGAGAGAGAGAGGGAGGGACTCATCTCTTAGCGAGGGACTCATCTCCCTCTCTCTCTCTCACTACGCCCAACTAAGAATATCACACGCTAAGCCCCTACTGGTTTGATTGCCCCCTGGCGGTCAAATCATCGTCCTAAGTTGACCATTTTATCTTCTCTTTCACGGCACACCTACCACCACCACCACCCACATTGTACTCATTCGCTGATTCAGGACTTTGTACATGTTTTGTGTTCGTTAATCCACTTGTTGATGTTCCGTAGTGATGTTGCAGGCGTGTAGCATGTATGTATTTCACTGTACAGTACAGTAGATTTTCTGAATTTGTGGCTTTGTCTGGCATCGTTTAAAGGCACAGTGGAACCTTCCTAGTAACCCTTTTCACCGCCAACGTCGCATTTTTACCCCACAATGATTTAACACCCATGTCACTAAAAGGCATCAAATCAGGGTCTGTTATCCAAAGACCCTGTCCTCTTAATTTTGGGAGGTAAGGATAGGCCTTACTTTCAATATGTCACACAGGAATCCCCAGTATTGCAGACAGATTTTGTTCTCTACCCAGGTAAGTTTGGTGGAATTTTTTTGCTGAAAAATGGCTGGCGGTGAAAGGGTTAAGACCTTGAAAAATCAGCCCAACCTTAATAATAATAATAATAATAGTACTTATATAGCGGAGGTGGACACTTACAGTCAATTATTTAATAGGGAGGTGGACACTCAATAGTCTGGGTATGAAGGGGGGGAAATCGGGGAGACATTTTTTTGGTCACATCTTAGAGGGAGTGTTCATAGGGAAGGTCTTTGTAGGGAGGTTCCACTGTGTGATTGCTGAACCAAGATGCTGGAAAGTTGAAGAGAGAGGGAGGGAGAGAGAGAGGGGGTGTGAAAAATAGAGCAAGAATAGCCGACATTTGTTAAACATTGTTAAAATAACTTATTATTGATGTTATTGCAAAAACTAAGAACTTGTATTAAAAAAGACTTCAAATAATGTTAAAATTGGGATTATGCTTTTTATATTTCTGTAGTCTTTTCTTTTAAACAAGTTATGTTTTCATAATATGTTCATTAATGTGTCAAATGACTATCTAAAGATAGTCCGTTTTGACTCCAAGCCATCGTAATCTCCTTTGAAATGCCGGACAATTGGGGGTCGATTCGACAACCAAGTGACCAGTGATCGATAGCTTTGCGTTTTTGGGAAACGTTGGGCAAATGTTTGTTTGATAGGGGACATTGAGTTGATGTATGTGACAGCTTTTTAATTCAACAACTTACCAAGGTGTTGATGTCTAAGTTTTCTATCTGCATGTACACACACACACACACACACTCATATGCATGCGCATGCCCGCATACACACACACACACAGATGCATGCCCCAAGAATTTTTAGCATAATAAATTCATCACCAAAAGTATTTGTAGAAGACCAAAAATAATTTTTTTAAATAAATCACCCCCAAAAATAACATGAAATCTTTCAGGATGAAAAGTAGATTACTAAGAAAATGATTTCAAACAAAAATAAGCTGCAGTAGTATTGTGAAAATAGAATAATATTAAACACAGATTCAAAGAAATGAAAGTTTGTCATAAAAAACTCATGTTTTCAAAATCAATTGCTAAACTTAGAAACTCAAACTAAACCAAAACAATCCACCCAACACAACTTGTTGAAAAATAATTAAAAAGAAAACTAATAAAAACAAACTTTTAAAGCAAATCTAACAATCTAACATTGCCATTTCCAAATAGATTTATGCTATCTGGTATAAAATCAACACTACAAACCAACAACCAATATTGTAACAAAAAAAAATTGTATTTTTCCGTTTTTGCCTTTCTTACCATACATAAAGCTGTATTTTAGGAACATTTTTAGTAATACCTTTTTGAATACTAACCCTAACCCTAACCCTACCCCTAAACCTAAAACTAGACTGCAGAACACTGCGAGTCACAGTTGTGGTTCGTTGCCTTTTCCCGTCTCGTGTGGGGGGTTAGGGTTAGGGTTAGGGTTAGTATTCCAAAAAGGTTATTAGCTAAAAATGTTCCTAAAATACAGCTTTATGTATGGTAAGAAAGGCAATAACGGAAAAATACAATTAACCGAGATAGGTAGGGGGGGTGGCACATCTTGACCTTTACCAAAAAAATTTAATTGTATATGAAAAAGAGAGAGAGAATCCTATATAAACAGAAAACACCATTTCCAATAAATCCATGCAATATGTTGAAAAATGGAGACTCTACGTCATTAAAATCACAATGTTGGCTTGTGAACAAGTTAAAAACTAAATAACGCAACGTTAATACCATTTCGGGGGCCATTGTCGGGGTGTTTTGAAGGCTGGTTTTGAAACGAATTTAAACAGACAAAAGCAATTAATTTATTCCTGGTTTTCCCTCCCCTACCTGCCATAAGCTGAACTTGCCGTTGTGTCTGTGTGTGTTTAAAGAAAGAATAACTCTTCCATTCCTACATTTGGAGTTGCTGTTCTTGGCGTTTTATCGTTTTCGGACCAAAAAAATGTCCCACCAATCGTGAAAGTTGGATTTTTTTTTTTTCCGAACTGGACGTCCAAAGTCAACTTGGAACGAAAGGAGGAAGTAGTTTTTCTTTCTTTTTTTTTTTTTTTGTCTTGGTTTTTTTTTTAATGAATTATTTAATGTTTCCTTGTGTTCTGCTTGTGTCTGTCCAATTTGAAGTGCAATTTTCTATACTTGTATCTATATATAAATAATAAAGATATATGTTTACACCATTTTAGTTTTTAGTTGGGTAGACAAGTAGCCAATGTCTCTCGATCGTTACTCAGAATGTACAGATAATGTGTGTGTGGGGGGGGGTTGTTTTTGTTTTTTTCCCGTTTTGAATTGACTATGTATTGGATTTGATTTTTATTTTCATGACCACTTGCCATAAGACTGAATCCCCGTGGCACCGAGTTTTGGATTTGTCGTTTGCATGAAAGAAAAAACAACATGATATTGTCCTGCATGTTTTTATTAGTTCTCTTCTTTTTTCTCTCTGCCATCCTCACTTTCTCTCTAGATTTCTCTGTCTCTCATTTCTCTACTCTCTCCATGTCTTTGTATGTGTACGTCTCTCAGAATCTCTATGTTTCTCTCAGTCTCTCTCTCTGCCCACTGTTTTTATCCATTTGATATGTCATCAATATTACTTGAATGTACTCAGCTGTGTAAAAGACAGCATCATTTATATGCCTCTGTAGAAATTCATCTGCTCTCTCTCTCTCTCTCTCTCTCTCTCTCTCTCTCTCTCTCTCTCTCTCTCTCTCTCTCTCATAATTTAAATCATTATATATTTTTTTTCTCTCCTCCAATGGACCAACTCATTAACACAAATGTTACGTTTCTGAATTCATTTTTGTGAATGAGTCTGCGGCACACATTTGCCATCCGTTTAAATGCATTTGTATGTCATTTTTGCATGAATCATTTGTGCTCCATGGGTTGATGGTTGGGTGGGTTTTTTGAGGGGTGGTGTATCTTTTTATCAAAAAGGTTTTTATTGTTTCCGAAAAAATTACAGATCGTTGAAATCATCTGTAACTCCTATTTCTGTTTGTTGTTTTGATCATCCATACCTCTCAATCTCCCCCACCCCCCACCCCTCTGCAATTCCTCGCAAATTTCACCTGATCAGCCGAAACGGAACAAATCAACCATTGATGAGTCACAATATCGCATGCATTGGTAGTGACCTTTATGTAGGTGAGTCATTCATAACTGACGAGCCAAAATGTTATGCATTGTTAGCGTTCATTATGTCCGTAAGTAATGGACCCTGATGTTGTTTTCGTTCCCCAGCTTAAGCGCTCTGGGGGCACACCCAGTGCCATGTGAACATTTCGCATGGCCTTGAGTGGGAAGATTACGTGTATGGCTGCTTTTAAAGGGCCCCGCCACATGGGCGGCCATACTCCGACTTCAGGGGACATTGATCCTGATCAACTTTATCGTTTTGCATGGCAAATACCCAAAAAGTGTTTTGAAGTTCTTCAAGCATTTCTTTTATTTGTTTGCGTGTTTCTATTACCAGTAGTTGGTTTTTTTAGTTAATTCTTTCTGCGTTGATCGTATGATATGAAATGTCATTGCATGATTTGTTATATGTGTAGATCCTTTATGCATGGCGTTATTATATGTACACCAATAGATCGTTTTTACCCAGCGTTGTTGCATCGTAAAGAACGTTTGTGCATGATGAGTAGCAACGTTGATCAATACGAGTAGTGAAATCACTTATCTTTTCTTTCCTTACACCATTTGGACTTGGTATATGTATGTTTGTGCGTGTCTAAAACTTGATACACTGTATATGAATACCGACTGGGGGGGGTTCTGCATTATAATAATTGTTACTATTATTATGCTTGAAATGTTTTGACTTAGCCACACTATGCTTGTGCTCTATTGTCTAAGGCATTTGATTTGGTTGACTCAGTAGTGAGAGGCATTCGAAAATTCAAGAGTACAAAACGAAACAAAAGTTGGAGTGGTAGCGACATTCAGTTTGCTGTTACAACGGTCTCTACGCATAAGCATAGATAATTTATGCTCTCTCTGTATGTGTGTGTGCGTGTCTCGCTTGAGCTTTGTTTTGAATTTCCCACTTTGCTTTCATCGACCAAGTCTTTGTCTGTTTTGTTGTTGTTGATGTACCCTGGCTAAAAGGCTCCAGGGATCGTCCCAACAGTGGGAAGCACTTGAACACTATGGTACAAATGCATCAGCTTCAGCTTTGTCTTGAATTTCCCACTTTGCTTTCATCGACCAAGTCTTTGTTTGTTTTTGTTGTCATACCCTGGCTAAAAGGCTCCAGGGATCGTCCCAACAGCGGGAAGCACTTGAACACTATGGTACAAATGCATCAGCTAGGGGATGAGGACATTACGTGTGTGACCGTTTTTTTTTTTTATTGCCCCATCACGTGGGCAGCCGCACTCCGACTTCGGGGAAGTCAGAGACACAGGGCTCCCAATCGTCCCGCAAAACAAGGGGTCCCAGGGACTCCTTCACTTACAGTATAGAGGGTCCTAGAGGCGGGATAGAGGGTCCCAGTGGCATTGTGAATGCTAAAAATAATTTTTCTAGTGCATCCCTGGAACCCCCTGCACATTCTTTTAGAGGGTCCTTGAGAATGTTCGTGCTTCATAGGCCCCCAAATGGGGGTCCCTGGGAGCGCTGAGTCTGGGTTTTTTGTCATTTTTGCTTCTTCGTGGACCAGAATAACATGTGCCCTACAATTTTAGTAAGCTGGAAATAGCTTGTTGAATGACTGGGGGTGAGAGAGTTAACCCTTTCACCGCCAAAGTCGCAGTTTAGCACCACAGTGATTTAACACCTATGTCACTAAAATGCATCAAATTGGGGTCTATTATCCAAAGATTCACTTGTCTTAGTTTTGGGAAGTAAGGATAGACCTTATTTATTATATGTCACAGAAGAATCCACAATACTGCCGATGGATTTTGTTCTCTACCCAGGTAATTTTGATGGACAAATTTGGCTGAAATATGGCTGGCGGTGAAAGGGTTAATGTGCTTAGACTAAGCATGGTCTTAACCTTCAGTTAAACACTATGTGGGGATCCGCTTTACGACAACAAAGGATGAACTACTTCTTTGTCGATCGCTCACACAGTTTCCTGTCATTATAAGTGCAGATTCGTCATGCTGCTGTTATGCGCCTAAGGAATAGTTAGGCCCAGTTTTGTGCTGGAAAGATGCCCTGAGTTGGGTTTCTTAGATGCTATGGTATCGCGAGCGTGCAACGTCGAACGCCACATTGGATATATCTTTCTCTTTGTCAGCGTGTGGTCTAGCTAGGCATTGAACTCGTAATCGTCCTATTGATCACATTTCACGTGATCCGTCATTCTGTTTTGTTAACCCTTTCACCACCAAATTCGCATTTTAGCACCACAGTGATTTAACACCTATGTCACTAAAAGGCATCAAATTGGGGTCTATTATCCAAAGACCCTATTGTCTTAGTTTTGGGAAGTAAGGATAGACCTAATTTTATATATGTCACAGAAGAATCCCCCAATACTGCAGATGGATTTTATTCTCTATCCAGGTAAATGTAATGGACATTTTTGGTTGAAATATGGCTGGCAGTGAAAGGGTTAAATGCATGGGTGCAACTTTTCCTGGTATACAAGGATTTCCTGTTTTTTCAATTTTACCAGAAAAGGAAGTTCCTTTTTTTTTTTTTGTCAAACAAGATCTTTGTGTGTCGACTGTATTTTTGAAACACTTTAAAATAAACATTTGTATAAATGGTGGAAAAAGCAAATTGAAATACCTTCATAAATCATTTCTTTCTTCAGCTGCAGGGGGACATTACCCCTGGACCCCGGCCTTTCAGGGTTTTTTTATTTTGTGTAGTAGCACCCATGTAAATGCCCTTAGATTCTGTAAGAAGACCACTTGCTGTACATTTGTCATTGATTACATGCTCCAGCTGTGTTCTTTGTTGTTTTATAAGTGATGTGTCACGCTTTTTCAACAATTTTCCCTTTCCGTTCTTTCTGCTCCCTATTCGTAACTGGTGTCCCAGGTAACACATTGTCTAAGTGTGTGTGTGTGCATGCATATGTGTGTGTGTATGTTTGTTTGTGTGTGTGTGCTAAGTGTGTGTGTGTGCATGCATATGTGTGTGTGTATGTTTGTTTGTGTGTGTGTGCATGCATGCATATGTGTGTGTGTGTATGTGTGCATGCATGCTTGTGTATGTGCATGCATGTGTATGTATTTTTTTTTCTATGATGGATTTTGACTCATGCATTTTTCTAATTTTCTGTCTTTTTACCTGTCATGTTGGTTTTTTGTTTTGTTTTTGTTTCTTTTTAATGTGTTGGGGGGGGGGGGGGGGGGGGGGGGGGGGGGGGGGGGGGGGGGGGGGGGCACTTGTGCATATTTCCAAGTTTTCAATATTTTTTAAAATGTTGTTTCGTTTCTTTCCCTTCTTCCAGTTAAGTGCCCACAATCAACAATTTGATTTTTATGGCACACTTTCGGTCGAGGTCCAAAGTCGGAGAAACAAAAGAATAAAATAAAATAGCAACATAAAATTAAAATAAAAAGAGAGAGAGCAAAGGAAAAAGAGAAAACCCTAATCTACAATGACCCAGCCAGCTGGTTCTCCCTGTGGATCCCCACCATGATGCCGCGTCAGAACAGGAGCAAAAATCGTTGTTTGATGGATGCCTGGAAGGTGCTGGGACAGGTGGCAGACACAGCCACCCCAGGTAGCCCGTTCCAGTCGCGGATGGTTCGAGGGGAAAAAAGTATGTTAGAATCAGAACAATGCCAAGTGTTTTTTGTCTGTCTGCGTCTTGTCTTTGTCTTCTCTCCTCTGTGTAACTTGTTTTGTTTGTGTTTTTGTTTGTTTGTTCGTTTTTCCTAATTTACCGTTGCTAGGCATAGAGATAGCCTTTACCAGTCCCAATTCATTATCAAATCTGAATCTTTTATTCTGTGTGTGTCTCTCTGTCTGTCTGTCAAGGACAGATTGTAAGAATAGCCCTCTAAAATCTCGATCCTTGCGTAATAGTTTTCAAGTGTCTCTCTCTCTCTCTCTCTCTCTCTCTCTCTCTCTCTCTCTCTCTCTCTCTCTCTCTCTCTCTTGTATAATTGAAACATTATTTTATTTTGGTGTAGTTTGTACGCTCTCTCTCTCTCTTTAAGCATCGCCTAAAATCTTTATCCTTGTCAAAGAAAGTTTTCCAGTGTCCAGTCTCTCTCTCTCTCTCTCTCTCTCTCTCTCTCTCTCTCTCTCTCTCTCTCTCTCTCTCTCTCTCTCTATCTCTCTAATCTCATTCTTTTATTTTGGTGTAGTTTGATTTCTGCTCTACTAACAGTTGTGTTCTTGCTCTCTCTCTCTCTCTCTCTCTCTCTCTCTCTCTCTCTCTCCTCTCTCTCTCTCTCTCTCTTTATTGTGTTATTGAAACATTCTTTTATTTTGGTGTAGTTTGATTGGATGCTCTACTGATGTAACAGTTGTGTTCTCTCTCTCTCTCTCTCTCTCTCTCTCTCTCTCTGTCTCTCTCTCTCTGTCTCTCTCTCTCTCTCTCTCTCTCTCTCTCTGTCTCTCTCTCTCTCTCTCTGTTTTCTCTCTCTGTCTCTCTCTGTCTCTCTCTGTCTCTCTCTCTCTCTATCTGTTCTCTCTCTCTCTCTCTCTCTCTCTCTTTCTCTCTCTGACTCTCATCTCTCTCTGTCTCTCTCTCTGTGTCTCTCTCTGTCTCTCTCTGTAACAATCTCTCCTCTCTCTCTCTCTCTCTCTCTCTCTCTCTCTCTCTCTCTCTCTCTCTCTCTCTCTCTCTCTCTCTCTCTCTCTCTCTCTCTCTCTCTCTCTCTCTCTCTCTCTCTCTCTCTCTCTGTGAAATTTACACCAACAAGGACTGCTTGAGAAGTCTGTTTCATTTTGACATTGGTAATATAATCATTTCAGATGTTGTTGACCACAGAACTACTCTCCATTTCATTCAATCGTCCTGTCCTGTATTGCGTCTACATGTATGCACACGCTCTTTCTCCTGTGCATGTTTGTTTGTGTGTGTGTGTGTAATTGGTTTGGTTTTTGTCCACGTTTTTCAAATTTTAAAATGTTCATGCTTTTAGTCGGCTTTGTAAAAACAAAATGGCAATTTGATTGTATGCTCGTCCCGTTTACTTTTGTTCCATGATAATTAGATTTTTTGAAAATTCTTCTTTTTTTTTACACAAAATAAATGCTTGTGAATTGAATTTTGTTGGGGGGGGTTGAATGAAAAGGTTGATGCAATGAAAAATGTGAACAATTTTTTTTTTTAGTTTTGTTTTGCTTTTTCAACTCTTTATGTTTGTTTGTTTTCTCATCTCTTTTATGTATTGTGCATGGAACCTTATTTTGTACATGACGCATGCGTAGAATACCTTGTCCTTTTTTGGTACTACCTAGAAATAACCCCTTTTTGCTTGTTTGGTGGTACCCCCCCCCCCCCCCCCCACCTACCCACCCTCTGTCCTTGTTTGCGTTTTTATTTTAATTATTTAAGATTGTATTTTATATATACAAGATAATGTATGTCTCAGCTGTAGCCTAGTTTACAGTACTTAAGATGCTATTCATATTTTGTGCTTTTTTTTTTTTTTTTTTTTGGGGGGTTGCTCCTTTCCCCCCTCCCCCCCCCCCCCCCCCCCCCCCCCCCCCCCCCCCCCCCCCCCCCCCCCCCCAACACAAAATACATGTAAATGTATACCTTTACTGTGCAAAGTCAACCTGTCTAGTCTCATTTAAAGAATGGAATAAACTTTTTATTATTACCAAGTCCTTCAAAAGAAAGTGTCCATTTGCCTGGGTTTTGTGTGTGTGTGTGTGTGGTGATAGTTTTGTGTGTGTGTGTGTGTGTGGTGATAGTTTTTGTGTGTGTGTGTGTGTGGTGATAGTTTGTGTGTGTGTGTGTGTGTGGTGATAGTTTGGTGGTAATGTGTGTGTGGTGATAGTTTTGTGTGTGTGTGTGTGTGTGGTGATAGTTTTGTGTGTGTGTGTGTGTGTGGTGATATTTGTGTGTGTGTGGTGGTGGTAATGTATGATGGGTGAGGTTTTTAAGTGAATTTGATTTTGATTTTTTTTCTACATACATCTGTGTGTGTCTGTCTGTCTCTGTCTGTCTGTGTTTCTCTCTCTTCCTCTGTCTGTCTCTCTCTCTCTGTCTGTCTCTCTCTTCCTCTCTCTCTCTCTCTGTCTGTCTCTCTTCCTCTGTCTGTCTCTCTCTCTCTCTCTCTCTCTCTCTCTCTCTCTCTCTCTCTCTCTCTCTCTCTCTCTCTCTCTCTCTCTCTCTCTCTTTCTCTTGTCTGTCTCTGTCTTGGTAGTGCTATGCATGTACTATATTACAAGTAATCTTCGAGCGCTCAGTTTCCTGTCGTATGAGCGCAGATGCGTCATGCTGCCATTATGCGCCTAAGAAATAGGCCCAGCATGTCCGTCTTTGGCTGGAGAAAATCTTTGTAAGAGTTTCTAGAAAAAAAAGAATGGACCAAGAAGTTAGAAAGATAGTAGATGAAGTAAGTAGGCCTAAAGGGAAAAGGCAGAGTCGAGGAGAGTGACCGATTAGAGGAAGTTACAAGCACAGAACTTACAAAAGGTGGGGGAACTATTTGTACGAAAGACTCCCCCCCCCCTCTCCGTACCCCCACGGGGAGAAACTCGTGGAGGGGGTGGTGTCGTTCAGCTCCCCATATGGAGGCACGAGGCATCCACCCACTGCCCTGTTTAAAGGCCATAACCCCACATCAACAACCTATTTAAGGACACACTGACGCAACACAATTAAGTCCCTTGGTTTTTTTCTGGGTAGCTGTGACCCACATACAAATGTTCCCCAACTTCAAATTGAGGCTGCTCTTTAAAATGTTTCGTTTTCAATTTGGAGGCATTTGTATGGGAGTCAAACCTGGTCAAAACAAGATTTCTTATCAGCTATAAGAGGGAAAACACAGAAACCCGTGGCTTTGACACATGATCTGGTGGGTCTTTAAGGGCCATAGCCCCACATCAGCAACCCATTTAATGACCGCTGACGGTGCTCATGCAGTTACTGAAATGCTCCTAGGTGAAATTTGAACCCCAGTCGCGACCCTGGCTAAAAGACACCAGGGATCATCCCAACAGCGGAAGCACTCGAACTCTATGGTACAAG
This sequence comes from Phymorhynchus buccinoides, assembly GCA_017654935.2. Lineage (NCBI taxonomy): Eukaryota > Metazoa > Mollusca > Gastropoda > Neogastropoda > Raphitomidae > Phymorhynchus > Phymorhynchus buccinoides. Next base: position 9,969,370 of record CM065702.1, read on the forward strand.
TGCATCAGTTACGGATGAGAACATTACGTAGGTAGGGGAAGACGGGGTAAAAAGCGCATGGACGGGTAAGAAGCCCACCCCAATTATCTCATGAAATGAAGCAAATTTCAGTCTCATTTTGCCCGTGAGACGAGCGTTAATGTCTAGCATTCGTCTCATGGGCAAATTTGACTGAAATTTTCTTTATTTCATGAGATAATTGGGGTGGGCTTCTTACCCGCCCATGCGCTTTTTACCCCGTCTTCCCCTAGGTAGGTAGGGACAAAACAAGCCGTAAAGCTTTTTCAAACAGTCCCGTCTTTTATGATTTTTCTGGTCAATGTTTCTTTTTGGTCAAGGTTGATGCGGCATACATTTTCCTCATAAATCATTATTCGTCATAGCTTCTAAAAACTTCTAAAATTTTTGGTAATGTATCCAGACGATTTTTAAACATATTAGTATGAAGTGCACATTTTATGTCAGTAGGCAATTCGTTCCACATGTTAGTAATTCTGTTACCAAAACAATTTTGTCTTATGTTAGTATTATATCTTTTAACAAAAACTTTACCATTACGTGTGTGACCGTTTTTGATTACCCCACCACGTGGGCAGCCACACTCCGACTTTGGGGGATTTTGGAGACTGGTGATGTTATGCTAGGAGCTTGTCATGGCTAAAGACAATCCCTGCATTAACTATGCGCAGAGCATAGCAATATTTTGATGTAGCCTTGGTGTTCTAGCTTATGTCAATTGGTCTGACAACCCTTAAGTAAATAAAATAAAGGTCTATGGCCCAACACCCCCCGCGCGCACATGCGCGCGCACACACACTCTTTGCTCAAAGATAGTTTTCTATTTTATTTTTCGCATTGCGCAACCTCTCAAGCCACTAATGTCTACTGAGACGGCTAGTCCGTCCGCTTATGGGATCATATGAATGGCAAATTAGGGTTAAGGCATGTCCTTTGGCACACATGTACCTTAGACCCTCCCCTAACATAAAATGATGGGAAACACTTCGCAGCTGGTGGTTTCTGTGAGAAACAGGCCCCTTTGTGACGTCACTAGAGCAACGTGCCTGCTTTACCACGTAAGCCTTCGCACACTAGCGTCAAGATCTCGAGATCGTAGCGATTTTTTTGCTGCAAGGCGCAGTTTGATGCGCCGCTTGCGTGTGTGAGATTCGCGGCGCGGCAGGATTTTTTATGCGTAGCTGCGCGATTTTTGTGTGTGTGTGTGTGTGTGTTGTGTGTGTGTGTGAGAGCATGTGAGTGTGTTGTGTGTGTTGTGTGTGTGTGTGAGCATGCATGTGTGCATACATGTGTGCGTGTGTGTGTGTGTGTGTGTGTGTGTGTGTGTGTGTGTGTGTGTGTGTGTGTGTGTGTGTGTGTGTGTGTGTGTGTGTGAGTGTGTGTGTGTGTGTGTGTGTTGTGTGTGTCTTTCTCTCTCTGTCTGTCTCTCTGTCTCTCTCTCTCTCTCTCTCTCTCTCTCTCTCTCTCTCTCTCTCTCTCTCTCAATCTTGAATAACTTCAATAAGAGGAAGATTGAATAAGAGGTTTGTGCTGTTTTGTGGTGTGTGTGTGTGTGTGTGTGTGTGTGTGTTGTGTGTCTTTCTCTATCTCTCTGTCTCTGTCTCTGTCTCTGTCTCTGTCTCTCTCTCTCTCTCTCTCTCTCTCTCTCTCTCTCTCTCTCTCTCTCTCTCTCTCTCTCTCTCTCTCTGAATCTTGAATAACTTGAATAAGAGGTTTGTGCTGTGTTTTGTGGTCACACACACACACTGCAAGTAAGAAGTGTCTGTGTGTGCAAGTAAAAATATGAAGGAAAGGAAATGTTAAAAAGTGTTATGACCTTCGAGGGAGATCACTCTTACCAACGCCAAATAAGCCAGGAAGAGCTATTTCCGAATATCATCTATTGTAAATTAAAACAGACACTTTGAATCTTAAAAAAACATCAAGTACTAGAAATATCATAGTTTGATTATTTGAAGATTGTAAAAAGCATAAGAAAAACGACAAATGTCTTGGGTATGTCAAACAAAATTATCAAACAAATTATATATCAAATCATAATATGATCTATGATTTTCAGAAATTATGATAACTTCCTAATACCACATTCCCCCCCACTATAACATGGATTATGAAGGCAATGCTGCACATGGTTGTTACTCATAATGTTCCATCTGTGTCCTTAAGCCAAGGGTCCCGAGACATAATTAGGCTAATCTATAAACTAATATGCGATTTTGAGAATAAGACATATATTTTCTTTCAGCAAGTTACTAAGAATTCAGAGATTAAAAAATAAAATTGTATGTAGACAATTCAGTATTGTAAAATATGAACTAAATGAACCAAGTTATGTAGGCTAGTTCTCTTAAGCATTTAGCTGTAATCACTTGAATTTTTTTTTTTTAAGTGGTGGGTGTGGAAGTAAGAAAAGAGACAGTGGTCAGTAGACATGTTCTGTTTTCTTGTGATGAAGAACAATGCACCGGTTATGACTAAGCATGTTGTCAAAGAGAAAAGACTAATTTTCTGGTTACTTGTACTACAGGAAAACTGAACAGTAGTAAATTTGTCAATCTGTTGGACTTTAAATGACCACTGTATCTCTGTATCTTCCATGTAGCTTGTAGTGTGTTTCCCACACATTTTGCACTCAATACATGTAAACGACATGTGTGCAAAGAGAAATTATTTAATCCCTTCAGATGAGATTGCTTGACTTAACCTGGCTGAAAAATCAGTCATAATGCTTAACTAGAGGGCTTGTTTGCCTTTGAGAACATGACAGGATTCTCCCCTCCACCAGCCTTTCTCTCCCCACTTCCGGCTCTGATTGATACCAGAAGTGTTGCATCATTAATCTTTAATAATCACACAAAATAAGAATGCATTTCGTGCAGCCGTTTTCGAGTTATTTAAGATTAAAATGTACCCAAATTTGGCCATTTCCAACCCACTTCCGGTTTTAGGTTTGAAACGGAAGTGTTGCACCATAACTCCTGAGTAAATACTGAAAATATGATTGTATTTTGTGCAGCTGTTTCCGATATATTCAAGATTAAAAATTGGTCAAATTTTGCAAATGTTTGGCCACTTTTTGGCCAATTGGTTTTATATTGACAATTTAGCATGAGTATATCATCCTTCAATTGTCCTGCAAATTTCAGCGAGATTCGATTAAAAAAACAAAATCCATCAATGGAAATAAATGAAAGTGACGCAACCTAATTTACATAAATTTGAATAACTTCCAAACTATTTAACATATGATCAACAAACTCCTTTCAGACCTGGGTCAGAGTAAGGGCTACAAAATCTTTAGCAAAAGCTGCATGACCATAGCTAAGGCACTTCCGGTTCAATAATGTACCGTAAATGTTGCAAATCTACTTTAGAGAACATTCTGAAAATATGAACGAAATCTGTTCTGCCGTTTTTGAGTTAATGAAGATGGAAATTTTGCGGTTTTTCGGCCATATTTCGCCGAATGTTTGGCAAAATAATTTAATATTACTAATTTGGCAATCACTTAATGCCTCGCAACTTTCCTGAAAATCTCAGCCAAATCGGACCAAAAGGGGGCAGAAAAAGAAGGGGGAAAAAACTCTTACAAATGCAATAGTGTTCTACCTAAAGGGCAGAATCCTAATAAAACTGAAGAAAATTGTACAATTTCAGTAAACTTTGTAACAAAAGAAATTCAGACACCTACAGTTTTGACATAAGCCAGCAACCATACATTTTTTATAAGGCACAAAATGCAATGCTTGTGCCTCATTCACGGACCTACATATTAGCTAAGGTAGGTCCGTGGCCTCATTATATGACGTTGCAGGGGAGAAGCTAAGCAGCTACAGTAGGAATGCATAAAAGCGTCAAAAGTAATGAGATCTGAAATCTGCCGGACTTTAAATGACCACTGCATCTACCCTCCATCGTGTAGATGGTGTTTCCCACGCTGTCCTTGCTCAGGACAATGTAAACAACATGTGTGTAAAGGGAAATCCCCTAACCCCTTGTGACAATTTACAGAGGCTTTACTGAATCTATATTTGCCTTAGAGGGATTCCAGAATAACTGGAAGAAGAAATTTTTGGTGTTTTACGTCCTCTCGACCCGGGAAGGCACATATGGGACATGTGTATTAGTAGGGTATGTGAAAATAAGGAAAAAGACATTTGACAAGACAGACAAAGACAGAACATGGACAGTACATATAATGGGGAGGAGGTGGTGGAATTCCCTCTGTGCGCATGTTAAAATATTCTTTTCAAAGGATTGGGAATCAGGGTTCGTGTTAAGACATATGGTGAACCAAAGTTCATACTAAAAGGAATCTATATATATAAAATGTTGTGTTTGGTAAAAAGCTTGTGTATCTTATCTGACCCGACCGAAACGTTCCAATTCATTCAAATTCCAGGGCTACTGGGTTTAAAAGGCAAGAAATATCTTTATTTTATTATTAAAAGCCAGATGTGGCCATATATATTTTAAAATTTATATTTACAAAGGTTTATTTAACTTATTTACAAAAATTTGCGACTTGATAACTCAAGTCAAAGGGCAAAGGCCCTAATTATGTGATAAAATTTTAAAATATCCTACCGGGGGAGAGAACTCTCTCCAGAATAACTGGACACACCCAGGTGCACTTTTGCCGAGACCACTGCTATGAAAGGATGCCCGACCTAGGCCTAAGCGAGTTTCTTATATCCGAGTTTTGATCATAGATAAGAAAGAAGAAGTTCGGCAGGGAAATTTGTTTGCTTCATTATAAGCAAGTTTTCTTATAAACGAGTGTCTTATAAGCGGATTCGGCTGTATCTTTCTATATTAAGGTTAGAGTGTCTGTGACGTAGCTGCTCTGGCGTACATTTTCATTTTTTTTTCTTTTTTGTTGTTGGAACGACTGCATTTTTTGGAACATCCTTTCAGTTCATGCCCTAATTTTAAAAAAATCGCTTATAAGAAAATCAAACTCGCTTATAAGAAAATGAACTGCAAACCAAACTCCCTTGTATGAAATCATTTTCTTATATCCGAGTTTACATCGCGGATAGGAGAACGAATTTGCTTGCTTATAACCGAGTTTTCTTATAAGCGGTTTTCTTATATCCGAGCTTTGATAGTACATAAGAAAGAAGGAATTCGGCCGGGGAAAATAAATTGCTTGCTTATAAGCGGTTTTCTTATAGGCGAGTTTCTTTTAAGCGGGTTCGGCTGTAGACTATTTTTTCCTCTCTGCCATTGCAAAGGATGGGCAGGCTCACTTAGAGCATCTTTCTATATTAAGGTAGGCTACTCTAGTCTCACTACAACTAACACAAAAGTACAGGCATTCATATTTTTTCTTCTTCTCAGCATTTACTTTGTACAGAATACTGAAGGAAAGCATGAAATTTAAGGAACAAAAATAACTCAGTTAGTCTTGCAATCAAGTGCCTGTACCGGTAATAGTGTCTGTGACGTAGCTGCTCTGACGTAAATGTTCCTCTTTTATTTGTTTTGTTGGAACAGCTGCACTTTTTGGAACATCCTTTCAGTTCATACCCTAATTTTTGTTTGTGGCTCAAGCCACACACCTATAACTCACTTTGTCGGTCGGTCGGTCTGTCTGTCTGTCTGTCGGTCGGTCTGTCGGTCTGTCGTTCCAAAATTGTCGCACTTCAAATCGAGGCTACACTTCTGGCCGCTCTTTAAAATGATGTATTTTAAAAGCGTACAAAATAATAAACATATGTAATACAGACACTACAACAGACACGACGAGTATGTGGTGCTTCTTTTGATGAGTATAAGTAGGATACATAGTTTTAAATGTAAAAGATATAAAAAGTTACGAAATGGTGCAGAGATAACATTCTGGTTTACAGATTAAAATTATTGAAAATCCAGGGGAGGTAACTCATGATTGGAGTGGTAAAAATAGACCACGTGCCACAAACTATTGCGATTTCACACTTGTTTTAAAATTGCTTATAAGAAAATCAAACTCTTTATAAGAAAATGAACTGCAAACCAACTCCCTTGTATGAAATCATTTTCTTATATCCAAGTTTACATTGCGGATGGGAGAACGAATTTGCTTCATTATAACCGAGTTTTCTTATAAGCGGTTTTCTTATATCCGAGTTTTGATAATGCATAAGAAAGAAAGAGTTCGGCCGGGGGGGGGGGGGGGGAAATTGCTTTCTTATAAGCGGGTTTTCTTATAAGCGGGTTTTCTTATAAGCGGGTTTTCTTATAAGCGGGTTTCTTATAAGCGGGTTTGACTGTATCAGATGTCTTTATAGTTCTTTGGTCTCTTAGAGTTTGTACAATTCCTGCTCAGTGGAAGTCCTCTACAATATGCCCAGTCCCCCAAAAACGCAGTCCATCGTGCCTCAATGACTATCGTCCTGTCGCACTCACATCAATAATTGTTATGAAATGTCAGTTTGAAAAAATCGTCTTACACCGTCTTCTCAAGACCACAACAGAGCATCTTGACCCGCTTCAATTTGCATACAAGCAGAACAGATCCACAGATGATGCAACACTCACACTTAATTCTACATAATGCATACACTCATCTAGAAAACCGAAATCCTTTTGTCAGAATTCTCTTCATTGACTTCTCGTCTGCTTTTAACACCATACAACCCCATATTTTAGCAAAGAAACTAATAAACATGAGTGTCAACAATAGACTAGTTTTATGGATCATAGATTTCCTACTTAAACGCACGCAGACTGTGAGATTTCAAAACGCTCTGTCCTCCACAATGTCTGTATCCACCGGCTGTCCCCAAGGCACTGTCCTATCTCCTGTTCTCTTCACCCTTTACACAAATGACTGTAAACGAACAGATTCTGCCCCTGCCATTAAATACTCAGATGGTACAGCTTTAGTTGACCTTTCTAATTCAGATAGTACTTACTTTGAGCAGGTTGGAAAGTTTGTGTCCTGGTGTGAGGAAAACTATCTTGACCTCAATGTAACAAAAACAAAAGAAATGGTAGTCGACTTTAGGAAATCTCTGGTACCAATGCCAGATCTCACAATCAAAGGTGTGACAGTCAAAAGGGTAGATGAATACAAGTATCTGGGAACAATCATAGACAATAAGTTTACTTTTAGTTCTCATGTTGATCATGTTTCCAAGAAATGCCAGACAAGGATGTACTGCCTGAGAAAGCTCAGATCTTTCAATGTTAGCACAGATCTTCTCCAAAGCTGTTATCGTTGTTTTCTTGAATCTATTATAACATTTTCGTTCATTTGTTGGTACAGTGGCTTGAATGTAAAACCCAAGGGTGTTCTGAATAAGATCGTGAATGTTGGTAGCAAGATCGTGGGTAGAAAACAAGACAATTTGTATTTGTTGTATGAAAAACGTGTAGTTCGAAAAGCCAGGGAGATCGCTAATGATCAAAGTCACGTTCTATCGCATTGCTATGAACTATTGCCATCTGATAGACGGTTCCGCACTATTCGTTGTAGAACAATTAGAAATTCAGCTAGTTTTGTCCCTAAGTCAGTCGAACTTCTGAACAAGATCTCTGCTAAGACCAAATAATGAGGAATTATACATTAGCTTAGACCTAGAGGTATATTTGGTAAGCATGTACAGTAGTATGTCACAGTGCGTGTGTGTGTAAGCGTGCGTGCGTGCGTACGTACGTGCGTGCGTGCGTGCGTGCGTGCGTGCGTGTGTGTGTGTGTGTCTGTCTGTCCGTATGTTTCTATGCCTGTGTGTGTATGTGTGTGCGTGAGAGAGAGAGAGAGAGAGAGAGAGAGAGAGAGAGAGAGAGAGAGAGAGAGAGAGAGAGAGAGAGAGAGAGAGAGAGAGAGAGAGAGAGAGAGAGAGAGAGAGAGAGGGAGGCGCATGAAATGTTGGGAACGGGAAGGGACCCAAAATATGTGAAAGCGTGGGGTGACTTGGAGAGGGTGAGGGTTTGGGGGTAGGGTGGGGGTGAACAAATGAATGCGATATGGGGAAGACGGGGTAAAAAGCGCATGGGCGGGTAAGAAGCCCACCCCAATTATCTCTTGAAATGAAGCAAATTTCAGTTTCATTTTGCCCATGAGACGAGCGTTAATGTCTAGCATTCGTCTCATGGGCAAATTTGACTGACATTTTCTTTATTTCATGAGATAATTGGGGTGGGCTTCTTACCCGCCCATGCGCTTTTTACCCCGTCTTCCCCTAATAGAAATGGTGGGAAAGAGGGCAGTTCTTAATGTTTTGATAGTCGCTTAATTTTTTGTTGTTGACCCTAACTAGGGGAAGACGGGGTAAAAAGCGCATGGGCGGGTAAGAAGCCCACCCCAATTATCTCATGAAATGAAGCAAATTTCAGTCTCATTTTTCCCATGAGACGAGCGTTAATGTCTAGCATTCGTCTCATGGGCAAATTTGACTGACATTTTCTTTATTTCATGAGATAATTGAGGTGGGCTTCTTACTCGCCCATGCGCTTTTTACCCCGTCTTCCCCTATGTTCAATTTTTGGCAAAGCATGATTTGTCATTCATTTTCCTTAGTTTTGTTTCCATCTTTCATGCATGCAAATGTGTTTCTTTGATTGTATTGTGCTTGTACGAGACCACACTGTAATTTCACCTAACGTGGTAATAAAGTATTTTTGACTTTGACGTATGCCTCTGCCTGGAGACACAACAGCAGTAGAAAAGCTTCCACATCACTGTCCAGGAAGAACTACCAGTGACCTCTCAACAGATTGCAGCAGAAACCAGAAAGGACCCGATCCTGTCCAAAGTGGGGTCACTCACTCTCAATGGGTGGCCAGCGCACAATGAGGAAAAGAACTTGCAGCCTTTCTTCAGGAGAAGGGCAACACTCTCGGTGGAAGGAGGAGTTGTTCTGTAGGGTCTGCGCGCCATTATCCCGGCAACCCTGCAGCAGCGCTTGCTGGACGAACTCCACGAACAACACCCAGGCATGGTTCGGATGAAAGCTATAGCGAGGAGCTGGGTGTGGTGGCCAAACATCGACAGTGAGATAGAGAAGAAGGTGAAGGAGTGCCATGACTGCACCAAGGTCACAAACACACCAGCCACCGCACCACTTCACCCATGGTCATGGCCTGTCAGCGTATTCAAGTGGACTTCGCGGAGTACCAGGGACAGCATTTCTTTGTGCTAGTGGATGCTCACTCAAAGTGGCCGGAGATCATCAAAATGGGTACAACAAAGACGGACAGTACCATGGCTTGTACCCACGTGTCGTCATATCCGGCCACAAGGAGCGTGCCATATTATGGGAGATCGCCATCTTAGTCAGTAACTGTGTTTCAAAAATGCCAGATCGATGCTGTTTACACACAAATCTGACTAAGATGGCGACACTTCCGTTGGAAGGGTCGAGATGCGCACGCAGGTGGGGGGGAGCCATAGCTGTGCTTCGACACCGGCTGTTTGCGTCCTACGGGTTACCCGAGGAGCTGGTCAGCGACAAAGGGCCACAATTCACTTCCGAATTGTTTGGCGAGTTCCTGAAGTCCAACGGCATACGCCACAACAGAAGTGCACCATACCACCCAGCTACGAATGGTGCAGCGGAAAGGATGGTCCAGGTCCTCAAGAAGAGCCCGGAGTGCTGTTACCAAGGCATCACCATCGACCACCATCTGAGCAACCTGCTCCTGACCTACCGTTCCACGCCTCTCTCCACCACGGGCGTGTCACCTTCGGAGCTGTTCCTCAAAAGACAGCTTCGCACCCGTCTGGCCATGGTGAGGCCAGATAAGCAAGCTGAGATCCATCTCAAGCAGGAACAAAGCCGGGCTCAGCACAACCTGAAGCTAGGGGAAGACGGGGTAAAAAGCGCATGGGCGGGTAAGAAGCCCACCCCAATTATCTCATGAAATAAAGAAAATTTCAGTCAAATTTGCCCATGAGACGAATGCTAGACATTAACGCTCGTCTCATGGGCAAAATGAGACTGAAATTTTCTTTATTTCATGAGATCATAATTGGGGTGGGCTTCTTACCCGCCCATGCGCTTTTTACCCCGTCTTCCCCTACGGGAGTTCCAGCCAGGAGACCGAGTGGCAGTCCGCAAAGTGGGCCCTAGGCATCGTTGTTCAGCGCCTAGGCCCCGTGGGCTACATGGTCAAGAGGGCACACACCACATGCCATGTTCATGTGGACCACATCATTCTGGCACCGGAGGTGAGTGAGGACAATACACAGGTGACAGTGTCCAAACCCAACATAACCCCGGTTAGGCCCATTGACCTGTATGCAGAGGCGCTTCCTCATGCGCACCCCCTTGGTCTAACCCCAGTAGAACTGTCACCTGTGCCCACTACGTCATCAGAGCCTGAACCACCATCGAGGTCTTCAGAAGGTTCCAGTCCTGTGAAGCCTGACCAGCCAGGATCGCCGCTGTAGGGGCAACGTTCCACATAGGGGAAGACGGGGTAAAAAGCGCATGGGCGGGTAAGAAGCCCACCCCAATTATCTCATGAAATGAAGCAAATTTCAGTCTCATTTTGCCCATGAGACGAGCGTTAATGTCTAGCATTCGTCTCATGGGGCAAATTTGACTTAAATTTTCTTTATTTCATGAGATAATTGGGGTGGGCTTCTTACCCGCCCATGCGCTTTTTACCCCGTCTTCCCCTACCGCAGTTCTAGGCGGATCCGAAAGGCACCAGACCGATTGGATCTATGAAGACATCATCATCATGATCATGATGGGTGTACATTGAGACTTTCGTAACTAGTTTCGTTTGATCAAGCAAAGTACACCCCAAATCCATCACATTCTAAGAATTGTTACGCGATGGACTTTCTACAGGCTGTGATTGTTACACGTACCTACAAAATAATTTCGTCGGCGCGATCGTTCGTTTCGACCTTTTCGATAAGGAGGAAGGAAGTGTTATGTCTAGTACTAGGGGAAGACGGGGTAAAAAGCGCATGGGCGGGTAAGAAGCCCACCCCAATTATCTCATGAAATAAAGAAAATTTCAGTCAAAAATTTGCCCATGAGACGAATGCTAGACATTAACGCTCGTCTCATGGGCAAAATGAGACTGAACTGAATTTGCTTCATTTCATGAGATAATTGGGGTGGGCTTCTTACCCGCCCATGCGCTTTTTACCCCGTCTTCCCCTAAATATCTATCCTTAAATAAGTATAGGCCTAAAGTTAAAGCGCCTATGGCACTAAACTCAGAAGCCACCGGCCTTATAAGGTATACCCCTATTTGCCTTAGTGGGATTCCAGAATAACTGCACACCCAGGCGCACTTTTGCCGAGACCACCCCTGCTATGAAGGGATGCCAGACCTAGGCCTAACAATTCCTTCTCTCTCTACCATTAGGCTACTGTAGTCATGAAAGTTTACAATTTATAAGCACTGCAATATCTATCTGATTGCGGGCGAGCGATTCGGGAGGGGGGCGGGAGCAGGGAAGGAGGGGTTTGATTTAAGGAAGGGGGGGGGGGGGAGGGAGGAGGAGGAGGAGGGGTTAGATCCGGGCTTTGAATTCCTCCACTGAGGCTGATGTTGTTGCCTCAGATAGGCTAGGAGACAGTTCCATTCTGCCACAGCCCTCGGAAAGAATGAAAACTTCCGGTAGTTTGTCTTACGTGATGGTAGCCTAGTAGGTAGGCTGCGGCATGCATTTGTCTTGATTGTCGGGTTGGTGGATGGGGGACTGGCCTATGACTGAGGAGTGTTGATGGCCACCTCTCCCTGCTGAAACTTGAAGAAGGTGGCCAGCCTTGCAGATCGCCGTCGAAAGCGAAACTTGAGCTAGGCCTATTCCGTGAAGCGAGAAGCTCACACATTCGTCTAGACGTAGCCTATGTCGCAGTGATTTGGCGCAGTAGTGGGCGAAAGATAACGGAACGACTGGTGCAAGAGAGCAGCTGCATCTAAGATTACTGCATCAGAGGTATGTCTTCAAATATATGGCTTGTAGTGTACTGTATCATTGGTTCACACTATATTAGTATATATAAGCTGAGGAGGAATTGTCATAATTGTGCATTTTTAACGTACAAGCATGAAATTTGGCATGATGGTTTCTTATGACGTGTTACTGTTTATCAATTCCTGACGTAGGGACATTTTCAATTCAACCCTTTCAGTGCCAGGGGCATTTTATTGCGGACAACTTTAATTTTAAAACATTCTAGTGGTGTGCATTTTCATGAAAAATGGATGAAATTTGGCATGACAGTTTCTTTTGATGTGTTTATTAATTTCTGACGTAGGGACATTTTCAATTCAGCCTTTAACCCATTCAGTACCAAGGGAATTTTGTCACAGACAGTTATAACTAAATAACATTCTAGTGTTGGGCATTTTCATGTAATAAGCATGAAATTTGGCATGATAGTTTCTTATGGTGTGTTTATCAATTTCTGACATAGGGACATTTTCAGTTCAGCCTTTAACCCATTCAGTACCAAGACAATTTTGATTGCGAACAGTTATCATAAAATTTAAAAAAAATTCTAGTGTTGGGCATATTCATGTAAGAAACCTGAAATTTGGCATGATGGTTTCTTATGGTATGTTTATCAATTTCTAATGTAGGGACATTTTCAATTTAGCCTTTAACTCTTTCAGTGCCACTGGCATTTTATCAGGGACTTATAATTTTTTTTTAGATCTAGTGGTATGCATTTTCATCTAACAAGCATGGAATTTGGCATGATAGTTTCTAATGGTGTGTTTATTTATTTCAGGTTTTCTGACGTATGGACATTTTCAATTCAGTGTTTAACCCTTTCAGTGCCAAGGGCATTTTTTCGCAGACATTTATAACTTTTAAAAAATTCTAGTGGTATGCATTTTCGCGAAATAAGCATAAAATTTGGCATGATGTTTTTTTATGGTGTGTTTATCAATTTCTAGCGAAGGGACATTTTCAATTTAGCCTTTAACTCTTTCAGTGCCAGGGGCATTTTATCAGGGACTTATAATTTTTTTAGAATCTAGTGCAGTAGTGGTATGTGTTTTTATGTAACAAGCATGGAATTTGGCATGATAGTTTCTAATGGTGTGTTTATTTATTTCTGACGTAGGGACATTTTTAATTCAGCCTTTAACCCTTTCAGTGCCAAGGGCATTTTTGCTCAGACACATAACTAAAAAAATTCTAGTGGTATGCATTTTCGAGAAATAAGCATGGAATTTGGCATGATTGATAGTTTGTTATGGTGTGCTTATCAATTTCTGATGTAGGGACACTTTCAATTCAGCCTTTAACCCCTTCAGTGCCAAGGGCATTTTACTTGCGGATGGTTATAATGAAAAAAAATCTAGTGTTGGGAATTTTTATGCAATAAGCATGAAATTTGATATGATAGTTTCTTATGGTGTGTTTATCAATTTCTGATGTATGGACATTTGCAGTTCAGCCTTTAGCCCCTTCAATGCCAGAGGCATTTTGATCGTGGACAATTAAATTTGATTTTTCTTTTAAACACCCAGTGTTTAGCATTTTCATGTAACAAGCATGCAATTTGGCATGTTTTCTCAAGGTGTGTTTGTCAATTTCTGATGTAGGGACATTTTCATCATCATTCTTTAATCCCTTCAGTGCCAAAGGCATTTTGATCATGGACAGTTATAATTAAACGAAAATTCTAGCAAGGGACTAATGAGGAAAACTAAGCATAACCCTTTTTTTAAGGTAAGTGGGAAAAGGCTAACTGTTGAAAGTGGTTCTAGACTGATATATCATATACTTCACTGTCAGTATATAGCCATAATGAAGTTCTTAATATGCCCCAAATACCATATTTCCTTCCCTCTCCAGTTACATACTCAATGAAAATTACTAATAACAATGCCTGCTATCAATTTGTCACACAGCGAAGCTTTTTAGTCACTCGATCAGCAAGCAAACCCATTTGATAATGTAAGTGCAAATCACAGAAAAGAGGAGGGAGGTGTGTGTTCAACAACCCATGACCTGATTCCCTTATTGCAATTAAACTCAAAAGATGATGCTCGTGGTTTGGTAAGATCAACCTAGTCATGTGACACAGAATTGAACACTTGTATTCAAACATTTGGCCAAGAAATGCACTGGCCTCGCCTGTCCTTGGTGGGTTGTTGGATGGTTACTGCTGGTTTCTGGGTGGGGTGTCTTTTGCTGGCGGGCTCTGCAGTCGTGATAAACGGGCTGGTACCCCCATAGGGACATTTCGCAAGGACTCCTCTGCAATGTATCTGATGGTCACCAAGCCGGGAGAGCCACTGCATACTTAATGATATGTCCCGTGTGTACCATCAGCACCTTCGGGTGTTTCTTTTTTGTAACCGAGATGTAGTTCCTAATGGCTGCACATCTCTTTTCAATCTCTAAACTTAACAATCTTTAGCAATCTTCTGTTGATCAATTCCAAGAAAAATAAAGTCGATTAATCAATGCTTCATTTTATTTGCTTCAGATCGCCTTTAAGGCTGTGTCAGCCCAATCAACATAGGCTAGAACACCAAAGCTACATCAAAATGTTGTTATGCTCTTCATAATTATGCGGGATTGTCTTTAGCTATGACAAACTCCTAGCATAACATTGTCAGTCTCCCAAATCCTCCGAAGTTGGAGTGTGACTGCAAACGTGTCTGGGTAATCAAAAGCGGTCACACACATAGTGTTCTCATTCCTAGCTGGTGCATTTGCATTTGGTGGGATGATCCCTGAAGTCTTTTAGCCAGGGTATGACGACGACAACAACAACATTTTGCTTCAGTAAAGAAAACAATTGGTTTATGCGATGGGGTAAAAACAATACAGGACTATAATCAACCACATAATTTTAAATAAAAAGCACATAAACACAGCACTCACACAACATACATAAAAAATTAAAAAGTACACCCTCCCACATCACAACCTCGTTCAAGACGTCAACGTTTATGATTACATCCACCCCCCCACCCCCACATCACACCACACAATCTCTCTCTCTCTCTCTCACACACACACACACACACACATACACGTGCGCGCATACACACATCAATACAGACACAATCTCTGTCTCTCTCTCTCTCTCTCTCTCTCTCTCTCTCTCTCTCTCTCTCTCTCTCACTCTCTCTCGCACACACACACATCATTACACACACACACACACACACACACATTCTCTCTCTCGCTCTCTTGCTCTCTCTCTCTCTCTCTCTCTCTCTCTCTCTCTCTCTCTCTCTCTCTCTCTCTCTCTCACCTGATTCTGACCTTAGCATCCCAGGATATAATTTTATACGCCAGGACCCCACCAATCCGAAAGAAACGGGCCTTCTGCTTTACTATTCTCAAACACTTACACTTACAGTAAAACGAATTCCCAAATTAGAACAATATTAAACTGAATCAGTGTGGATTGAAATTAAGCTAAGGCACACTAAGCCCTTATCAGTCTGTTGTTTATACAGAAATCCCGCTGAGAGAAATGATTGGTTCGATAGTTTCACCTTAATGATGGATGCAGCAGTAATAGAAGACAATGGAATAATTTTACTCTGAGATTTCAACATTGACCTATATAAGCCCCAAACACAGTGGGTAAACCTTTACGAATCTTACAGTTTACATCATCTGATTGATCGACCAACACGCGAAACGGACACATCAAGCACCATCATTGATCATATTTATGTTTCATCCATAAGCAACATAGCAGAAGTATGCTCACCAGTTTTAAATTATAGTGACCACTATCCTGTGTGTGTAACCTGGATAAAGAAAGGAACTAAAATCCCCCAAGTAGGACACAAAACAATTCGTTATAGGTGCTTTAAGCATTTTGACAAAGATATCTTTCTCTCGGATCTGCTTAATTCTGGTTTATCAAAGGTTTATCAATACTGTAATCCAGAGGAAGCCTTCGACTGTTGGATTAAAACCTTTTGTTATGTTTATAATAAACACGCCCCTATCAGAATAAAACGTGTTAAAAATAAACCTAAACCACCATGGATAACAGATGATATCGATCAGGCTTCCTATCTTAGAGATTTTTACAAGGCAACCAAAGACCCTAGGGCTAATGCCCAACGTAACCTTGTAAATTCAATGAAGCGTTCAGCTAAGCAGAAATATTTTAGGGAGTTACTATTAGACAAAAATCCTAAAAAGTGCAATTAATTCCTTGACAAACAAGAATTATGTCAAAAAATCACCTCAATCAACTACTCCCTCTCCGAACTTATTAAATCAGCATTTTGTATCAATTGCGGAATGTCTTATCCAAAATGATACTTGGAAACAAAATGATCTAAAGACGTTGAAAGACTTCTGTTTATCCAAGAATATCCAGTCTACAGTCTCCATTCCGTTACTAACAATATATGAAGTATATGCTGCTCTCACGCATTTAAAACAATCTACAACTAAGGATGTCGATGAATTGGATGGGATAATCCTTAAACTTGCTGCTCCTGTCATCACCGACAGTCTAACCTATATATATAATTTATGTATTAGTAAAAATTACTTTCCAGCTCAACTTAAAAACGCTAAGATCATCCCACTTCACAAATCTGGTGATGAGAACGAACCTTCTAATTATAGACCTATATCCATACTGTCAGTTTTGTCAAAACCCTTAGAAAAACACATCCAAATACACCTATCTCATCACTTAGAAAAGTATGATCTCTACATCCAAGCCAATCAGGGTTTAGGAAACAACACTCATGCCACACAGCTCTAGTTAACATGGTTGATACATGGCTAGGAAATATTAATAACAATCAGTATACTGGAATTGTCTTTGCTGACTTTGCAAAAGCATTTGATGTAATCAATCAATCACTACTTATGAAGAAACTACGTGTTTACAATATAGGTGATCAAGTGTGCCAGCTGCTTAAGTCATTTTTATCAAACAGACAACAACAAGTATGCACTGGTCTTCACCAGTCTTCTTCTCTCCCAAACAACTATGGTGTTCCACAAGGTTCTAGTTTTGGCCCATTATTGTTTTTATTATAATAAAATATCAATGATTTACCTTTGCTTGTTAAAGACAATTGCAATCTCTTTGCGGACGATAGTTCAGTCGAATCCGCTCATCCTTCATTACATGTTTTGTCATCTAACATCCAAGAAAATGTAAATCAACTGGCCAGATGGGCTGAACTAAATAACATGTGTCTGAATCCAAACAAAACTAAGTATATGTGTTTGACAACCAGACAGAAACGCCAAAATCTTTCATCTACTTCATTCCCAATTCACATCTCGGGACAAACAATCAAGGAATCCAGTTCACACAAGGCCCTAGGTATAACGATTGATAACAAATTATCTTGGTCAGAACACATAGACATACATATTAAGTAAGAAGGTATCGCAAAGAATATTTCAACTATCAAAAATAAAACATTTCCTCAATCTCAATCTCAGGAAGCAGTTCTATTATGCACATATAAATTCACTTATCAGCTATTCCTCTACTTTGTGGGACTCAGCAAGTGCAAATGTTCTAAAACCTCTCGTTAGACTGCATAAACGAGCTGTTAAATTGGTGCTGCTCAAATCAACTTCTCTTGCGAACAATGATTACAAAACATTAGGTATATTACCTTTTAAATTACAGTTGGAGCATAACAAAGCAAGGATGATGCACAAAATCATGACCGGAAATGCTCCTCAATATTTAATCGACTGCTTCTCGATAAACAGTTACAGGCAGTCAAACAAACTACTAATTCCAACCCCAAGATTAGACTTATTTAAAACCAGTTTAATATACAGTGGTGGATCTTACTGGAATAATCTGCCAGCCAACTTAAAAGCGACCAAATACCCAGCATCCTTCAACAAACTAATGAAGAACTACCTAATGAACAAACTCCACTGACAATGAACAATGAAAACTCTCTCTCTCTCTCTCTCTCTCTCTCTCTCTCTCTCTCTCTCTCTCTCTCTCTCTCTCTCTCTCAATTTCATCAGGTACATAACATTCGCAAAAATTGACTTATTTTATATGTTTTACTCAACAGTATTCTCTTTAACAAATAGCATTAAGCCATTGCTGCTGACTCCAATGGACTAACATAAATAAATATTGAACGTATGCACTGTTATTTATCATGATGCCTTCATGTGTTTACTTTTTAACTCATGAATATTCTGCGCATCCAACATTACCTTGATTTGATCTGTCATGTATAAAGGTATGCATGTTAAAATTGGCTAAGTTAAACACAATTAAGTTTGATTTAATAATGTGTATGTGTTTTATTCTAATTTTTGCATTTTACAGACAAGTGTGTAATGTTGGCTTAGGTTTGATTTTCTCATGTTATATATAAAAATATTTGTGGTTTTTTTTTTATATTTGTTAAAAAATGAAGATGAAACGTAGGATTTATTTTGCTGTTGACATGTGCACATGCTTACTTTTAAATTAGTCTTGTTAGTTGAGTGTATATTTTAAACTTGAGTGTATAAGGTAGGATTAGGTTTGATTTTGTCGAGTGTATATGCTAATTTACAAATTTGTGCATGCTAAAAATAAATACTCATATAAAGTAAGATTAAGTTCGATGATGTTATGGATATGTATTTACTATGATTTTATAACGTGTGTGTGTGTTTACTTTTAAGCTTATTTTTTAGTTGAATATGCGAAGTAGGCCTACAAGTAACTAGGCTTGACTTTGTCATGTATCAGTGTTTACTGTGTTTATAATGTTATGATTGTTAAAGATGAGTGTGTTAGATATGCTTCTCTCTCTCACTCAGTCTATCTATCTCTGTCTCTGTCTCTCTCTCTCTCTCTCTCTCTCTCTCTCTCTCAATGTGTGTGCGCATGCATGCGCGTGTGTGAGTGTGATGTGTTATGAGAGAGTGACAGTGCTTGGTGAACGAGGGTGGATGTCTTTGTGAGTGAAAATCATGTTATTTTGTTACTTTATTTCTTTATTATTATTGTTATTATTATTATTATTGCTACTATTATTATTATAGGATTGGGTTTCATCTTGTTATGTAAAATGCGTGCATGTTAAAGGTGAGTATATAGAATAGGATTTGGTTTTATTTTGTCATGTGTATGTGCTTACATTTACGTTTGATGTATTTTTAAGATTAGTATGTAAAATGGGCTTAGGCTTGATTTTATTATGTGTATCGGCTTTAAATTTAAAATGTGTACATGTTACGAGTATGTAAAATAAGGATTAGTCTTAATTTTGTGATGAGTTAAGTTTTACTTATGTGCATGTTAAAGATGAGGACTATAAAGTAGGTTTAGGCTTGATTTCGTTATGAGCAGTATAAATTTACTTTTTAATATGTGTATTCGCTTGCAAACAATATGACTAGGTCTGCTTTTGTTACGAGTGTGTGTTTACTTTTTAATTTGTTCATGCTAAAAATGAATAATGTAATGTAGGAATAGGTTTCATGTTGCCATGGGTACATGTATTTACATTTTAAATTGTGCATGCTAAGATGAGTAGGTAAAGTAATACTGTTTGACTTATTATATGCATGGGTTTCTTTTCAAATAAGTACATTTTAATGATGAATATATAAAGTATGATTGAGGTATTTTTTTTCATGTTTGTGCACTTCTCTATTTTTGAATGTTTAAAGATGAGTGTGAAAAGTAGGATTGGGTTTTATTTTCCCGTGTGTATGCGCTTACTTCACACATTTTGAATGTTAATAATGAGTATAGTTAATAATAATAGGTTTGACTTTGTTATTGATGTGTTACAATATAGGGATGTTTTTTGCATGCTTTATATTACTTTGTATGTGTTTATTTTCGTTTTCCATTTTCTACTTTTATATATGTATTCTGTCCAGAGGGCTGGATGTAAAAAAGCATGTTATTGCTTACTCTATTACCCTCTATAAATAAAATTCATTCAATTCAATTCAATTCTCACACACACACACACACACACACACACACACGCACACACGCACGCACACGCACACACACAATTATATGCTTATATTCTTTAGTTCATGGCTTGTGCTTCCTTGGCATTGGAGCATTGTTTGCTAATGTCAATACAATTCATTTTTCATTTCATTTCTCTCACACACATACACACGCACACAAAAAGCAACAACAAAG
>CM065702.1:9989947-10035306 GCA_017654935.2 Phymorhynchus buccinoides
TTCGGCTGTAGGATGAAATGTTTTTGAAACTGTTTTCATGAAAAAAGAGCAGGAGAATGGACCCGGGTAAGGCAGAAAGAGAGTAGAGACAGTAAAGCAAAGGGAAAAGGCAGAGTCAAAGAGAGTGACAGATTAGAGTAGTTACAAGCACAGAACTTCCAGAGTTGCGGAACTATTTAAATACAAAATACCCCCTCGGTATCCCCCCGTGGGAAACACCTGACGCTGAAGCAGTTGAATTATTTGCCCAGGGTACATCCACTCTCTTATCCAAAGAGGGGCAATTTGTGTTGAGAGGAAAGTCCCCAACGGCAAACCAATTCCTCAGTGTCAGTACTACAAGAGCCAGTGCAGTAGATACATAATCCTCACACTCTTCTTCTCTGCGTTCCCAACCATACGGTCATGGGTAAGTACGTATTGCCCGGGGGGGGGGGATTGGGGGTGTGTTCTCAGTTTCACTGGTCTCGCCCGCTGCTGCAGCTGACACTTCCGAACTTCAATAGGAGCTCAAAGGAAAAAGTTATTTGGAAGAATATTGTTTTAAAAAATGCAGGAGAATGGGGCCAATAGTAAAAGATATAGATGATAGAAAGCAAATATGGAAAAGCGAGAGTCAGATAGTGGCAGATAAGAGGAAGTTACAAGCACAGAACTTCCAGAGGCGGGAGAACTATTTTCCACGAAAGACTCTCCCCCCCTCCCCCGCCCCCTGTATCCCCCAGGGAGATGCTCGTGGAGGGGCGGGGGCGTCCGCTCCCTTTATGTGCACGAGGCATCCACCCACTGCCCCAATCCACACTCACGATATATGACTGAAACAGAGTCTATCCAAGGGGTCCACCTACACAACACAGTCAACCAGGAAACATAATCACACAGCCCATAGGGCCCACACAACCATATCAACAGTCATACAGCCAGGCTGTCGAAACATCGGCTGACTGCGTGTCCATACTTCCTTGGCTGGATGACGGTAACTGTAATGAACATTTTGACCACTTGGAACTTTAGGCGTTTCATTAAAATACACCCTACCTCAAACTAACCTTATCCCTTATCACGGGAGCAAATCAAAATTGATTCAGACCTGTTTACCCTGAAATTTGATTTGTGTACCATAATTTTCGGGGTTATAAAGCATATTTTTTTCTCCAATTTGACCTTAAAATTGGCGCCTACTAAACGAGGGCGCCCTATTTGTGAACAAAATCGTGGAAGAGGGCAAGATTGCCGTGTTCAATCAAGCTGCTGCGCGTCAGACATCGAAGCGGTCACGAGTCGCCGATACGGCTTCAACTACCCTATTATTTACTGAGATACTGTCCGAACATATGCCATAACCTTCATTGGATGAAACGAAAAAAAATCCAAAAATAAGTTGTACTTTTTCACAAACAAGATTACTACAACATGAAAGTTTGAAAAAACCCCAGATGCAAACATACATACATTTGTATAACAATTAGAAATACTGTGTCAAAGTATGTGTCAAAACACTTTTTTTTTTTAGTAAACAAGGGATAGGATTAGGACTAGGTTAGGGTTATTTATCATGGTTCCTGATTTTTGTTTTTCCTCTAAGAGGTACGCTCCCCCCCGTGTTTAGTTTTAACCCTTTCGCCACACAATGTCGCATTTATGCGCCACAACAGGGCTGCCTACCCTCTTGTTACAGTTTCCCTTGCTGCCTACCGCTCATGTTACAGTTTTCCCATGATAAACTACATACAAACGCAGGGACAGAGAGTTATTTCCAGGAACAAACATCGCAATGTCATGCATCAGGGTCAAAATGAACATCAACTTCCGATATTTTGTGATCTAGCAAAACAATCTGCGACTGGATGGATTTTTGGGTAGTCTTCTTGATGCTTTTGGTGTCATTGTGCCTCAATATTCAAGATCCTTTGGTGTTCAGTAACCTATGTATCTGTTAGGAAAATGTCAACAGTGTCTTGTTTTTGGGGTGTTCCTGTGTTAGGCATGGTAGTGGGGGCAAAGTTGTTTTCAAGGAAAATGGCCGGGGGTCCAGGGGGATGAAGAAAATTCAATAAAATTCAATAAATGAGCGAAATTTTCACTTTTTCATGCCATGTTTCAAACTGTTTAGCGGATTTTCCGCGATTCGCGGAGGTCTACCATGCCTGCTGTGTTCAACAGTAAGGCCAGCAAACAAGACAAGTGATTGCTCGACAAACTTTTGATTCTACTCAGTTTCCAGGGACACTAGACAGAAAAGTGGATTCCAGGGACAGGGTGTCAATGTTATCTGTTTCCAGGGACATATACCCCTTAGGATGGACAGTAGCCAGCCCTGGGTTTAACACCCATGTCACTAAAAACAGTAAAAGACATCAAATGAGGATCTGTTATCCGAAGACCATTGTTTCTTAATTTTGGGAGGTAATGATAGGCCTAATGTTATACATGTCACAGAGGGATTCCCATTACAGTGGAACCTCCCTTATAAGACCTCCCATTATAAGACTCTCTCCCACATAAGACCTACTTCTCTGACACATTGCCCTTCTTTGTAAGTATTGAAATTACCTCCCTTATACGGCCCCTCCCTTATAAGACCCCTCCCTTATAAGACCCCATTTTGGATGATTTTTGAAGGTCTTATAATGGAGGTTCCACTGTATTACAGATACTTTTTTTTTCTACCTAGTTAAGGTGTTTTTTCTCCCTGCAAAATGGCTGGTGGCGAAAGGGCTAAGGGATATTTATTTTATTTGATAAGAAACACCTTTGCACATGAGCAAAACGGCCGCTTACCGTCATCCCAACGGAATGCGGTATGGACACTGCGTTTAGCTGCTGGTCTCATCCCGCCATTTACTTGGTGTGGTTCCCCTCCTATACGGTTAGCAGCAGCTCCTGGATCTTCTAATATGTTTGAGTCTAATAAGCCTTGCAAGATATTACATTGCCTTTGTAAACTTCCAAGACAGAACAACTGGACTTAAGTTCAAAACGCCCCAAATCGCTGCTTGCGGACCAATTTTTTTTTGATTAATTAAAAACCCCTGAAGTTGTTTTTGGTAAATTAAAAATACTGAAATCAGTGTAAAAATGAAAGAGTAGCACCCATGCGGTGTGGACACTGCGCTTAGCTGCCGGCCTCATCCCGCCATTTACCTGGTGTGGTTCCCCTCCTGGGCGGTGAGCAGCAGCTCCTGGATCTTCTTGGTCACCTTTTCCGTCTTCTTGACCACCTCCTCCTGCGTGGGGAGTCCCCCTCCACCGGCCCCCTCCTCCTCCGCTCCCTGGGAGCACACAGAGTCCTGGCCCTCGCTCTCCGAGGACTCGCGGATGGCAGACAGAACCTCCTGCACCTGACGCTCCCTGGAAGGATAAAGAGAGAGAGAGAGGGGGGTCATCTTAACTCAAGTTATGTGAAGGACTCGCGGATGGCAGACAGAACCTCCTGCACCTGACGCTCCCTGGAAGGAGAAAGAGAGAGAGAGAGGGGGGGGTCATCTTAACTCAAGTTATGTGAAGGACTCGCGGATGGCAGACAGAACCTCCTGCACCTGACGCTCCCTGGAAGGAGAAAGAGAGAGAGAGAGAGGGGGGTCATCTTAACTCAAGTTATGTGAAGGACTCGCGGATGGCAGACAGAACCTCCTGCACCTGACGCTCCCTGGAAGGAGAAAGAGAGAGAGAGAGAGGGGGGTCATCTTAACTCAAGTTATGTGAAGGACTCGCGGATGGCAGACAGAACCTCCTGCACCTGACGCTCCCTGGAAGGAGAAAGAGAGAGAGAGAGGAGGGGGGTCATCTTAACTCAAGTTATGTGAAGGACTCGCAGATGGCAGACAGGACCTCCTGCACCTGTCGCTCCCTGAAAAGGAGAAAGAGAGAGAGAGAGAGAGGGGGGTCATCTTAACTCATTCAAGTCGTTCCGGACATATATTATATCCGGAATTGATAGATAGCTGACTTCTTTCTTCTTCTTCTTCTGCATTCCCAGGCCATAAGGCCATAATGGGTAAGGTACGTATGTGTCCGGTTTTCAGTTTTCACTGGTCTCCCCGCTGCGTACAGCCGACACATTCCAATTTCGGAGGAGCTCAAAGATTGGAAGTTTTTTTGTTGAAAAAAGGCAGGAGAATGGGCCAATAAGTCAGAAATATAGTAGATGATAGAAAGCAAAGGGAAACGGCAGTCAAAGAGAGTGAAAGAAAAGAGAAAGTTACAAGCACAGAACTTCCAGAAGGTGGGGGAACTATTTTTTACACAAGATCCCCCCGGTATCCCCACGGGGAGAGATAGCTGTTAATTTGATGCATTTGCTTCAAGGGAAGTAAATATGTGTGCACACCATACTGGTCACTTCTAAACTCGCTTCGCTCCCTTAGACCACAATTTTGCCTCTGACTTTGCTTTTGTAGTGGTTTGTTGTGGGGGAACCAATCGATGTAGAGTTTTTCTATATAAAGTCTCTATATAAAAAAAAAGTCTGATCTACCACTTCCCTATGTCCAAACCTGAAGCAAAAACCCATAATCTTCTTTCATTTCCCCTTTTGTTGATGTCTGTTTTGTTTGTGTGTATGGCTGGAGTGATTTGTGAGTTCATTGAATAATTCAAAATCGTTGCGATGCAAATGAGTTAATCTTCTAGCGCCATGTATTTTTTGACGTCATAGGTTGTCCGTGGCATCTCAACCGACAAGAGGGGAGTACCATTGTTTACTATAAGTCACACCCCTCAAATTTAACACAAAATTCAGATTTTGTTTCTCTATTTGTGCAGAACAGTGCTGCTCGGCTTGTGCTTGGCAAAAGAAAGCGTGATCACATCACACCTCTTTTGGCTGAGCTCCACTGGCTTCCTGTCAAAATTCCACTGGCAGTTCAAGATGGCTACTCTCGCTTTTTGTCACTTTGACAAAACTCTTCCTCAGTACCTCTCTTCTTCTCTCTGCACCTACCAAAGCTCTCGTACTCTTCATTCTTCTTCCCAGAAACTTCTTAAAGTCCCTAAGCGGTCCTTGAAATCTTCAGGTGAGAGGGCGTTTAGTTTTGTTGCACCAAGCGTTTGGAATTCTCTCCCTGACCATACCCGTAACCAGTCCACTCTCCCTTCCTTCAAGTCCCAACTAAAGACCCACTTCTTCAGGAAAGATTTCTCTCTGCAAAGTCTGTGATCCTTTCCCCACTCTTGTTTTCCAGCTCATTGAAGACGTTGAGTATGAGGTTAACCCATGCGCGTGTGTGTGTGTATGGGGGTGGGGGTGGGGAGTAGGGGGGGCAGGGGTGGGGATGGGTGGGGGGCATGGGTGGGGGGATGGTTGGGGTGGTGGTGTTGAAGGGAGGTGGGTGTTGGTGTGTTGTGTTATGATTATATGCAATGCATTCTCTAATATGTATTCATTTTCATAGAGATGTATGCATGGGCCCCAGTTTGTTAGAAATGTTTGTACGAATGGCGAGTGAAAAGCACATTGAGTTGCTTTGCAAGATTATGTGCTATATAAGCATTATTAATTTTTTTTTTAACTTTTTTTTTTTACTATATTATCAGTCACATTAAACGGCGCAGGGGTCTCAGTCTGGGGGAAAAAGTACTGCCTTATAGTCCGTACAATACGCTAACTATATATTTTCATGCGCGCATGGGTTGCTTTAAACCCTTTCATCGCCACTGTCGCCTCTTGGCACCACAATGATTTAACACCCATGTCACTGAAAGGCATCAAATGAGGGTCTGGTATCCAGTGACCTTATGTTCTTAATCTTGGGAGGCAATGACAGGCCCTATTTTAGGCATGTCACAGAGGAATCCCCAGCACTCCAGACAAAATCTTTTCTCTACCAAAGTAAGTTTAATGGTAAATTTTGGCTGAGGAATGGCTAGCGTTGAAAGGGTTAAGAGAAGAAGCATTGTCATAAGCTCTAAAGGTAGGCAAACACATGGCAGGGTGCTTGGCAGTGAATGTCTTTGCATTTGGTGGGAGTATAGAGTGATGTCTTGGGTGAATGTGATTGCCTACGGTGCTAGAGGAGTCAAAGTGTTCATCGTGATGGTTGATGCAATACATTCTACAATTTTCTTCCTTACGCAACCCAATAAGGGATTTTGGTTAAGCATATTTTAGTTACGTATTATATTATTGGGCTCACCCCCCAAATTTTACCCCCAAAATCTGATTTGGTTATTATATTTTCCTACTCATTATCAGTCATATTATAAGGTGCAGGGGCCTCAGTATGGGAAAAGTATTGCCTTATAGTCCGTAATATATAGTTCCTTACAGACAGTTTCGTCCACTCCATTACGAAGATTGACGAAAATCGGGTCGTAGATTCCCAAAAGGAAGGCTCCCTCATCTCTGTACTTGGTTTTTGGTACTTTATAGTCACAGAGGCGTCTCCGTGAAATTCGGGTTGCTCCCACCAGGAGAGCATGTCGCAGCCAGAGGGCGCGCCACCCATTTTTTAAATTTATTAGCATGCGATTTTTGTGTGACTGATGAAGAAAGCCAGGTGGGGGTGGGGGGGATTTTGAACAAATGACAACTTTTACGTTGCCACTGGGTTTAACGTGTGCTGTTCATGACAGCTGAATGTAGTCGAATGTGTGAGACGCTGTCATCAAGTCAGTCACTCTGAAGAAGTTGACAGGAATGGCCTGGGAATGCAGAAGACTGACTGAACCTTTGATTGGGTTAAGAGTCAGTCACTCTGAGGAAGTCGACAGGAATGGCCTGGGAATGCAGAAGATTGACTGATTGATTGAACCTTTTGTTGGGTTAAGAGTCAGTCACTCTGAGGAAGTCGACAGGAATGGCCTGGGAATGCAGAAGACTGACTGAGTGATTGAACCTTTTGCTGGGTTAAGAGTTTACAAATCTGCCCATCAGGAACAAAAGCAAAAAGAAAACATAACAAGGAAGGGACAAAAATAATAAAAGAAAAATAAATAATAATAACAATTCACTCAAAAACAAGGAAATAATGACAGCAAACCGATATAAGATCATAAGAAATTACGCATCCTCTTTCTACTCTGTTTTTGTGTGACTACTCTCATTCATTCTCTCTCTCTCGATACGCACATACACACAAGAAGAGGAAGAAGACGAAGAAAAGCAAACCAGACCTGCCAACCTCCTAACAGAACAAAGAGGAATATTTATAGCAGGAAAGAGGAATCTTTGGGGAGCTAAGAGGAACTTTGACGCGGCATCTTACCTTTCGCGCATAAACATAATTTGAAGCAAGCAATTTTCATCCTTGTGAACTTGTCTTGTTTAAAACTAGTCTTGTCTGGAAGTGTCACAACTATTCCTAACACAATAGAAGCTTTTGGTTTGTTCCTCTGCCCTTTTTATTGGGGCAGACCAAGACGGTTGGTGCCGTAGATGACTTAAATAATAAGACTTGGAAGGAAAATAATGAATCAATTCAAGTTCATCTTTGTTCTCCTTTCCTTCCGTTGGCTTGAAAAAGTTGGTAACGGTGGAAGAAGAAGTCTGGGAGTTTGCAGTTTTGATAAGACGCTGAGTAGTAATGTGGCATTTGATGTCTTGACACCCTCCAAAGGAGACTTTTAAGTGTAGTGAGCACATCATACATCAAGCATGATGCACACTTTCTTGATCTCTGAATGCACAGATACTTTTCCATGTAATCTTGGCAGAAATATTGGTCTATTCTTTCTTTTCTCCCCAGAGTCTCACACATCGATGTGCCGATTGCCATCTTGACGGAAATGCGCAAACGGAAACTGGAAAGTCAGTTATACGAACAGCAGCTGTGCTGCTCTGTAAATAAGACGATGAATTTGTGTGTTCAAATTATTTATAAAAAAAGTAGTTTTGAAAGCAGAATTTTATGGACTTGAGCTGAAGGGTGGAAGGGTTGGCAGGTCTGATCAAACAAACAAAGACAAACTTAACAATCCAACACCAATGATTAAAAGTCCCCTACCCGCTGGAGCCTGGAGGGAGCACCATGTTGGGATTGTCGTAGATTCCTTCGCTAGCGTTGGCATTCAGTCGGTCCTCTAGCAGAGGGTTGGAAGACCCCTGAAAAGACGAATCATCATCATCATCATCATCATCATCAGCTTTGGCATTCAGTCGGTCCTCTAGCAGAGGGTTGGAAGACCCCTGAAAAGATGAATCATCATCATCATCATCAGCTTTGGCATTCAGTCGGTCCTCTAGCAGAGGGTTGGAAGACCCCTGAAAAGACGAATCATCATCATCATCATCATCATCATCATCAGCTTTGGCATTCAGTCGGTCCTCTAGCAGAGGGTTGGAAGACCCCTGAAAAGATGAATCATCATCATCATTGTTATTATCATCATCATCATCATCTCATCATCAATGATGCTGAATTTACCAACTATGGCCACAGACTGTGCTGTTTTACATAAACGAGATTCTCGAAGCGCGAGACTTGCGCGTTAACCACTTCCTGCAGTGTCTTTTTGGTGTTCACTGTGTCAAATTGATCAACTTTTCTTCACGGAGTTATAATTTTTTTAAGTCAACAATAAAAATTGTAGTTGTCTGACGAAGAATTATGGAGTCTATTGAACGATATTGTAGACGATTACAACGATTTTGACAGATTTTAAGTGAGGTAACTTGTAGAAATTGATCAAATAAGGGTTGAATGTTCCCTAGATACATGCATGAGATTGAGAAACTACGATTTAGGCTGAAGATCCCTGAAACTGAAGCTTTTTTTGTAAACAAGCTTTAAAAACAGCAATAGAAGTAGAACTGATACATTTAGTTTATTATTATTCATTCATAAGAAGTATTTCTATGCTCATCGAAAACCCTGACATCAGACAAAAGGCTGAAGAATCTCATGCCTGTAAAGATAACAGACTTTGAAGCTCTCAAAGCCAAAATCGATGATCCGACATAAAATATTATTTTGACGGCCTTTTAGCGAGGTAACTTGCAGAAATTGATTGAATAGGGGTTGAATGTGACCTAGATAACAGACTTTGAAGCTCTCCAAGCCAAAATCGATGATCTGACATAAAACATTATCGCGAAGATTAGCCAGGGTACGACAACAACAACAACAGCAGAGCCAGTGACGTACCTGCCCTGAGCCGGCCAGCAGAATGTTGGAGACGGACGAGGCGCCGGATATCTGACCGCTGCTGGAGCCAGGACTCTGCGGAACACAGCACACAAACTACACCATGAGGCGTTACTCTTCATTTATTTGTAAAGTTAGCTACAGTAGAACCTCCCATTATAAGACTCCCTCCCATATAAGACCTACTTCTCTGAGACATAGCCCTTCTTTGTAAGTATTAAAACTACCCCCCTTATAAGACCCCTCCCTTATAAGACCTCATTTTGGATGATTGTTGAAGGTCTTATAAGGGAGGTTCCCTTCTTTTGCTGTCTTAGGCTGCGTGTACATATACGCATAAGTTCCGCGCAGAAACCCATGCGAGTAGTAACCAAGAATTAAAAAGCATTATCTTCAATTTTGAAGAGTAGTAGAGGTCCAAACTGAGTAGAATACTAAGAATGAAATAGTGAGGCCAAGAGAGGAGATCACGAAATTGAACAAAGGGTGAATACTCTCTTTCTAATTAATTCCCCTTCCATCAAAGTTGATTACGATACCAATCATGTAGCAATGGGTCATAAAGACGAACTTGGCATACATTTTTTATTGAGAATGATGCTTTGTTTGCCTCACTTTGGTTCTGACCCACGCATTGCTAGATGATAGGTATCGTAATCAACTTTGGTGGAGGGGAGTTAATAGGAATTGTTCGGAAATAATTAAGGGGACTAATTTCATGGTGTGTGGGAGTGATCTTGCCTAATTCAATCGGCCAAACAGGGGACGTCACTCTACCTTCAGCTCTTGTATCCTATCGACTCGTGTGCTTGAGCAGACATACAGCACTTAGAACACCGTGCGTCATTCTAAAAAAATTATGTCAGTTATATTTTTACATCACATTTTGCAAGTTTTATCAGTTTCTGGCTACTGGCCATCCCTAATTTTTCTTTAAAAAATGGTTGCAAGTCACTGACTCGCCTCCTGCGGTTTCAAACTTCGACGCCATTGCTACATTGCTGCTATGGCATTTGACCGAGTAATGGAGGTTAGCAAACTCTAATTTTCACGAAGCGCTCTCCCCCTAGTTTCCCCCCCCCCCGAAAATCGTCTATTAGAAAGAGAGTATTCACCCTTTGTTCAATTTTGAGTACTGGAAAAGAGGGGTCCGAAAAGAGCAGAGCAAACAGGTGTGCAGCGACTCACGGTGTGCATCAGGTGCCTGTTGGGGTCCCTCATCTCGATCATGGACGAGGGCCTCACTTGGGGCCGCTGCGCCTGCCGGGTGGGGACCAGGTCCGTGTCAGCGTCCCCCCCCTGGCCCCCCCCCGCCACCCCCCCTTCCTCCACCCCCCCGTTGGTCAGGTGGGGGTCCCCCACGGTGCTGTCCCTGTGCGTGCGCAGCGTCTGGTTTTCCATCATCAGCGACTCCATCTGGGTAGGGGGGAAAAGAAAGCAACAACGGAAACAGAATACAGTCAAAACCTGTTAACCCTTTCACCGCCAGCCATCTTTGAGCCAAAAGTTTCTATTAACCCTTTCACCGCCAATGTCGCATTCATGCACCACAATGGTTTAACACCCGCGTCACTAAAAGGCATCAAAAAGGCCTGTTAGGTGGTGTGTGTGTGTGTGTGTGTGTGCGTGTGCGTGTGCGCGTGCATGCAATGTGTGTGTGTGTGTGTGTATGCAGTGTGTGTGTGTTGATTGTGCCGTATGGAAATTGAGTGGTGTGTGTGTGTGTGTGTGTGTGTGTGTGTGCATGCAGCGTGTATGTGTGTGTGACGCCCCCCCCCCCCCCCACCCTCTCCCCTTCATCGTCTTCTTTTAAACTTCTTTTTTTTGTTGTTGCTTGTTTGTGTGTGTGTGTGTGTGTGTGTGTGTGTGTGTGTGTGTGTGTGTATGTGTGTGTGTGTGTGTGTGTGTGTGAATGGGAATGTTTATAGTTTTATTTATTTCCAAATCGCCATGAATAGAATTTTCTAGATATGTGCGCTATATAAGTGCCAATTATTATTATTATCTGAAGACCCCAGTTTCTTTACTTTGGGAGGTAAGGATAGACTTAATGTTGTACATGTCACAGGGGAATTCCCAGTATTGCAGATACATTTTTTTCTCTACCCAGTTAAGTTTAATGGTATTTTTGGGGCTGAAAAATGACTGGCGGCGAAAGGGTTAAGATTACTTGGCCACAGAAAAGATTCCGTCTGCAATATTGTGGGATTTCTCTGCGACACATTTAGAATAGGGCCAATCCTTACTGCCCACATTTAGGAACACAGTATAATTGAATAACAGACCCTGATTTCAAGGGTTTTCATGACATGGGTGTTTAAATCCTTGCGGTGCAAAAATGCGACGTTGGCGGTGAAAGGGTTAAACGGACACCCCGGTAATCAGTTTTCTTTAGGCCAGAGAATTTTCCAAATTTTCGGTTTCCAGGAATAAAAACTTCAAAAATCTGGAATTTACTACAATTTTTCGGAACATGGCAAGAAAATGTAGCTTACTACTTACGTGGCATGTTTCTTAGCTGTGAAAATGGAAGGTGAGAATAATTCCGACTTTGATCAGTTTCCTGTGATGAGTGTTACGATAATTTGCCTGATAATCAGAGCTGATTCTAGGATTTTGAAAAAGGGGGGGCATTCATTCCCCCCCCCCCCCATGATTGAAAAAAGGGGGGCAGGTCCCAGAATGAAAAAAGGGGGGATTGGTGGCAGGTCCACTGGATACAAGGGAAAACGGCCATGACATACAAATTTATTTTTAAATTGTTAATTGAAAGCATTCATACATACAAATTAAAGACAGTGTGTGTTTGTTCGGTAGTTGCTGCAGCCCTTGGGTGATGTAAATGTGTTCTTTTTCTTGTGCTTTAAACACACTTTGCACTGCATTCCGCCACTCTCCATCTTGGACAGCCATGGCCACTTCTTCAGCCAGTCGTCTTGGAACCGGTGTTCCCTTGCACTGGCGCTGTTATCGGGCTGCTTCTCCGAGTTTTTGGATGTAGTCGCCGTTTCTTCAAGCTCTTCTCCACACTCTGACTCATCATGTGGCACAGACTGCTTTTTTTTCACTTTGCCTCCGCGAAAGTCAAAATCAAGGAGCGTGGCTACGTGCTTCATTTTGGAAGAAATCCAATATGGCGGCTTAAACTCTCGCAAGTTCTCGTTGGTATTCAAGATGAATGAGATGAACGCGATTGATTGGTTGATCAGTTTGTGTAGCCTAGACAACAGGTTTTGCAGACGACGAACGCCATGCCCGCAGTGATCGGTGAAAATAGCGGGCAGTTCTGCAAATGTGCGGGAGTCGGCCCACATTAACTCGATTATCGCGGGAAGGAACAGATTTTCGGGGGATTGTACCAATCCTGCGCTCTAGAATCAGCTCTGATAATGAATTTGATCTGCTACAGAAGAAGAGTGAGCTCTGTTAGCGGCAGCTATTGAAGCGCACATAGCTGGTGATGATGATAGTGGTGAGGAGTTAGATTATCAAAACTTACCTTTGTTCTACACTCGACCTAGTTTTGAGTGGATTAGGGGGAATTATGTCACACCAAAACCAGGACAGAAATCAAACGTCGATCAGGGCCTGTGTGTGTGTTAGACATATCAATGAAAGCGCTAGATTATTTCCAGCTAAATTATTCTAATGAAAGGGTAAAAAAAAACATCCAGAATTTACCACAATTTTTCAGAGCATGGCAAGAAAATGTAGCTTACTACTTACTATCGGCGATGTGGCTCATGACCGTTCATCTTGCTGTGCCGATTTCCAGGACCAAAGTTCACAAAATGGAGGAACGTCGATCTTTTGCATTCTTCCCCTAGCATGATAAACGGTTCTCTCCATCCCCCTTCCCCCATTCTTCCCCCAGACAGGTGTGGTGTGCATTACCCACCTTGTTGTGCATCTCTGACAGGTGTTTCTCCAGGTGGCACTTCACCTGCACCAGCTGCTGGATCGTGGCCTGGGACTCAGGGCCCCATCCCCTCCCAACCTTCCCTTATCCCCTCCTCCCCCTTCCCCCATCCTTCCCCCAGACAGGTGTGGTGTGCATTACCCACCTTGTTGTGCATCTCTGACAGGTGTTTCTCCAGGTGGCACTTCACCTGCACCAGCTGCTGGATCGTGGCCTGGGACTCAGGGCCCCCACCCCCTCCCAACCTTTCCCTCCTTTATCCCCCCCCCCTCCCTGCCCCCATTCTTCCCCCAACATGTGTGGTGTGCATTACCCACCTTGTTGTGCATCTCTGACAGGTGTTTCTCCAGGTCGCACTTCACCTGCACCAGCTGCTGGATGGTGGCCTGAGACTCGACCCCCACCCCCTCCCATCTCTTACCCCCCCCTCCTCCTCCTCCACCCCAACAGGTGTGGTGTGCATGACCCACCTTGTTGTGCATCTCAGACAGGTGTTTCTCCAGGTCGCACTTCACCGCCACCAGCTGCTGGATGGTGGCCTGGGACTCAGCCAGGGCGCGGCGCACCGACATGAACTCCTCCGTGGTCACCGGACCCTCTACCTGCTCCGACGAGTTCTGAAAAAAACAACCACACAACACAAACAAACCCATCAGAATTGTCTTCAGTCCGGGGGACAGTGGGTGGATGCCTCGTGCCTCCATACGGGGAGCTGGATGACCCTGCACCAAGTCTCTCCCCCTGTGGGGATACCGGGGGGTCTTTCGTAAAAATATTTCCCCACCTTCTGGAAGTTCTGTGCTTGTAACTTCCTCTAATAATACTAATACTAATACTGAACATTTATATCGCACTTTACTCCCTTTGCAGGGAGCTCAAAGCGCTATACATAGACAATGAAACACAAATAAGTTAACATTATACACATAAGACTCACTACAATCAAATCAAATATACATAAAATAATATTATTGCCACTCTCATTGACTGCCTTTTCCCTTTGCTTTCTATCATCTACTATTTTTCTGATTTATTTGTGTATTGTGGGGAGGGGAGGGAGGGGGGAGGGAGGGGACAGTGGGTTGTGTTATGTTTACATGCAGTGTGTTTTCGATATTAATGCTATTCAGTCTTTTATTTGTTAATTTCATAGAGATGTATGGTGATAATACGGTGAGCTAGTCGTTTAGAAATGTTTGTATAATGTGTACCTTGCTGCTGATAGAACGGATGGTGAGTGAAAAGCGCATTGAGTTGCTTAGCAAGATTATGCGCTACATAAGCATTATTCATTATTATTATAATTATTCAGTTATTGGCCCATTCTCCTGCCTTAAAAAAAAAAAAATCTTCCAAATAACATTCTCCTTTGAGCTCCTCCAAAATCGTAATGTGTCAGCTATACGCAGTGTTAAGACCAGTGAAAACTGAATGCCGGACACATATGTACCTTACTCATTAAGGCCATATGGCCTGGAAACGCAGAAGAAGAAGTCTTTAGTCCAATCCTCTGAAAACTCAGCAAAAACACACAACACAAAGCCAAACCACCAGGCACCAGAATTGTCTAAAGCCGCACCAGGAGCATAAAAAGCAGGGAAGTGCAAGGCGCGCTCCACATTTGAATCGCTGCATGCGGCAGAGATGGTTCAACCTTTCTTTATTCCCTGTCCCGTGAGCCACTGCCAGCGATAGACTTCTTGCTGCGAGGCAGAACTTTTATGACTCGCGAGAACTGATCCCTGGGATCGGTTGTTTTGCCTTTAAGTCCAATCCTCTGAAAACTCAGCAAAACACACACAACACAAACAGACCTGTTTACCCCAAATTTTCACTGTCAGTAATCCAAGCTCTGAAATCAGTAATTTCAGGCATCTGTCAGTAATCTTGTCGGCTGAGAAATCCTTCCACAGGGATTTTCCACTACCATTGGAACTTTTGTTGAGTAGAAGTGGGGGTGGGGGGTGGGGGGCGAAGCACTTGAACACTATGGTACAAATGCACCAGTTAGGGATGTGAACATTACGTGACCATTTCCGATTACCCCGCCAGATGGGCAGCCACACTCCGACTTCAGAGGAATCTTTTACATATAAAAACAAGTCTGTTGTTTCTGAGTCAGAAACCATGAGACCATCTGACCATGAGACGACTCTCAGACAGCAGAGGAGGCAGCTGCTCTTCTAGAGGGCTGGGCTAAAATTGGTTTATTACAGCGGAGATGCCTTGCCCAGGGTACATCCCACCTCTCTCGGGTCAAAGGAGTTTGAGGACAGCTGGCGTTGGAAAAGGTCCCCAAAGTCCGACCAATAAGTGCTGGAAAATTGCCTCCTTTTGTACAACCCAAATGCCGCCGTAAGAGTGCTAGAAAAATACAACTCTTTTTACAACACATACACTAAATACCTGCTTCCCCCTGTACGAACTATTCAACAGTCAGAGAATTCAAAAACCTCGTATCTCAATTTTGGTAGTTTTGAGAAAAACGAAGAAAAAAAAAGGTTTAAAAATTAACCGCGTTGACCACAATTGATTAATTATGATGAATGATGTTGTTCAAGATATGATGAATGATGTTGTTCAAGACATTGCGAGTTTAGTCCTGCATTTTGTTAAAATTACTTAAAAAATTTTTTTTTTAAAACTTGAAAAGAACGAAGATACGAGGTTTTTGTCCTTAACTAGATCTGAATTTGGGACTTACGAGTTTTTCTTTTATGTTCACAACCTCATTTATCCGAGATAGAAAGTCGTTAGAGATACGAGCTTTTGGTGGAAGGTGGCGGAAAAAATTAGAGAGCTATGTATCTAACGTAACTAAAAAACCCAAAAAATCGAGATACAAGGTTTTTGAATTTCACTGACGATATAATGCCTGAAAATTACTTCTCTTTGTAAAACCAATACACTATAAGAAAAGACAGAGCATTACCTCTCTTCATACAACCCAGACAACATAACACAGACTGAAAAATTGTCTCTCCATATAACCCAGTCACCATAAGAAAAACTGAAAAGCAGTTCTCTTCACATTGGCCACTGCAACTAGGGTTATTAACGCTCTTGACAGTGAGAGTGAAGCCCTTGCTAGTCAGTACCGAAAAGAGCATTCACTCTTGTGAAAGGCAGCCATTTTGTGGCCTCAAATAGGGTTATTTGGCGAGAGTTATTCCCTTGTTTGGTCAGTACTCAAGCATCTACTAAGGGCATTCGCTCTAGCAAAACATGGTTGTTGCAGTGGCCAATAACCCAGACACACTAAGAGAGACAGAAAATTATTTATCTCCTTATAACTCACACACCAAAAGAAAGACTGAAATCATTTCTGCCCATATCCCAGACACCACAAGAAAGCCCCAAAACAACTTCCCTCTGTAAATCTACTGATTATATAATGCATAATGC
Source organism: Phymorhynchus buccinoides (assembly GCA_017654935.2). Lineage (NCBI taxonomy): Eukaryota > Metazoa > Mollusca > Gastropoda > Neogastropoda > Raphitomidae > Phymorhynchus > Phymorhynchus buccinoides. The sequence goes on from CM065702.1 coordinate 10,006,355, forward strand.
CTGTGTGTGCGTGTGCGTGTGCATGTGCGCGAGAGAGAGAGAGAGAGAGAGAGAGAGAGAGAGAGAGAGAGAGAGAGAGAGAGAGAGAGAGAGAGAGAGAGATCAAATCAAATCAAATAGGTTTTTATTGCCATTAGCATACATAAGCCTTTATGGCAAGGGGATACTGTCAAATAATATATATCATTTTTGTAGGCGAATAAAGAAAGAGAGAGAGAGAGAGAGAGAGAGAGAGAGAGAGAGAGAGAGAGAGAGAGAGAGAGAGAGAGATATTGTGTGTATGTGTGTGTGAGAGAGCGAGAGAGTGTGTGTGCATATGAGAGAGAGAGAGACAGAGAGACACACAGAGAGAGTGTGTGTGTGTGCGTGTGCGCACATGTGTGTGTGCATAGAGTGTGCACGCATGTTTCTCAGTTCTAGGACCACACACAAAACATCATAACATACTGGTTTCCATGCGCCAAGAACATTCCCTATGGCAACGAACGCATGCGACCTTTTCAACCAACACAAAAACTTCAGCTCATGCCAATTCACCCAGGTACCTTTATTCAGCAGCTAACGCCTTTCAACTAGCAAAAAAAGTGAAGAGGCTTTGGCTACCTTGTACTTTAACTCTCTTGTGCGGTGAACGGTCGTGAACGTTCCCAAAAAAAATTGGATCGGAAACGTCTAGAACGTTCGGGAACGTACGGATTCCACGTGGCCGGTTTGGGCGCTTCCATTTTGTTTCTATCACATGGCAGTCACGTGAGCGCTTCAGCCTCGCTTTCGCTATGGATTACACTTCCGTCCTGTTGCTTGCAATGGCTTCTAGGCCGATTGGTTTGAAAGATATGAATTTTTGAAAATTAGTGACCGACTTCGGCATTTTCGCGATTTTTCCAATATGGATGACGAACAGTTATGGCGTCCATTGACTGAGGAAAGCAATGAATAGTCCTATTTTTGTGAAATATGGGACTTATGAGATCGCGAAGTGATGAGTAAGGAGTGTATTCTGACCTATTTCGGCAGCGAGCTTGTTTTTGTTCGATCGATGCGAATTTTTGAAGTCGTGTTACTGACATCGGCATTTTCCCGACTTTTACATCATGGATGATGAGTCGTTATTGCATCCACCGAGTGATGACAGCGATGAAAATTCTTTTTTTTTGGTGAAAGATAGGAATTATAAGATCGTGAAGTGAAAGGGTAAGTGAATGATTTTGATCTACATTTCCGTTTCAGTCGTCTTAGCCCAAGTTAGGCTTCAACAGTCTGCAAAAGTAGGCAGTGAATGACTAGTGAATGCAGTTTGCGACTACACTTTGGCAATTTGATTTTTTTTGTGGAGCCATGCATCCCCATAACATCTTGAAATTCATTTTGCAAATCAGACAGACATCTCGGCAACACATTCAAAACAAAAAAACACACAAAATCTGGTAGGGTATATTTTATTTTATTATTTTTCTGACGCTACCCCCCCTTTTGTACGGAGTGACGTCCCTTGGGTTAGGATTTCAGAGGTGATTGAGAGCACAGAGCGTCAGGCACAAGAGGGTTAAGAAGAAGAAGAACGCAGAAGAAGAAGAAGAAGTTATTCAAAGAGCAACCTGATCAAAGTCACAAGATGTAGGCCAAGCCTGAGTGAAAGATTGTTGGGGAAAAAAAGTGAAAACCTCGAAAAATTAATCACCCCAACTGTCACACGTCAATTTAGCAACAAAAGCTGTGCACAAAAACACAGCATAAGCGGAAACACTTCACACGGGAGAAGTGCAAAGCATAAAATAGAGGCCAAGGGAGGAGATAACGAAATTGAACAAAGGGGGAAAACTCTCTTTCTGATTAACTCCCCTCCACCAAAGTTGATTACGATACCAAACATCTGGCAATGCGTGGATCAGAGACAAAGTGTGACAAACAAACAAACAAACAATGAGAATGATGCTTTGTTTGTCTCGCTTTGGCTCTGATCCACGCATTGCTAGACGATTGGTATCGTAATCAACTTTGGTGGAGGGGAGTTAGTTAGAAAGAGAGTTCTCCCCCTTTGTTCAATTTCGTTAAGGAACAAAGCATAAGACAGCAAAAGAATTACTAAATATGGGGCAGTTGCTAGGCGGGGGGCCAAAAGGGATAAAGATTGGTTCTGGATTAAAAAAGAAAAGAAAAAAATAGTGCAATTAGAAAAGAAAAATTCACCCGTGGCAATGGTCAACTTTGGACGCCCATTTCACCGCCAGGTGGCAATCAAACCAGTAGGGGCTTAGCGCGTGATATTCTTAGTTGGGGGTAGAGAGAGAGAGGGAGAGAGAGAGGGGGGGAGGGACTCATCTCCCTCTCTCTCTTTACGCCCAACTAAGAATATCACTAAGCCCCTACTGGTTTGATTGCCACCTGGCGGTGAAATGGACGTCCTAAGTTGACCATTGTGAAGAGAAGGTTAGACAAAAGCCCCTCTTTTACTTTAAAAAAAATAAAATTTGTTGGTGCCAACCTGAGGCAGTTAGTTTGAAAGAAGTCTCACCTTTTTAGGAGACATAACAGGAGTGCTGAAGCGTTTGCCTGGCGCCATGGCCTAACACATAAATAAATAAATGATAGAAACACATCGCGTTCACACCATTTCCTGGGATTCTTGTTTTGGGGATTTTGTGCTTAAAACGGAATACATTGTTTTTGGTTGTTTTATATAGTATGAAACAACGTTCTAAACTACACTGAAACAGATGATTTCAAATTGCAATTCAAACATTCCAAGTTTCTGATTTCAGAGGAGTGGGGGAGGGGAGGAGGAGGATGAATGAACTTATCAACCTGACGAATGAAAATCATTTTGACTTATTATTGAACAATGGGTCTTTATCTACCATGTACATAAATATTGAAGTGTAAAAACAATCCTTACTGCCTTAAAAGTGTGTTTATATCAGAAACATCTCGTTGTTTTGTACACATTTAGAAATTTTCCGGTTGCATTTTTTCATTTCGCCGATTCCCTGAGTATACGATTTCAAATCTTCATAACTTTGCAACAAATAGTCCGATTTACAAACTTTTTGGTTTGTTGGAAAGCTTTTTTAATTCAAAATAACAATTTGTTGATAACTCAAAAGTGACATCTGGGACATCACGACTCATTCTGTGGTGACGGGTCACATATAAGTAACAGATGAATAACAAGAATTTAAAGATAGCACACATGGGTGTGACGACCAAAACTTTTGCCTGAACTTTCTTGCCGAGACCCAATGAACAAAAGAATGATATCATGTTAAAGAGCCCTTTCTTCAGGCACTCCGCTGCCTGAAGCAGCATCAAATTGCCTGAATTCAGGCTTCAGGCAGACCCACATGCACCCCTGAGCACATAAAGTGCACATAACAAATTGTTTTACGAAAGAGAGAGAGAGAGAGAGAGAGAGAGAGAGAGACACAGACAAGACAGTCTGAGGTGATAGAAAGAGAATAAGCCTTGTAGATATTATTTTGCTGTGCGGAAAAAATAGCGTCGCAAGTCGTAGCACATAAGAGAAAAAAACCCACCTCAATATTTCAGGTCAAATGACGTCACCTTTGTTCATGTGGCGTCACTGTCGGTGAATTATCTCTTCTTTTTGCTACAGCTTTGTCTTGCCTGGATCAACACATCAAAGTTGACCAATTTTGACTTACAATAGTTCAGTTTCTGGGTGGCGAGCTTACCTCAGCAGCGATGTTTCCCTTGCAGTCAGTCCACATGTTGAGATGCTCTGGGAGTCAATGCTGCTGTAGTCTTCGTCTTCTAACATGCTGATACTAACACACAGACAGACTGGGACAAGACAGACAGGGGCACAATCTTCCAGGTATATATTTTTAATTATTATATTATTATTATATCTACCTCAGCGGCGATGTTTCCCTTGCTGTCGGTGTGCATGCTGCGGATGCTCTGGGAGTCGATGCTGATGTAGTCTTCATCCTCTAACATGTTCATTAGGCACAGAGAGACTGGGACAGTGGGAGAAGACATAGAGGGGCAAAGTCTTCCAGGTGTATCTTTACCTCGGCAGCGATGTTTCCCTTGCTGTCAGTCTGCATGCTACGGATGCTCTGGGAGTCGATGCTGCTGTAGTCTTCATCGGAGGCCACGCTGTCGTATAACGGCTCCTCATCGCTCAGCGCGCTGATCGTCTTCGACTCCACTCGCCTCATCAGCTTCGTCGTGCCCCCAAACTTGTCTAAATAGTCAAAAACAACATTCCATGAGTATATAAATGCATCAGTGTTAACTTTGTTGTGCCCCCAAACTTGTCTGAATAGTCGATAACATTCCATGAGTATGTAAATGCATCAGTGTTAACTCATTCAACTCGGTGCTCCTGGGAAATTTCAAAAATCCTGCAAGGCAGGGGTCCAGGGGCCGCCCAGTTAAGAACTTGACTTAAACAATCCTAAAAATATAAAGTTCCTGGCAAAGGCATGTAAATGTTTATCTGTATTTCTTTCTTTTATATTCTACACATGCAGGAAACCGACAAAACGTTTATAAATATAAAGTTTCTGGTAAAGGCATGTACATATTTATCTGTATTCATTTCTTTTATATTCTACACATGCAGGAAACCGACAAAACGTTTATAAATATGAAATTAGTTGCTTTTCAAATTCTCATAATCCAGCGACGCCAGAAGCATCCATGATGATAGCAGGGAGCTTGAAAGGGAAGTAATAATAGGCGTGTGATGCCATGAAAGGGAAGTAATAATAGGCGTGTGATGCCATGTCATCAGTCCCACAAATCAGGTGCTACCTTTTCGCTCAGTATTCTCTAGTTTGCTGCTTTTTGTTCTTGTATTCTTTCTGGTCATAGAGACATGTCTCTGTGAAATCCGGGCTGCTCCCACCCGGAGAGCATGTTGCCGCAGTGCAGCGCCACCCGTTTTTGGTGGAAATTATGTTATAGAGTATTATTTGTTAATTATGTCATACAACATACAGAAAATACAAGCGCTGTGTGGGTTAACTTAAAGCCGCCTCACACTATCCAACCTTTTTAGTTGGAAGAAAATTCAGTCGTGAACTCTTTTCAACTACTTGTGGGCCGTGTGCCGTCTTCGCTATCAGCAAGCACTGGCTGTATTCCCACAACTGCCTGAGTGAGTTGGAAGTAAATGGTGCAGTCAGTCGCCAGCTCCTTCCGACCTGGTTGGAAGGGTTTCAGCCAACCAAACTTGGCATTTGTGATTTCTACTCACTCTGTTGTTGTTGATGTGGTACCCTGGCTAAAAGACTCCAGGGATCATCCCAACAGCCGAAGCACTTGAACACTATGGTACAAATGCACCAGCTAGGGATGAGAACATTACGTGTGTGACCGTTTTTTTATAAGTTATTACCCTGCCACGTGGGCAGCCACACTCCGATTTCGGAGGATTTTGGAGACTGCTGATGTTATGCCAGGAGCTTGTCATGGCTAAAGAAAATCCCCGCATAACTATGCAGAGCATAACGACATTTTGATGTAGCCTTGGTGTTCTAGCCTATGTCAATTGGTCTGACACAGCCTTAAACCAAGGCGGATACTCACTCTGTCAAAAAAAGGCAAAACTGTGGAAGGGTCACAACCATTTTCATCCTTACCTGGTTCTTTGGGAGTCATCACAGACTACGGGGCAGCCAGCCTTACCTGGTTCTTTGGGAGTCATCACATCACGCAGTACGGGGCAGCCAGCCTTACCTGGTTCTTTGGGAGTCATCACATCACACACTACGGGGCAGCCAGCCTTACCTGGTTCTTTGGGAGTCATCACATCACACACTACGGGGCAGCCAGCCTTACCTGGTTCTTTGGGAGTCATCACATCACACACTACGGGGCAGCCAGCCTTACCTGGTTCTTTGGGAGTCATCACATCACACACTACGGGGCAGCCAGCCTTACCTGGTTCTTTGGGAGTCATCACATCACACACTACGGGGCAGCCAGCCTTACCTGGTTCTTTGGGAGTCATCACATCACACACTACGGGGCAGCCAGCCTTACCTGGTTCTTTGGGAGTCATCACATCACACACTACGGGGCAGCCAGCCTTACCTGGTTCTTTGGGAGTCATCACAGACTACGGGGCAGCCAGCCTTACCTGGTTCTTTGGGAGTCATCACATCACAGACTACGGGGCAGCCAGCCTTACCTGGTTCTTTGGGAGTCATCACATCACACACTACGGGGCAGCCAGCCTTACCTGGTTCTTTGGGAGTCATCACATCACACACTACGGGGCAGCCAGCCTTACCTGGTTCTTTGGGAGTCATCACATCACAGACTACGGGGCAGCCAGCCTTACCTGGTTCTTTGGGAGTCATCACATCACACACTACGGGGCAGCCAGCCTTACCTGGTTCTTTGGGAGTCATCACATCACACACTACGGGGCAGCCAGCCTTACCTGGTTCTTTGGGAGTCATCACATCACACACTACGGGGCAGCCAGCCTTACCTGGTTCTTTGGGAGTCATCACATCACACACTACGGGGCAGCCAGCCTTACCTGGTTCTTTGGGAGTCATCACATCACACACTACGGGGCAGCTAGCCTTACCTGGTTCTTTGGGAGTCATCACATCACACACTACGGGGCAGCTAGCCTTACCTGGTTCTTTGGGAGTCATCACATCACACACTACGGGGCAGCCAGCCTTACCTGGTTCTTTGGGAGTCATCACATCACACACTACGGGGCAGCCAGCCTTACCTGGTTCTTTGGGAGTCATCACATCACACACTACGGGGCAGCCAGCCTTACCTGGTTCTTTGGGAGTCATCACATCACACACTACGGGGCAGCCAGCCTTACCTGGTTCTTTGGGAGTCATCACATCACACACTACGGGGCAGCCAGCCTTACCTGGTTCTTTGGGAGTCATCACATCACACACTACGGGGCAGCTAGCCTTACCTGGTTCTTTGGGAGTCATCACATCACACACTACGGGGCAGCCAGCCTTACCTGGTTCTTTGGGAGTCATCACATCACACACTACGGGGCAGCCAGCCTTACCTGGTTCTTTGGGAGTCATCACATCACACACTACGGGGCAGCCAGCCTTACCTGGTTCTTTGGGAGTCATCACATACTACGGGGCAGCCAGCCTTACCTGGTTCTTTGGGTGTCTGCGGTACCCCGGTCTGCCTGAGGCGGGCATCGTTCAAGATGTCCATCACCAGCGTGGCAAACTCCCGTGCGTTGAACCGCGCCAGCTTCTGTCGACCCTGAACACACACACATTTATATCTTTAAGTTTAGCTCATTCACATTGCAACGATTTTGAATTATTGAGAAAAAAACCAGCCATACACACAAACAAAACATACATAAACAAAAGGACAAATGAAAGACTACAGGTTTTTACTTCAGGTTTAGTCATAGCGAAGTGGTCAATCAGACAATATAACTTTATATAGAAAAACTCTCTACACTGATTGGTACCACCACAACCACTACAAAAGCAAAGTCGGAGGCAAAATTATGGTCTAAGGGAGCAAAGCGAATTTAGAAGTGACCAAGGTATGGTGTACACACAGATGTACTTTCCTTGAAGCAAATTGACAGCTATCTATTTATTCCGCACATTATGGCTGGAACGCTTTGAATGAGTTAATTACAAAACTACAAAATGGATGATTTTATTCAATATAACTATCTATTCTATCTATATACTTACCGTTTCACTACGAATGAGTTATCTCTTCCAATTTGGAGCTAATGCCAATTACCAAAGACCAAAAAGTCTTAGTCTTCACAAGACTAACTTACTTCCCTTGGTCTGGTTTAGCAATACCACTGAGCTGCTGTGGATCCCCTTCCTGACGTCACTTCCGGGGAGCCAACTTTGAATCATGATAAATTTTTTGACTAATCGACTCGCAACGATGTTTTCGTCGGAGGGAGGTGGGTGGGAACCTTTGATCGTAGTGAAACGGTAAGTATATAGATAGAATAGATAGTTATATTGAATAAAATCATCCAATCTATTCTATCATGTTACCGTTTCACTACGAATGAGTTGTTTCCCAACGAGGAGGTGGGTAAGAAAAACATTGTTGAATTTTTAACTTTCCAACAAAGAGCAAACATTTCATACCCATAATATCCAAAAAGCGGGATTACCCAGGGTATCCCCGTGATAGCACCGGAAGCATCCGTATGAACATATAATTTCATTCCCCCAACAGGCATATACATATATATGCATCCCAATAAACAATAACAACATAAATTACCGTTAGACCAAGGAGACAGGGGTCTGTGCCAGCACCAGCTTCCTGATGCCGTAGGTATCATCTTGTCTCCTGGCGGAGAAATGTTGTAGATAGAAGTTCAAGAACGTGGTCTCTGACTTCCAGTAGGCGGCCTCCAAGACGCTGGATAAGGCCACACCCTTGATCATGGCCAAGGAGGAGCTGATAGCCCGAATTTCATGGGCTCTCAGGGGGTTTTGGGGCAAGGATTTGTCAGCGTTTGAGTATGCTAATTTTATAGCATCTATCAGCCACCTAGAAATGGTGGATTTCGAAATGTCTTTCATGTATTTGTCATTCAGTGAAACGAACAGGCGTCGTTTGTGCCCTCGGAACTGAGAAGTTCTCTTCAAGTATAACCGAAGGGCTCTAACTGGACATAGGAATCTGTCGGTGTCATCAGGAGCTAGAATGGTGCAAAGACTCTGAACTGTCACTGAAGGAGAGGACGCCTGAGCGGACTGGTTCTTAGCGCGAAACTCCGGAAGGAAAGACAGTGTCATGGATTGATCCGAAGAATTGAACTCAATATCCGAACCTAGACCGCTAAGAGCATGGACGCCACTAACCCGCCTAGCCGTAGCTAAAGACAATAGAAAAACTGTCTTGTATGTCAACAACTTGAAAGACAACGATGCTAAAGGTTCACATTGATCCCGAAGAAAGGACAGAACAACGAACAAATCCCACTGAGGAAGGCGAACGCCCGAGGACACAGACTTGTTGCGGACTGCATCAATCAGATGTGAAAGTTCAATAGCTAAGGAAAAAGAAGGATTTCTCTTGCCCGTAGCTACCGTTATAGTATGCACAACAGAAGCCTTGTATCCATTTAACGTCTGAGCGGATAAGCCGCGGTTCTGGTGGAGGTGAGCCAAAAACTGAGTAAACTCCGGACCGGAAGGATCTAACGGAGAAATGCCATGGGACAAACAGAAACCATACCATGAGGCCCACCGTATGTCATATAGTTTGTTAGTACTCTGTCGTCTCGCCTTGAGTACTAAGTCCACAGTTTGTTCTGAGAGTCCGCGTGCTCGCAGGCCTGACCGCATAGTAGCCATGCGGTCAGCTGAAACAGTTGGGGGTTGGCGTGGCCGACTCCCGTGCGTGGCTGAAGCAGAGTGTCTTTTGTGAGACGAAGAGGGACGCTTGGAACGTGTGAGAGGCTGGTGAGCTCCGGGAACCAAGGGCTGGTCTCCCAGAATGGGGCGATGATGATCAGCCGGGGTAGATCGCGGCTGTATTTCTCGAGTACCTTGGGTAGGAGAGACGTTGGAGGGTATGCATACGCCGACATTCCTGTCCAGGGCATCGAGAAGGCGTTGCGCGCTAGTGCCTGAGGGTCCCTCATAGGTGATACGTAGACCGGCAGCCTGCAGTTGAACCTCGTGGCGAACAGGTCCACGTGCGGTTTCCCCCAGAGGGACCACAGTGGGAGGAGAGACTGATGTGCAATAGTCCATTCCGTGGGTAGGATCTGGCCCTTTCTGCTGAGCTGGTCCGCTAAAACGTTCAGTTTTCCCGGGACATACTCCACCGACAGGGAGATTTGTTTGGCTTGAGCCCACAGAAGGATCTCCTCCGCTTTTCTCGAGAGAGCAGGCGATCGTGTTCCCCCTTGACGGCGTAGGTAAGACAGGGCTGTCGTATTGTCGCCGCAAACGGTGACCCACTTGCCGGTGAGACAAACTGCAAACGACTTGAGGGCCCTCGCCACCGCTTCCAATTCCAGCAGATTGATGTGAAAGAGTGTCTCTGCGAGAGTCCACTTGCCTGAAGCCTCCCTGTCGTCGAGGTGTGCACCCCAACCAGTTTTGGAAGCGTCCGTGTGAAGGAACAGTTGTTGCTGAAGAGGTCTGATAGGAACCGTTTGGTTGACCCAGGCACGGTCTGTCCACTGTTCGGTTGCCTCTAGAAACCAGTCCCCTAGCATCACTTGGTGTTCCAGCTGAAGGCGAGAGATCTTTCTCTGAGCCAGCAAGCGTTGCAGTGGCCGTTTGTGGACCCGAGCCAGAGGAAGAAGGTCCGCTACTGATTCCATCAGCCCGAGTAGACGGAGTAACTGGCGGGCAGAAGCTGAGGTTTTCTGTCTGAGGGCAGTGACCGACTCCACGAGGGCTAGAATCCTGCTGTCTGACGGCCGAACGGTGAATTGGACGGTGTTGAAAGACATGCCCAGGTAGTTGAAAGAGGTTGATGGAGTCAGATCCGATTTGATGTCGTGGATACGAAACCCCAGAGAAGCGGACAGTTGAACCAGGGTTTCCGTTTGACTCAAGCAGAGTGCGCGAGAGGACGCCAGTAGAAGCCAGTCGTCCAGGTAGACGCGAAGGCGGATGGATTGTGACCTGGCAATCCGCACAAGTTCCTTGGTGACTCTCGTAAAAATCCAAGGGGCTGGCGACAGGCCGAAGGGCAGGGCCACAAACTGGAACGTCTGTTGCCTCCAGACAAAGCGAAGGAACTTCTGCCGCGACGGGTGAATGCCCACATGGAAATATGCGTCGCGCAGGTCGATGGATGTAGCCCAATCGTTCTGAAGAATGGACAGACGGATGGAAGCGGCTGTCTCCATCTTGAACTTGTCCGTACGGATGTACTTGTTCAGAGGGGAAAGGTCCAAGACAGGGCGAAACTCTCCGTTCTTTTTGGGGACTACAAACAGGCGAGAGTAGAACCCCGAGTCCACCGGGGCCACTGGAATGATGGCTCCCTTCTGCTGTAGAGAGGCGACTTCTTTGTCGAGAGCTTCGAATTTTGCCCGGTCTTGGGGTGCTGGGAAGGAGATTGGGTGAGAGGACAGGGGAGGTTCCTGAGGGGGGAGTGGGCTGGAAAGCGGGACGGTGGCGCTGACCTGAAGACTGGTTGTAGGGGAAACGAGAAACACGACCCCTAGAAGACATCATCCTGGAGGGAGTGTGACTGGCTGGCTTGAACTCTGTGCGCGCGCGCTTAGGTTGAGGAGCGGCAAAACTCTGACTCGCAGCCTTACGAGCCCACATCATGAGCTGTTCTTGAGAGAGATCGTTCCTCCGTTTCTTGGAGCCTTCCAGAACGTCCTTGACCGTGTTCGGGTGGAAGGTGGCGGAAGGATGGGACGGGCAGGAACGTAGCGTGGAGCGTTCTTCGAGGTCCAGTCGGAGTTTACAAGCCCGGACCACAGAGTCTCTGTAAGTAGCAGCCAGTTGAACCTTGGTGCTAGAAGCCACTGACGAAATCGAGTTCACTGCTTTGTTGAGCGAAGCCAAACAAACACCCAATGCACGTTCATTTATGGACTCAAGCAGGCTAAAATCTTCTGGTTTAGCCGTTGTGGTGGAGCCCACTATCTGGGACAGAGTCTGCAGCATGGAGGTAGCGAGAGAAGCGGCTCGGAGAACAGCGTAAGACGATCTTTCCAAGTTGTTAAACGAGGACTGTGAGAAAGAGACCGTCGATTGTCCTCTCTGTGGCCTAAAATCCAGAGATTGTTTCTCTTGAGGAGACACACTCGAGTGCGAAGGCACAGGCACAAAGGTACTGGATAGCTGAAACGGGGGGAAGAAGTCTTTCTTCAGGAATGTCCCCGCACGAGAAGGAATTGGGTCCGGTTGACGTGGAGGGGGACCGTCGTCCTCCTCGGTCAGAATCTGAGGCTGAGTCCAGAGAATAGAGTCAGCACGTCGAAGCTCTTGGCGAATAAACGGCGAAGTGTGAAGAGCAAGTCTTGTTTCTTTTGGAGCCTGTAATTCTCCGAAAAACTGTGGCTGTTCCTTGCTGGAATTCGACTCAGAAAGAGGCATCGGTTTGATGTCCTGACAGTATGGACGGAGAATATCCAAGTATCCTTGATAGTTCCCGGTAGAAGGAACTGGTTCCACTTGTACAGGGGGCTCAGAACAGAAGCTGCCCTGCTCCACCCGTGAGAAACGATCAACGTCCTGATCTGTTTCGTCACCAGGGTGTTGATGATCGGAAAATCTCTCACGCATGACCCGACGAACTTCGTCTCTCACTGCCGAGTCAAATTCGCCGTCATCCTCGGAGTAAGGCGGAAGAAAATCATCTTCGACAGGAGAAATATGTAGACCCAAGCCAGAGTTCCCAGAGGGAAGCCCATGCGGAGTTTCATCCGTCGAAAATCTCTCTGTAGCAGAGACTGTTCTGTGCCGTGACAGCATAGTCCGTTTTGACGGATCAACGGACGTTGTCCGTATGCGGTCCGTGCCGCCGGTGCCCACGGGCACGGTGCTACCGGTACGGGTAGCAGTTTCTAGTGTCACGTGACCGTGTTTCATTGGTTCACGGATGACGGAGCCGTTATCTGCCTCGCCCCACGGGCGGCCGGAGTCCCCATGACGGGTACCGGTTTGGGACCGCACATGACCGGACTTCTTCCAGCCCCGCGCCATGCTGCCGCTCCCGGACAAACCGGGCGGACTTACAGGTCTAGAGTTACGAATTTGCCAGTTTCTGGGAGAATCCATCCGTGGAATCACACACTCACGTGAACGGGAGTCGTAGACCGGTACCGTGTCCGTCCGTGTCCGTTCCCGACGGTCAGAGAAGTGTCCGTCGAGATTTTCATCCGTTGAGAAGATCGGTATGCCGGTCTTCCTCTCCAAACTGGCCAGTTGGTCCGTCGAGTAAGAGGTTGAAACAGCCGTTTCAAATCCGTCGAAACTTCGAGAAAGGTAAGGCACTCTGTCTCTGAGGTTCTCATCCGCCAAACTTGGCGGTTCATCCAATGGTACTGAGTCACAGTCAAGTTTTGTATTTGTCCTAGTCGTGGTGGGCCTCATTGAACCACCTGACATCGAAACCAAAGAAGAGGACGGGACCAAAACTAAACCCTTGTTCTGTAATTCTGCCAGCATATCGGAGACTAAGGTAGAGGAATCTACTAAAGAAATGACATGTTCCGTCTGCTCCACAGACGGCTCCGACACAGCAGAAGTACTAGAAGAAGAATGAGTGGGAAGGAGGGGGGGAGGGGGGGGCACTTTCTTCTTCGAAGACGAAGAAGAAGAAGACGACCTAGACTTAGAACTGGACTCTTTCTTCGAACTAGAACTAGAACTAGGGGTAGGGATAGAAAGGAACTTCCCTTTCTCATCCCTAGACTGCTTAGACGACGACGACGAAGTAGAAGCAGAAGGCACAGAAGTGACACCGATGTCCGACATGTTAACAACGAGGGCACAAAACCGGTGTCAAACAACAATCAAATAATTTCACTTTAACCAAAATTCGATCCCAAAAATCAAATTAAAATTATACACTGACAATACCTGTTACCCAAGGGGCAAAAGGGAACACAAAGAAGGTAGAATGGCAAGGAAAATAGCTTGAAAATGAATTAAATTTGCAGAGCAAAAAAGAACATGGCAGCTCCAATTGGAAAAAATTTATTATGATTCAAAGTTGGCTCCCCGGAAGTGACGTCAGGAAGGGGATCCACAGCAGCTCAGTGGTATTGCTAAACCAGACCAAGGGAAGTAAGTTAGTCTTGTGAAGACTAAGACTTTTTGGTCTTTGGTAATTGGCATTAGCTCCAAATTGGAAGAGATAACTCATTCGTAGTGAAACGGTAACATGATAGAATAGATTGGTAGCTTTTCTTCTTTTTTTGTTAAGGGCATCGCTTACACTGACTTTCCTCCCACTGTCCTGACTAAAACAAAAGAAATGTAATGCAATCATTCTTCTTTTTCTTCTTCTTATTATGCGTTCACAGGTCAAAAGGCTATAATATGAGTCACACAGACATCGGCTACCCCCCTTCTACTGCACTACGATCTTCTATCACCCTTTCACTGTCGATATCCTGACCTAACAAAGCCTAAGAATTCATGATTTAAACAAACATCGACGCTAATTTCCAGTAGGAAGCTTTGCCAACACGAAAATCCGCCATATTTGATAGTGAACTTTACTTTCTGACCAATCAACACTTTGTAAAATTCAATACAACTAAAAAAGCAAATGGCGGCTTGCCGGAAGAGAAAGAAGCAGCCGAGCCTCGTTCTGAAGCTAAAGCAAGGTCGTTTCTATTATTAGTAACAGAAATAAGATCCGCGAAGCATTGGTTTTGAGTACCCCTGTCTGGGCGACACAGGGCGCCTGCAGTTGCAGGGGAGAGTATCTGCTCGGCGACACAGTGCACCTGCAGTGTGCTAAAGGTTAAATGGTCTTTTTGGATGAAAAATGGCTGGCGGCGAAAGGGTTAAATTGTCAATGTTACTAGGATAGCAGTGGCAGCGTACCTGGTTGACTGGAAGGTGGGGAAAGTGTTAAATTGTCAATGTTACTAGGATAGCAGTGGCAGTGTACCTGGTTGACTGGAAGGTGGGGAAAGGGTTAAATTGTCAATGTTACTAGGATAGCAGTGGCAGCGTACCTGGTTGCGTGTGGTAGAGAGCTCCGGGTTGACCGGCAGGTGGGGAACAGTCAGACGCTCGCTGACGATGGACGTGTGGTCGTGGGTCGATAGCCAGACTGCACAGACACACAAACGCATGAGCAAATGCATATACGATGGCTTGGAGTCAAAATAGACTATCTTTAGATAGTCCATATTATTGAACTTATTACGAAAACTAATAACTTGTATACAAAAAAGTCTGCTGAAATATAAAAAGCGAAACCCCCTTTTTATATTTCTGCAGTCATTGTTTGATACAAGTTATTAGTTTTTGTAATAAATCCAATAATACGTCAATGGACTATCTAAAGATAGCCATCAAAATTAAAAACATTCATACACGTACATGCGCAAACACACACATACAGAGGCACATGCGTGCGTGCACACACACACACACGCATATCCAGATAAGAACAGTTATTATGCCATGTTTACTGGAATCATTCTCCCAGAAGGCAGAAACAAGAGGAGAGAGAGAGAGAGAGAGAGAACTTCCAGAAATTGTCCAGAAGGTAGGGGAACTATTGATACGAAAGATGCCCCGATATCCCCCTGGTATCCCCACTCACTGGAGTCGTTCTCCCTCCTGTCCACCTCATCGTAGACGTCCATAGCCAGCTCCTCAAACAGGTGATTGGGCAGCTGACCAACATGCCAAGGGAAGAAGAAGAACAGATTACAAAAGGTTAACTCATTCAAGTCTATATATGTCCATATATGTCCGGAATTAATAGGTAGCTGTCAATTTGATGCATTTGCTTCAGGGAAGTAAATCTGTGCGCACACCATACCTCCTTGGTCACTTCTAAACTCGCTTCACTCCCTTAGACCAAAATGTTGCCTCTGACTTTGCTTTTGTAGTGGTTTGTTGTGGGGCAACCAATCGGTCTACCAATTCCCTATGTTTAAACCTGAAGTAAAAACCTGTAATCTTTCATTTCTCCTTTTGTTTATGTATGTTTTGTTTTGTGTGTATGGCTGGAGTGATTTGTGATTTTTTAAAAATAAATCGAAATCGTTGCGATGTGAATGAGTTAACCTGTTTCGTTTATGTTTTTGTTTTGTTTTGGTATGGACTCTTAAGTAAGAACAACACAAAGTATGAACACACCAGAGTCGCAAAGTATATTCTCTCAAATAGGTGCATTTTGTTATTTTTGTTTCTCAGGAACTAATTAAGATATCTACTTGAAATTTTGCACACTGATACAGAACATTACCCTGACCATACATGCCAAATTTGAAGACTGTGTGAAGGCACTATGAAAGTATGGAGTCCCCCCAAAAAAAATCACACGAAAAAAGTGCCCCCTCACCTGCTCTCAATTCAAGTACTGCATGTTGATGCTGATCATTTGTCCACTTTCCTAAGAAAACCGAACACAAACGTACCTTACCCATTATGGCCGTATGGCCTGGGAACGCAGAAGAAGTTTTAAACCTAACACATTCTGCAATAAAAACTGCATACTCTGATTTGGCAGTTGAAAAAATACAAATGCGATGATACCAACCTCTTTTTTCAAGAATTTACAAAACCTTCAGCACCAACTACAACAGTAAAGTTTTGATTTGATTTATACATAATACATGTACAGTGGAACCTCAGCATACCGGCCACCTCAGTATCGCAGGCACCTCAGTATACCGCGCAGGTTTGGTCAGTCTGTAATGTTTTCCTTCTTATTTAATACTTAGGGAGTCTCCGGCATAGCGACCACCCCGCTATTCAGGACAACAGACAGTGATCTCAGTCTGAATCATTGTTAACTAGTGTAATTTACCACTCAGTAATCCGACTACCCTGGCCACAAATTTTTAATAGCATAGCCAAAGAAAAGATTCAGGCTATACTTTTAAAGGAAAAATCATGGGAAAGGGAATTTGAAAAATCAAGGTCACGGAAACGTTGAGTGAAAATCATCCCTTTCCTTCGTTAGTCAATGTTTGTCAATAAAACAAAGTCATTCTTTTCATTGTACACGTCATTATGTGTTGCCGTTGCATGGAGGGATTCAGTACAGCAGGCACCTCACTATTACGGACAGCTTTGACCAGTCTGTTGGGTGGTCGGCTTACTGAGGTTCGACTGTACTGCACATTTCAGCACGGAAATAACTCATGGAGAGAAATGAGGATGGACAAGAGAAGAGAGAAAGCCTGCGGTCAAGGAACTCACATCCTGTAGCTTTTTCTTGGCTTGTCTGGCAAGGTCCGACAAATCAGCAGTTCTGAAATATACATAACACAGAGACGCATTGTTAACTCTTCCAAGGGTGCAACTACACAAAATGAAAAAACCTGAAAGACCGGGGTCTAGAGGTAATGTCCCCATGCAGCTGAAGCAAAAATTGATTTTTGAAGGTATTTCAGTTTGCTTTTTCCACAATTTATACAAATGCTTATCTTAAAGTGTTTGAAAAATACAGTAGACACACATTTAAGAAATTTGAAAAAAAGGAACTTCCTTTTCTGGTAAAATTCAATAACAGGAAATCCTTGTATACCAGGAAAAGTTGCACCCATGCTCTTCTAGCGCCATGTATTTTTTTGACGTTCTTGGTTGTCCGTTGAATCTCAAACAACAAGAGGGGGGTAACTATTTTGTCGAGTGCGCATGCATTGCTTTAACCCAAAAAAATCACTGACATAAGCTCTGAAAATAGACAAACACACGGCAGGCCACTTGGCAGTGAATGTCTTTGCATTTGGTGGGAGTGAAGTGTGTGATGTACTGGGCGAATACATTTGCCCATGGTGCTGGAAGAGTTAACGTGTTCTGTATAAATACACAGCTATCACGCTAACGGAAACACCCTGTTGACAAACCGATATCATCAAATTTCTAATTTGTTCCTAGAGACTGATCTATCTTATTTTTAGTTTTGAGGATGTTGTTTTTTCTGATCCCTTTCTTTCATTGCTTTGCTTTCATACATTTTTCTTCAAGGTTGAGTCTTCTACAATCTGCAGCTTACATCTTTTCAAGGCCATTTAAAAACCCCATTAACCCTTTGTGCTCTGTGCCCTATGCGGGTTGCACTCCCAAACTGCGTTTCTGAGAGACAGGCGCTAGTTTTATCACCATTTTTTTTAATACAGTGGAATCCGTTTAATTGGCCATCGGATAATCGGCCAAAGCCGCTTAATCGGCCAATTTCCTCTGGAACGGAATTTTTTCTTCTTAAGCATGTGTTATTTTGTTCGTTTTTACGGCCAAAGCTGAAATCTTCAATTTCGCTTTATTGGCCACTTTTTCTCTCTAATTTTTCCTCTTTACCCCTTTTTGAGAGGGAGAACAACAGAGGCAGACAAACTGACAACACGCTTTTGACGTTTACATGGTTGAGTGTGAAGTTGGAAGGTGAGCTGTTGTCAATTGAAAGACCCTGCATGGCGTTAAAATCACTCAAGAAAACAAAATCATTGTCTTTTACTCGTGCTTCTGTGAAGTTGTAGGATTAAGAAAACACACACACACACATCACAAAAAGAGAAAGAATTTGAATTTGAACTGCAACATTTAATTTTGACGTCATTGCTTTTGACTTGCATAATTGCATCATACAGTATCTCGATGTTCGTTTTATCGGCCGATTCGCTTTATCGGCCATATTTTTCCTGGTCCCAAAAGTGTCCGATTAAGCGGATTCCACTGTACAAAAAAATGACTATTAAATGCTTGCATATGATTTTAAAATCGCACAATGAGCTTAGCGAGTCATTCCGACGCAAACAGCTTCAAAACAAGCTTACTTTACTCATTTATAGCTTTTAGAATGATGTGGAAAATAAATGGCGTAGGGTGATATGAGTTTGGACATTTTAGTAAAATTACGTTCACAAAAGCAAACAAGTGAAAACGGACTTGATTTGATTGATTGATTTGATTTACAAAGTGTTCACACAATGGAAACATTTTACTTTAGAAAAAAGAAATAAATTTAAAAAAAGGAGAGAAAATAAGTATGTGTGTGTGTGTGTGTGTGTAAATGTACGAGTATGTGCGCATGCATCTATGCGCGCGTGTGTTTATACGTGTGCAAATGTGCGCATGCGTGTGTGTGTGTGTGTGCATATATAAAAACGGACTTACTGATCACCAAGCTCAGGGATTTTAAAATGCTGTCCAATTCTGTGATCTGAAAGAAGAAGAGAAAAACAAACAACCGAAAATGAATTTATCGGTAATAAGAAACAACACTGCTACACGCAGATCAATATGAACTGTACAAATGAATATGTCACGGGAAAATTTGGAATCCGGGACAATTCTTAATTTTACCGGAGGAGAGAGAGAGACAGAGAGAGAGAGAGAGAGATTAAAATGAGAAAGACTTGTCAAATTTTTTTAAACTTTTCACCATATTTCCCATGTACCATAATTATCATATTTTTGTCAGATATGTGTACAAAATATGGTGAAATCTTATGGGTAAACAGGTCAGAAACTGTGCACTTTTGCTGAAAACACATTTGTGCTTTCATAGTTAGAGACACACACACACGCACACACACACAGACAGACACATTATGAAGTCATATGAAGGACATACCCGAGTGGGGATAGGAGGGGGTTCTTTTGAACCAATTGTTCCCCCACCTTCCTGGAAGTTTTGTGCTTGTAATTTCCTCTAATCTGTCACCCTCTTTGACTCTGCCTTTACCTTTGCTTACAGTCATCTATCATTCTGCCTTACTGGTCCATTCTCTTGCCCTTTTTTCCAGAAATTCTGACAGAGATTTCTCCAGCTGAAGTCGGACAGCATGGGGCCTATTTCTTAGTTAGGCGCATAACGGCAGCATGACAGATCTGCGCTCATATGACAGGAGACTGTGAGAGTGATTGACAAAGAAGAAGAAGAAATGAAGGACGTTACCTGGCTTTCGGCCACAGATGTAGAAGGTAAGTCGGTCGGTCAGTTCATACTGGAGCTCCACCAGGCGATTTGCCAAGTCAGCATTTCCTTCTGTCCTGTATTACACAAAGGAGTACACAAACACTGTGAATTGGTGCAATAAAACATCAAAAGAAAAATGAAGTTTAAACCTTAACAGTAAGGCCGTGTATACACATAAGCGGATATTCCATGCGGAAAACCGTGCGCAATCCATAAATAAGTGAAGCGAAGAAGGGGAAAAGATTTGCGCACGTGTCCGAATTTCCCCTATATGCGTAAACTTTTATCCTTCTTTCTTCCACTTATTTAGGGTTTTCCGTACGGAACTTACGTGTCTAATGTGAACCCGGCCTTATGGTCTCTGTGTAAGTGAACATTTCTCACTCTTTCCCCATAGCAACACAGTGATATGCAAGTCGCATGACTGGCCTATCACTGTGTTGCCATGGGGAAAGAGTGAAAAATGTTCACCTGTATTGAGACCATAAGCAACGGCATCCATGCTTTTCGCCTTGGCTTAAGGCTGTGTCAGACCCCCCAACTGACATAGCTGGAACACCAAGGCTACATCAAAATGTTGTTATGCTATGCATAGTTATGCGGGGATTGTATTTAACCATGACAAGCTCCTAGCATAACATCATCAGTCTCCCAAATCCTCCTAAGTCGGAGTGTGGTTGCCCACATGGCGGGGTAATCAAAAAACGGTCACACACGCAATGTTCTTATTCCTAGCTGGTGCATTTGTACCATAGTGTTCAAGTGCTTCGGCTGTTGGGATGATCCCTGCAGTCTTTTAGCCAGGGTACGACAACAACATTCCTGCTATGGTATCTTTGATTTGTTTTTCTTCATCTTCATTTCTCTTTAATGTGGATTCAGAATCCAATATTATTATTACAGTGGAACCTCCCTTAAGTTATAAGACCTCCCATTATAAGACTTCCTCCCACATAAGACCTACTTCTTTGAGACATTGCCCTTCTTTGTAAGTATTAACATTTTCCAGATGAACAGCTGGCCAATCCTGAAGACTATCAGCTTTTTCAATCCTGATTTCAGGAGCGTGCCTGAAGTACCATATTTTTGGGACTATAAGGCGCACCTTATTATAAGGCCCCCCCCCCCCCCCCCAAATTTGACACAGAAGTCTTCTTCTTCTTCTGCGTTCCCGGGCCATAAGGCCACAATGGGTACGTATGTGTCCGTTTTCCAGTTTTCACTGGTGTCATCGCTGCATTCAGCATTCCAAGTTCGGAGGAGCTCAAAGGAGAAAAACTATAAGGAAGGTTTTTTTTGGAAAAAAGGCAGGAGAATGGGCCAAAAAGTCAGAAAGATAGTAGATGACACAAAAGCAAGGAAAAAGGCAGAGTCAAAGAGAGAGACAGATTAGAGGAAGTTACGAGCACAGAACTTCCAGAAAGTGGGGAATCGATTTGTATAAAAGACCCCCTGGTATCCCCACGGGGGGGGGACACAGAATTCAGATTTTGTTACTATTTTATTAGTCATATTATAAGGTGCAGAAGACTCAGTTTGGGGAAAAAATAAATCACTTTACAGTCCGAAAAATATGGTAACAAAATGCCAAATACCGTATTTTTCGGACTATAAGGCGCTCCTGATTATAAGGCGCACCCCCCAAAATTAACACTAAATTAAAATTTTGTTACTTTATTTTCTGACTGTACTATTAGCAGGCGTCAGAACAGTCTGAAGTCCAATCCTCTGAAAACTGCAGTAAAAGGGCCATCAAGGCCCCAGACTGAAGAGGGACAACACTGAAATGAGTTCCCAACATCACCAAAAAGGCTTAATAAAGTGAGAAATCACTTTAAAATGCTATTTAACACAAAAGATAACACTAAATAAAAAAAGGCAAAACCTCTGACAAGAGAAGCCAATCCTCTGTCAGAAATCCTTAATCCTCTGAAATCCTCTGATAATTCTGATGCCTGTATTAGTCATATTATAAGGCGCAGGGGTCTCAGTCTGGGAAAAAAAGTATCGTCTTATAGTCTGAGAAGTATGACACATTGCCCCCACTCACTTGGCGTAGTCGATGGGCGTGCGTCCGTTGGCGTCGCGGGCCCCCGGGTCGGCCCCATACACCGCCAGCAGCTCCACCTGGGCTGTCTGGCCCGCCTGGGCCGCAACGTGCATGGGGCAGTTGCCTTTCTCCTGGACAACAATGGTCAAACACAGGTTAACTCATTCGCATTGCAACGATTTTGAATTACAGTGGAACCTCACTTATAAGACTCCCTCCCATATAAGACCTACTTCTCTCAGACATTGCCCTTCTTTGTAGGTATTAAAATTACCTCCCTTATAAGACCCCTCCCTTATAAGACCTCATTTGGGATGATTTCTGAAGGTCTTATAAGGGAGGTTCCACTGTATTAAAAAACCTCACAAATCACTCCAGCCATGCACACAAACAAACCAGACATAAACAAAAGGAGAAATGAAAGATTACAGGTTTTTACTTTAGGCTCAGACATAGGGATGTGGTAGATCAGACTTTTTTTAATTTTATATATAGACTTTACATAAAAAAACTCTCTACACCGATTGGTTTCCCCACAACAAACCACTACAAAAGCAAAGTCAGAGGCACAATTGTGGTCTAAGGGAGCGAAGCGAGTTTAGAAGTGACCAAGGTATGGTGTGCACACAGATTTACTTCCCTTGAAGCAAATGCATCAAATTGACAGCTATCTATTAATTCCGGACATATATGACTTGAATGAGTTAATGCCTCTTATATTTGAACAACTGTGTGTGTGTGTGTCCTTCTGTTTGTTCGCCCTGTAACTCATGAACCAGTGCACAGAATCGCTTCAAATTATGTGTGGTGATGCATTGTGGTGCAGGGAGGGTCCCATAGAAAATTCGTAACTGTGGTGACCTTGACCTTGAAAACCGGTCAGAAGTAGGAGTAGTAACTAAAGGGTAGTAATTAGGGAATGGCTGACTGGACTGGTTACTTCCCTTTCATAAAAAATCTCGAGTGAAAGAGGGGGAGAGGCGAAAGAGAGAGAGAGTGTGAGTGTGAGAGTGTGTGCGTGCGTGCGCGTTCGAAGCGTAGCTAGCAGGACTGCTAGTGAATTAATAAAACAGGGAACAAATGGCAGGAGTGAATTCGGCTCTGGTTGTCCAGAGCCGCCTGTTACGTGACTTAACAATTATAAAGCGCTTAGATCGCTTAGGTTAGAGGGGCATGCGGCTCAATTCCGTCCCACTCACTCTGTGAAAGTAGTTGGGGTCGGCTCCCTTGGACAACAGGCGGAGACAGGTTTCCACGTTGTTTGTTCGAACGCTGGAGTGCAGCTCCTGAAATTGAATATCAGTGGAATCACCGATCAGTTTGTGTAAAGAAAACAAGGGGGAAAACAGAATGTAACTTCACATTTATTGATAAAATGTGATAGTGCATAGGAAAACCAGACATAATAGAATTATACAAGAAAATTAAAAAACACAAACGCACATATGTGATGCAGCACAGGAAAACCAGGCTAATGTCGTAAATGATCACTTTTGACTTATTCATATTTTCAGAAAGGCCAGAGACAACAGATTAACAGGCAAAAAACAGAATTCATCTATCTCTAATAGTTTATTTTGAACAATTTTTCAATCAATCAAATCTTTCTCTCTTTCTCTTTCTTTCTCTCTCTTGTGGCTGGCCGACTTTAGCTGGGTATTCGCGTACTGCAACACATATTTTAGTTTGCAGCGAATTTTCAAGCGTCTTACACACTTTTCTTCAGGCCCTAAAAAGTAATATGCCATAATAGAATTATGGCAAAAATTTATATTTTATTTTTTCATGGTTGAGCAAAGATTCCTTGTTAATGCACCGAAAACCGAATTGAGTCATCTTGTCTAGTTTTTATTTTATAATTATTTGAAGTTTGGCATTCTTAATAGATCATTTGCAGAAATCGGGTATAGAAGAAACAATTTTGCCTCTTTGTTTCTATTGACTTGATATAGAAAACAATCAAATAAACAAAGAAATCATTCAAAATTGTCTTTCATGTTGTGGATACTGGTAGAATACATAAAAATGGACATGAATATGCCTTAAATAGAAAATTGTTACTTTGGGAATTGTTCACTATTTTTGGCTTTTGCTCAAAACATTCTGAGTGACTTATGTCGGCTTTCCCCATGCACCATCACAAATGTTGACATTCTGAACAGTTAGCAAAACAGACATATATATAAACCAGTACCAGGAAAAATACTCAGGAGTTGGGCAAAGATCAGTTTAAAGTGGAAATGCCTTACTCACAGAATATTCTTCTTCTTCATTGATCGCTGTTTCCTGTCATGATGAGCGCAGATGCGTCATGCTGCCATAATGCGCCCAACTAAGAAATAGTTAGGCCCAGCATGTCCGTCTTCGACTGGAGAATATCTTTGTAAGAATTTTTGGAAAAAAAAGGCAGGAGAATGGACCGGTAAGGCAGAAAGATAGTAGATGACAGTTAAGCAAAGGGGAAAATAAAGGCAGAGTCAAAGAGAGTGACATGTTAGAGGAAGTTACAAGCACAGAACTTCCAGAATGTGTGGGGGAACTATTTATACAAAAGACACCCCCGTTTGGCATCCCCATGAGGAGACTCACAGGGTATTAGGCTGATCAAAAATTGATGTTCGGTTGAATGTCTTTCTGTTTGTTTGTAGAACTTTGTCAGAGTAGACTGGAATGCTGCTGTTATTATTCCATCATCTTCTTCTGCGTTCCCAGGCCATATGGCCATAATGGGTAAGGTACATATGTGTCCGGTTTCCAGCTTTCACTGGTCTCCCCGCGGCATTCAGCCAACACATTCTGATTTTGGAGGAGCTCAAAAGAAGAAAAAATATTTTGAACATTTTTTTCTTTTTTTAAAACAAAGGCCAATAAGACAGAAAGATAATACAGTGGAGCCTCCCCTTATAAGACTCCCTCCCACATAAGACCTACTTCTCTGAGACATTGCCCTTATTTGTAAGTATTAAAATTACCTCCCTTATAAGACCTAATTTTGGATGATTTTTGAAGGTACCACTGTAGATGACAGCAGAGGTAGTGTCATTCCATCTCATCCTTCCCCCCCTCCTTCTTCCCCCCCCCCCCCCCCACCCCCCAAAAAAAGGGAGCTCACCTTGCTGACGTCGTCGAGGGAGCTAGCGTCGCTGTCCTTCTGCTTGTTGACGAAGGAGAGGAACTGGTACTTGGCACGAATGAAGTCAGACTTGTTGGGGCTGTTCAGCGACACAAACAAACAAGGGGCTATGATTTCAAAATGACCACAAAACACCAATCAGCAGACCTGGTTACCCCCTACACAAGTCTTGAGTAGTCTGGATAGCTGAAATGAGTAGTTTGGGTGCAAAATGTGTAGTTTTATTCATTAAACCATCAAACAATGTTCACTGAAAATGAGTAGCAATCAAGAATTAAAGAGCATTATTTTCAATTTTGAATAGTAGTAGATGTCCAAATTGAGTAGAATACTACTCTTAAAAGAGTAGAGTAAACAGGTCTGAAGCTATAAATGTTAGTATATATGTGTGTGTTCAGGGTCGACAGAAGCTACAGACCTGTTTACCCCTTACACAAGTTTTGAGCATTCTGGATTGCTGAAAATGAGTAGTTTTTGTGCAAAATGTGTAGTTTTTTTCATTAAACCATCAAATAATGTTCACTGAAAAAGAGTAGCAATCAAGAATTAAAGATAGCTTCATTATCAGTTTTGAAGAGTATTAGGAGTCCAAAATTGAGTAGAATGCTACTCGAAAGAGTAGAGTAAACAGGTCTGCCAATGTTTTCAAGCTTTTGAGATTTTTTATTATCTCTTCATCAGGAAAATTAGTTTAAAACTGATAATGGCCTATCTTCTTCTTCTTCTTTTTCGAGGCGGCTCAGACAGTTTTCCTGTCAATTACGAGCGTAGATTCGTCATGCTGCCGTTATGCGCCTAAAACTAAGAAATAGTTAGTCCCAGCAAGTCCGACTTTGACTGGAGGAATTCTTTTTTGAAAGTGTTTCTTGGAAAAAAGGGCAGGAGAATGGACGGTAAGGCAGAAAGATAGCAAGATGACAGTCAAGCACAGGGAAACGGCAGAGTCAAAGAGATGTGACTGATTTAAAGGAAGTTACAAAGCACAGAACTCCAAGAAGGTGGGGGAACTATTTATACTAAAGACCCCCCCGGTATCCCCACAGGGGGGGATTGACTAGCAACTCCCATGGCTAGCGCATAAGGCTTTCCATAAGAGATTTCAACTTTTTTTTTTTAACCCTTTCACCGCCAATGTCGCATTTTAGCACCACAGTGATTTAACACCAATGTCACTAAAAGGCATCAAATTGGGATCTGTTATCCAAAGACTTGTTTTCTTAATTTTGGGAAGTAAGGACAGGCCTTAATTTATGGATGTCATAGAGGAATCCCCAATATTGCAGATGATTTTTTTTTCAGATACCCAGTTAAGTTGAATGGGTATTTTTTTGCTGAAACATGGCTGGCGGCAAAAGGGTTAAATATCAGAACATTAAAAAAGAAAAGACAAGAAGTAGAAATAACTGTACTTTCTGGTTGGTTTAACGTCCAGTTAGGCATAGCCTCTGTTTACTAGTCATTTAGAGTGTAAAAGAAACATTTTATTAACAGCAGATATTTTTGAGCTACGACTGCTCTTTGTCCATGCTGGTCTCCAAATGCCAGTACAAAGTCACATATTTACTAAAAGCAAATATTTTCGAGCTATGACTGCTTTTTGTCCATGCTGGTCTCCAAATGCCAGCACAAAGTCACATATTTACTAAAAATTATAACAATGATTAAAATTCAAAGAAGAAATGAAAATATTTTTAAAAATTCACATTAGTGGCAAACTGCGCAAATAAAATCAGGTCACATGATTCTCACTTTTTTTGTTTTAAAGATAGAATTAACTCACTCGTCACTGGCCAGTTGCTTCCCCTTCAGATTGTTTACAAACTTCATGGGTCTTATCGTCGCTGTCCGACGCTAACCGTGTATCTACAAAATTTGACAAAAAAATAGATTTTTTACTGAAACTCCTTCCAGTGACCTCACGCAGGTCTTCTATAAATATCTTGTGTCTGCGACCAATGAAAATGCTCAAATTTGTCACATGATACCACGGAAATAATCGTGTATGTGGCGGGTTGTTGCTGGTTTTGACGCGATAAGCGTGTAACTGGTCACGCTAATCGTGTAACTGCCGGCAGCTGTCGTATCTCCCATTGTGAGAACAATGCACTAACTTTGTGACTAACCGTGTAACTGAATTATCACGAAAATTTTGGGTGTTAATGCAACTTTTATTGTGTCACATGTTTACTCATCGGTATCGGTAAAGAAGAAGGGTCAAGCGTATATCAAATGGGGATTGACTTTGTAGCAGGCGACAAATATGTTTTTTGATGCTCCTGTAAAATCACTGATTGTGTAAATACACGGTTAGCGTCGGACAGCGACGATATGACCCTGATTACAGAAAATGATGAGTTCACTTCCAAAATAACGGGCCAATAATGTGTCACTGTGTAGTAGTCAGTGGAACCTCTCTTATAAGACCTTCAAAAATCATCCAAAATGAGGTCTTATAAGGGAGAGGTCTTATAGGGAGGTAATTTTAATACTTGCGAAGAAGGGCAATGTCTCAGAGAAGTAAGTTTTATGTGGAGGGAGTCTTATAATGGGAGGTCTTATAAAGGTGGTGGTTCCACTGTATTATATACTTAAATTTTTTTATTGCAGACTTCACGTGTCAAATAACCACTGGCGGCACAGAAATGAAGGGTCAATCAAATAATCGTCAATATGGGTCAACGACCCGGGCCCGCTGACAATCTGGAGCTCTGCCCCTTCCTTACAACACTTTATTACGTGCCATTCAGTCAGGTTTGAAAGAAAAAAATCGGGAGAGTTAGGTACTGATACTTTAACTCAATCGGGAAGAATGAACCGGATCCGGCTCATGGCTCGCACAACCGTTTAGGACGAATGGCCCGGATCCGGCTCATAAGAGTTTTCAAGAGGTTTTGATTTCTGGCGTGTAACCAGCTTTCCGGTGCGAAGTCATAACCTATTTTTTTGCTTTGACCTTGCCTCTCTTGAAATCAACCAATCATTGCATAGTTTTTTTTAACGATTTACATTGCATAGTTTACATTCAGCTTTGGTTGTAGAGGGGGATCAAAGATCGGAATGTGAAATTTTCTTCTTCTTTCTATGCGTTAGCTGTTTTCGTCAAAATAGGAGACAAACGACGAAGGTAAGGAATCTGATATTTTACGATCGCTTAGTGCATAGTGTTGCTAATCTTTTCTGAAAATATTGATGCCTAACTCTTCATAACTTGGTTTTGGTGATTATTTTACGAACCTAGTCAAATGCCCAGTCCCCACAGAACAAGGGGAAATAATTCGGCCAGTCCCGAGTGAGTTAAAAAAAAAAGGTTAGTTATTAACACCATGCACTAATCGATCATAAAACATCTGATTCCATACCTTCATCCTTTGCTTTTATTGACGGAATTACACATAAAAAGAAAGAATTCCTCACAGCCTGATCTTTGAACCCGCCATACTGAGCCAAAAAACGGAAACTAAAGTCTGCAATGATTGGTTGATTCCAAGAGAGGCAAGGTCAGAGTCAACTAAAAAATGGATTGTAATGACATTCTGAAAACCGGGTTTACACAGGAGGAGGGGAGACAGCAGCAAAAACTCTTGAAAATTCTAACGAGTCCGATCAGGCTCATTGGCCTTAACCCTCTTGCATTCCGCATTTGTTACAGAAAAAGGCTTCTTCTTCTACTTCTAGTGTTCAGATTCTTTCACACATTTTCTGGAAAATCTGTCTTTTGAAGCACACAGAACGCCATGTACAGTTTCTATCTTATCACTGCAAGTGAGAAAGCTTCTTCATAGTGTGTGCATAAAAAGCCAGAACTTAGTATGTGATGAAAATGCCATCAGAGGGGGTCTCAGAGTGTGGGGGGCAAGCTACGGGCGGTTTTGAAAATACACCAAGCAGGGCAACCTATTCCTGGCCGGCTTGGGGACATTTTTGGGCGGAATAAATGCAAGAGGGTTATGACATCACTAATGATGATTATCATCATATGAAGGCCAAAGGGGAATAACTCTAGAACACTGTCTTTTGCTTTTAAACAGCCAGGAGGGTTACATCCCCAGACCACTAAATTGCCATACTGACTCTAACAGTAAATGTTTCATTTGTCTTTCTCCATAAACAAATTTAAGTGTGTTTTTTTCTCTTAATTTTATCTGTCAGTCATTCAAGGTTAACACCAGTTGTTCAGGCATGGCATTG
>CM065702.1:10035806-10069854 GCA_017654935.2 Phymorhynchus buccinoides
GACATCACTGCACTGTGTGTGTCTGTTTGTGTGTGCGTGCACGCGTTCTCCCCTCTTCACACATTCCGTTGTTTGTGACTAGCTCACGGACCTCATGTAGGCGTCGATCAACTACGGCGTGCTGATCTGCGATGAGTGCATGTACACGTGTGTCACTCTGTCACGTCTGTGTGTGTGTTTCACTATTTGTGTGTGTGCGTGCATGTGTGTGTGCTCCCCTCTTCCTTTACTCTGACCTGTATGTATGATTTGTGCGCTCACACTCACAGACCCCACGTGGGCGTTGATCAACCGCGGTGTGCTGATCTGCGATGAGTGCTGCAGTGTGTGTTTGTGCGTGTGTGAGTTTTCCTCTTCATTTTGTGCATATATACACAGACCCCACCTGGGCATTGATTTAACCGCTAAACCGGGGTGTGCTGATCTGCGATTAGTGCTGCAATGTGTGTATAACTGACAAGTTGTTTGTGTGCGGGCGCGTGTGTGTGAGTGCGTGCATGTGTGTGCGCGCGCGCGCGCGCGTGTGTGTGTGTGTGTGTGTGTATGTGTGCGCATGCCTGTGTGTCTTCATTTTCTCTGACCTCTATCACGATTTGTGACTTGCTCACAGACCCCACGTGGGCGTCGATCAACCGCGGTGTGCTGATCTGCGATGAGTGCTGCAGTGTTCACCGCAGCCTGGGAAGGCACATTTCCATGGTCAAGTCCCTGAAGAAGGGCCAGTGGAACCCCAGCCAGCATGCTGTGAGTCACCAGCACAGCCTGAAATTATTATTAATTGAATAATTAATATACACAGGTTTCTTACTTCCCTTCTTCTTCATTGATTGCTCAGACATTTTCCTGACTGTCTGTTAAGAATAAGAGGCTACGTCTAATTAGACCTTAAATCTACCTTTGAGAGAGAGAGAGAAACAGTTTCCTGTCAAATGAGCACAGATGCACCATACTGCTGTTATGTGCCTAACTAAGAAATAGTTAGCCCATCATGTCCGTCATGTTTGTAAGAATTTCTTGAAAAAAGGGCCGTAGAAAAACTAGAATGGACCAGTTAGTAAGGCAGAAAGATAGTAGATGACAGAAAGCAAAAGGGAAAAGGCAGAGTCACAGAGAGTGACACTGACAGATTAGAGGAAGTTACTTACAAGCACAGAACTTCCAGAAGGTGGAGGGAAAATTTGTACAAAAGACCCCCTGGTATTCCCACAGGGCTTACTCCCCTTGAGAACCCTTGAACCCCCTTTAATTTAAATTTCAAGATTTTTGAAAAGAACTCTTTAGCATTCTGTGCAAAAAGTTCCCCAAGCTTGCACATGTATTGTTGTTTTGATTTTCATGTGTTGAATTGCAATCAGACAGTTATGTCTGTCTGCTGTTTCCTACCAGTACCATGACTGCCAGATAGCAGAGGCATGCAGAGCTCTGCTATTGTGACTTGCTGGGCTAAAATGTGTTTATAATGACAGGGCTGGCTAAAACTGCTAGCCTGGTAGAAAAATCTGTGGGCGAGTAGATTTCAAAAGACACTAGCCCGATGGGCGACTGAAAATTTCAGTACAGACAAACCCCTATTTTACGACCCTCTGTTAAGCGACCACCTCTCATTTGAGACCGGATTTGTTGGCACGGATGCATTTTACTATGTAAACAACCTCTCTTAAACGACTTCCTCTAAAACGTGATTTACGACCGCCATTTTGTTGGGTTTTACTACCGTTGTTGTCGTCTGCATAGACTTCGAGCAAAGGGAAACAACCACGGTCAAGGGCCTGAAAGCGGAGTCGCTTCCCTTGTTGTAGAAAAGATGGCGGAAAGCGTAGGAAAAGCACGAAACACGAAAACCACTGACTTTGAAAAAGAAAACCACTGACTTTGGACGAGAGTGGAGGTGATTAACAGAAGTCGGCGAAGTGAAACTGTAATACATCGATTGCACAATCCTATGGAGTTGGAAAGACCCAAATCCAGTTTTAATATGTCATTGTATGTGTGCGTGAAGAAGAGAGTATGAACTGTGCTGAACTTTTTCTTTCTACGGCTGCCAGTGAAAACCTCCGTCATACGACCCCTCCAATTTATGACCGATTTTTCCGGACATTTTGGAAGTCTTAAAATAGAGGTTTGTCTGTACTGCATGGCCCTGGGCTTTTTTACCACTGAGTCTCCCCAGACCATCTCTTCCTTCCAACTATCTTTTTTTTCCCTTCCAACTATCTTTTTTTTTCCTTCCAACTATCAAAGCAAGCTCTGCTATCTGCTAAGATAACAACAATGGTACACTGGTACTGAAAAGAAAGGAAATGCACTCACCTCCTCCCTCTTCTCTCTCTCCCCCACCTCCTCAAATATTTTCTTTATCTTTACTTCTCTCCTTTCTTTCTTTGAATATTTCCCACTCTTTTTTTTTCTTTCTCCTTCCCTCTTCCCTGTGTGTGTGTGTTGATTTTGATTGATTTCATTTAAAGTCTGTTCACAACAATGGTGATATTAGACTTAAATAAATACATTAATTAAACAAAAACAAAACAGTCATAAACAAATATTGAATTAAAATGAGGGGAAAAGAGTGTGTGAGTGTGTGTGTGTGTGTGTGTGTTTGTTTGTATATGAATGCATGTGTGTGTGTGTGTGTGCGTGCGTGTGTGTGTGTGTGTGTGTGTGTGTGAGAGAGAGAGAGAGAGAGAACAAAAAAATCTGCAATATTGGGAATTCGTGTGTGTGTGTGTCACTGTGTGTGTGTGTGCGCGCGCGCGTGCGTGTGCGAACTTGTGTGTTCAGGGATTTTTGCTGCTTGCTTCAGGCTAGTGAAAATGTGTTCGGGCGAGTAAAGTTTTTAAGTTACTCGCCCGGAGGGCTAGTGAAATGTTTAAAGTTTGGCCAGCCCTGTAGTGATGATGCCTTGTCCAGGGTAAATCCCCACTCTCTCGGCCAAAGGGATTTGAGGACAGCTGGCGTTGGGGAAAGTCCACAGGCCAATCAATCCCTTTGGGTGCAGCACTAGAGCCAGTGCAATTTCAAATGCTCCCTCGTTTGAAAGACATAGTGTTCAACAAAAGACTATGCTGTACCATGATATTCATTGTAGAAAATCATTTATTGTACATCATAGCTCTTATGATTTTTCTATTGGCCCCTTATGCAGGCTAATGTCAACCAGTGATTTAAGCCATTTGAGTAGGTTTTCATGAGGGTTTTTGAAAAACATTCTGCACATTTAAAAAAAATTATAATTCCTTCTTGATAGGTCTTTTGATTCTGATTAAAATGTTTCTAGAAATAAGTCAGTCTGATAATTAATAAATAAAGAAAAGTTAGGCCCCCTTTTTTGTGATTTTTGGACTTAGAAATGTTTTGTGAGGGAGTAATGACTTTGCAATCAGTAGTCAATGGCTAAGTGCAGAGTGGCACAGAGGTAGTGCGTTCGCTTCGTGTCAAGTAAACCCGAGTTCGAACCTGGGTACAGGGGATTTTTCCTCTCACTTTGCACTAGGCCTTATGGTCTGAATGTGGAGTCTTTCGGATGAGATGATAAACTGAGGTCCTGTGTGCCCATGCACTTAGCACATGTTAAAGCCAGTGGCAATGAAAAAGTTGTCATTTGGTCGAAATTTACTCCCCCCCCCCCCCCCCCCTTTCCTTCCTTATCAATCACACAAAAAATCGCATGCAAAAAAAAAAAAAATTTACTTCCCTGGCGCGCCTCTGGCTGCGACGCGCTCTCCATGTGGGAGCAACCCGAATTTCACAGAGATGCCTCTGTGACTATAAAGTACCTAATACCTAATTATTTATGAATGTAGTAAAGTGTTTGTCTGTGTGGCTGCCCACAGCGGGTGTACCAGCTGGCCACCAACGGGGCCAACAACATCTGGGAGCACACCATGTGAATGTAGTAAAGTGTCTGTCTGTGTGGCTGCCCACAGCTGGTGTACCAGCTGGCCAGCAACGGGGCCAACAACATCTGGGAGCACACCATGTGAATGTAGTAAAGTGTCTGTCTGTGTGGCTGCCCACAGCGGGTGTACCAGCTGGCCACCAACGGGGCCAACAACATCTGGGAGCACACCATGTGAATGTAGTAAAGTGTCTGTCTGTGTGGCTGCCCACAGCTGGTGTACCAGCTGGCCAGCAACGGGGCCAACAACATCTGGGAGCACACCATGTGAATGTAGTAAAGTGTCTGTCTGTGTGGCTGCCCACAGCGGGTGTACCAGCTGGCCACCAACGGGGCCAACAACATCTGGGAGCACACCATGTGAATGTAGTAAAGTGTCTGTCTGTGTGGCTGCCCACAGCTGGTGTACCAGCTGGCCACCAACGGGGCCAACAACATCTGGGAGCACACCATGTGAATGTAGTAAAGTGTCTGTCTGTGTGGCTGCCCACAGCTGGTGTACCAGCTGGCCACCAACGGGGCCAACAACATCTGGGAGCACACCATGCTGGACCCATCCCAGAACAGGCACGGACGCAAGAAACCAGGACCGCGGGACCCCTTGCAGTGAGTCGCTCAAATACGGGATGGGAATTGTCCGCCAAACAGCAAATTTCCGCCAAAATGACATTGCTTTTCCGCCCTCCCCCCAAAAAAAAGTGTCCGCCGAAAAAACTAAAATAATAACTTCTTCTTCGATCGCTCAGACAATTTCCTGTCAATTATGAGCGCAGATGCATCATGCTGCCGTTATGCGCCTAACTAAAAAGAAACAGTTAGGCCCAGCAAGTCCGACTTCGGCTGGAGGAAATCTTTTTGAAAGCATTTCGTGAAAAAGGGCAGGAGAATGGACCGGTAAGGCAGAAAGATAGTAGATCTATGACAGTAGGCAATGGGAAAAAGGCAGAGTCAAAGAGAGTGACAGATTAGAGGAAGTTACAAACACAGAACTTCCAGAAGGTGGGGGAACTATTTTATGCAAAAGATCCCCGAGGGGGGGGGGGGGGAATTAACTAAATTTAGCCATTCTAATGCTGTTCAAGTGTTTTACTAGGGCTTCAATGAGGTTTTATACTGACAATTCTCTGCCCCTGTCTCGTGCCCTTAAGCTGGAGACAGACTATGCGACTGCCTCATATGACTCGATCAGGTCGTGACGTAGACCAAATTTTGTTTCCCGCACAGAAGACGTCACAAGCCATCTGACTCGATCAGTGAAATTTAGAACCCGCCCTATTCGGCCCTGTCACCTGACTGGGCCCGACTGAGTCAGACTGATCGAGTTAGATGGCAAATGAGGTGAAACGTCACAACCTGATCGAGTCACATGAGGCAGTCACATAGTCTGTCGCCGGCTTTAGATGCAAACACCACCTACTTAAGATTATCGCCCTTGCCTGTCAGGAACTAGTAGTATATAGCCACATAAAATTATCTGCTCTTGACTCGTCGTCACCAGGTGCCATCGGCAGTTCAGGCCTAAAATGATCGCCCTTTCGTGTGGTCAAGGAGTAGTATAACGCCTCTACCAGAAAAGCTTCAGCATTACCCCCTGGACCCCTACTAGGGGGTCTTCTGCAGCCCCTAGACCCCGCTTTAATTTTAGCCTTTTTTTTTTGCTTTTCCAATTCCCATGCCTGACAACTGGTGTTAACCCCTTGACTGACTGACAGATAAAAATTAAGAAGAAAAAAAAAAACACATTAAAATTTGTTATGGAAAAGACAACTGAACATTACGGTTAGAGTCAGTATGGCAATTTAGTGGTCTGGGGATGTAACCCTCCTGGCTGTTTAAAAGCAAAAGACAGTGTTCTAGAGTTATTCCCCTTTGGCCTTCATATGATGATAATCATCATTAGTGATGTCATAACCCTCTTGCATTTATTCCGCCCAAAACTGCCCAGCCGGAAGTTGCCTCTGTGTATTCAAAACCGCCCGTAGCTTGCCCCCACTCTGAGACCCCTCTGATGACATTTTCATCACATACTAAGTTCTGGCTTTTTATGCACACACTATGAAGAAGCTTTTCACTTGCAGTGATAAGATAGAAACTGTACATGGCGTTCTGTGTGCTTCAAAAGACAGATTTTCCCGAAAATGTGTGAAAGAATCTGAACACTAGAAGTAGAAGATGCTTTTTCTGTAACAAATGCGAATGCAAGAGGGTTAAGGCCAATGAGCCTGATCGGACTCGTTAGAATTTTCAAGAGTTTTTGCTGTCTGGTGTGTAACCCGGTTTTCAGAATGTCATTACAATCCATTTTTTAGTTGACTCTGACCTTGCCTCTCTTGGAATCAACCAATCATTGCAGACTTTAGTTTCCGTTTTTTGGCTCAGTATGGCGGGTTCAAAGATCAGGCTGTGAGGAATTCTTTCTTTTTATGTGTAATTCCGTCAATAAAAGCAAAGGATGAAGGTATGGAATCAGATGTTTTATGATCGATTAGTGCATGGTGTTAATAACTAACCTTTTTTTTTTAACTCACTCGGGACTGGCCGAATTATTTCCCCTTGTTCTGTGGGGACTGGGCATTTGACTAGGTTCGTAAAATAATCACCAAAACCAAGTTATGAAGAGTTAGGCATCAATATTTTCAGAAAAGATTAGCAACACTATGCACTAAGCGATCGTAAAATATCAGATTCCTTACCTTCGTCGTTTGTCTCCTATTGACGAAAACAGCTAACGCATAGAAAGAAGGAAAATTTCACATTCCGATCTTTGATCCCCCTCTACAACCAAAGCTGAATGTAAACTATGCAATGTAAACTATGCAATGATTGGTTGATTTCAAGAGAGGCAAGGTCAAAGCAAACTGAAAGTAGGTTATGACTTCGCACCGGAAAGCTGGTTACACGCCAGAAATCAAAACCTCTTGAAAACTTATGAGCCGGAGCCGGGCCATTCGTCCTAAACGGTTGTGCGAGCCATGAGCCGGATCCGGTTCATTCTTCCCGATTGAGTTAAAGTATCAGTACCTAACTCTCCCGATTTTTTTCTTTCAAACCTGACTGAATGGCACGTAATAAAGTGTTGTAAGGAAGGGGCAGAGCTCCAGATTGTCAGCGGGCCCGGGTCGTTGACCCATATTGACGATTATTTGACCCTTCATTTTGTGCCGCCAGTGGTTATTTGACACGTGAAGTCTGCAATAAAATTTAAGTATAATACAGTGGAACCACCCTTATAAGACCTCCCATTATAAGACTCCCTCCCACATAAAACTTACTTCTCTGAGACATTGCCCTTCTTCGCAAGTATTAAAATTACCTCCCTCTAAGACCTCTCCCTTATAAGACCTCAATTTGGATGATTTTTGAAGGTCTTATAAGAGAGGTTCCACTGTACTACAGTGACACATTATTGGCCCGTTATTTTGGAAGTGAACTCATCATTTTCTGTAATCAGGGGTCATATCGTCGCTGTCCGACGCTAACCGTGTATTTACACAATCAGTGATTTTACAGGAGCATCAAAAAACATATTGTCGCCTGCTACAAAGTCAATCCCCATTTGATATACGCTTGACCCTTCTTCTTTACCGATGAGTAAACATGTGACACAATAAAAGTTGCATTAACACCCAAAATTTTCGTGATAATTCAGTTACACGGTTAGTCACAAAGTTAGTGCATTGTTCTCACAATGGGAGATACGACAGCTGCCGGCAGTTACACGATTAGCGTGACCAGTTACACGCTTATCGCGTCAAAACCAGCAACAACCCGCCACATACACGATTATTTCCGTGGTATCATGTGACAAATTTGAGCATTTCATTGGTCGCAGACACAAGATATTTATAGAAGACCTGCGTGAGGTCACTGGAAGGAGTTTCAGTAAAAAATCTATTTTTGTCAAATTTTGTAGATACACGGTTAGCGTCGGACAGCGACGATAAGACCCATGAAGTTTGTAAACAATCTGAAGGGGAAGCAACTGGCCAGTGACGAGTGAGTTAATTCTATCTTTAAAACAAAAAAAGTGAGAATCATGTGACCTGATTTTATTTGCGCAGTTTGCCACTAATGTGAATTTTTAAAAATATTTTCATTTCTTCTTTGAATTTTAATCATTGTTATAATTTTTAGTAAATATGTGACTTTGTGCTGGCATTTGGAGACCAGCATGGACAAAGAGCAGTCGTAGCTCAAAATATCTGCTTTTAGTAAATATGTGACTTTGTACTGGCATTTGGAGACCAGCATGGACAAAGAGCAGTCGTAGCTCAAAATATCTGCTGTTAATAAATGTTTCTTTTACACTCTATGACTAGTAAAAGAGGCTATGCCTAACTGGACGTTAAACCAACCAGAAAGTACAGTTATTTCTACTTCTTGTCTTTTCTTTTTTAATGTTCTGATATTTAACCCTTTTGCCGCCAGCCATGTTTCAGCAAAAAAATACCATTCAACTTAACTGGGTAGAGAAAAAAAATCATCTGCAATATTGGGGATTCCTCTATGACATGTATAACCCAAGGCCTGTTCTTATTTCCCAAAATTAAGAAACAAAGACTCTTTGGATAACAGACCCTCCTTTGATGCCTTTTAGTGACATTGGTGTTAAATCATCGTGGTGCAAAAATGCGACATTGGCGGTGAAAGGGTTAAAAAAAAAAAGTTGAAATCTCTTATGGAAAGCCTTATGCGCTAGCCATGGGAGTTGCTAGTCAATCCCCCCCTGTGGGGATACCGGGGGGTCTTTTGTATGAATAGCCACCTTCTGGAAGTTCTGTGCTTGTAACTTCCTCTAATCAGTCACTCTCTTTGACTCTGCCTTTTCCCTTTGCTTACTGTCATCTGCTAT
Organism: Phymorhynchus buccinoides; assembly: GCA_017654935.2. NCBI lineage: Eukaryota > Metazoa > Mollusca > Gastropoda > Neogastropoda > Raphitomidae > Phymorhynchus > Phymorhynchus buccinoides. Next base: position 10,044,554 of record CM065702.1, read on the forward strand.
CTTTCTGCCTTACCGGTCCATTCTCCTGCCCTTTTTTCAAGAAACACTTTCAAAAAAGAATTCCTCCAGTCAAAGTCGGACTTGCTGGGCCTAACTATTTCTTAGTTAGGTGCATAACGGCAGCATGACGCATCTACGCTCGTAATTGACAGGAAACTGTCTGAGCGATCGAAAAAGAAGAAGGAGAGATAGTCCATTATCAGTTTTAAACTCATCTTCCTGATGAAGAGATAATAAAAAATCTCAAAAGCTTGAAACCATTGGCAGACCTGTTTACTCTTTTCGAGTAGTATTCTACTCAATTTTGGACCTCTACTACTCTTCAAAACTGAAAATAATGCTCTTTAATTCTTGATTACTACTCATTTTCAGTGAACATTATTTGATGGTTTAATGAATAAAACTACACATTTTGCACCAAAACTACTCATTTCAGCTATCCAGACTACTCAAGACTTGTGTAAGGGGTAAACAGGTCTGTAGCTTCTGTCGACCCTGAACACACACATATATACTAACATTTATAGCTTCAGACCTGTTTACTCTACTCTTTTCGAGTAGTATTCTACTCAATTTGGACCTCTACTACTATTAAAAATTGAAAATAATGCTCTTTAATTCTTGATTGCTACTCATTTTCAGTGAACATTGTTTGATGGTTTAATGAATAAAACTACACATTTTGCACCCAAACTACTCATTTCAGCTATCCAGACCACTCAAGACTTGTGTAGGGGGTAACCAGGTCTGCTGATTGGTGTTTTGTGGTCATTTTGAAATCATAGCCCCTTGTTTGTTTGTGTCGCTGAACAGCCCCAACAAGTCTGACTTCATTCGTGCCAAGTACCAGTTCCTCTCCTTCGTCAACAAGCAGAAGGACAGCGACGCTAGCTCCCTCGACGACGTCAGCAAGGTGAGCTCCCTTTTTTTGGGGGGGGGGGGGGGGGGGGGGGGGAGGGGAGGGGGGGAAGGATGAGATGGAATGACACTACCTCTGCCTGTCATCTACAGTGGTACCTTCAAAAATCATCCAAAATTAGGTCTTATAAGGGCGGTAATTTTAATACTTACAAATAAGGGCAATGTCTCAGAGAAGTAGGTCTTATGTGGGAGGGAGTCTTATAAGGGAGGCTCCACTGTATTATCTTTCTGTCTTATTGGCCTTTGTTTTAAAAAAAGAAAAAAATGTTCAAAATATTTTTTCTTCTTTTGAGCTCCTCCAAAATCAGAATGTGTTGGCTGAATGCCGCGGGGAGACCAGTGAAAGCTGGAAGCCGGACGCATATGTACCTTACCCATTATGGCCATATGGCCTGGGAACGCAGAAGAAGATGATGGAATAATAACAGCAGCATTCCAGTCTACTCTGACAAAGTTCTACAAACAAACAGAAAGACATTCAACCGAACATCAATTTTTGATCAGCCTAATACCCTGTGAGTCTCCTCATGGGGATGCCAAACGGAGGTGTCTTTTGTATAAATAGTTCCCCCACCTTCTGGAAGTTCGGTGCTTGTAACTTCCTCTAACATGTCACTCTCTTTGACTCTGCCTTTTTTCCCTTTGCTTAACTGTCATCTACTATCTTTCTGCCTTACCGGTCCATTCTCCTGCCTTTTTTTTCCAAAAATTCTTACAAAGATATTCTCCAGTCGAAGACGGACATGCTGGGCCTAACTATTTCTTAGTTGGGCGCATTATGGCAGCATGACGCATCTGCGCTCATCATGACAGGAAACAGCGATCAATGAAGAAGAAGAATATTCTGTGAGTAAGGCATTTCCACTTTAAACTGATCTTTGCCCAACTCCTGAGTATTTTTCCTGGTACTGGTTTATATATATGTCTGTTTTGCTAACTGTTCAGAATGTCAACATTTGTGATGGTGCATGGGGAAAGCCGACATAAGTCACTCAGAATGTTTTTGAGCAAAAGCCAAAAATAGTCAACAACCCCCAAAATATCAATTTTCTATTTAGGGCATATTCATGTCCATTTTTATGTATTCTACCAGTATCCACAACATGAAAGACAATTTTGAATGATTTCTTTGTTTATTTGGTTATTTTCTATATCAAGTCGATAGAAACAAAGAGGCAAAATTGTTTCTTCTATACCCGATTTCTGCAAATGATCTATTAAGAATGCCAAACTTCAAATAATTATAAAATAAAAACTAGACAAGATAACTCAATTCGGTTTTCTGTGTATTAACAAGGAATCTTTGCTCAACCATGAAAAAATAAAATATAAATTTTTGCCATAATTCTATTATGGCATATTACTTTTTAGGGCCTGAAGAAAAGTGTGTAAGACGCTTGAAAATTCGCTGCAAACTAAAATATGTGTTGCAGTACGCGAATACCCAGCTAAAGTCGGCCAGCCACAAGAGAGAGAAAGAGAGAGAAAGAGAGAAAGATTTGATTGATTGAAAAATTGTTCAAAATAAACTATTAGAGATAGATGAATTCTGTTTTTTGCCTGTTAATCTGTTGTCTCTGGCCTTTCTGAAAATATGAATAAGTCAAAAGTGATCATTTACGACATTAGCCTGGTTTTCCTGTGCTGCATCACATATGTGCGTTTGTGTTTTTTAATTTTCTTGTATAATTCTATTATGTCTGGTTTTCCTATGCACTATCACATTTTATCAATAAATGTGAAGTTACATTCTGTTTTCCCCCTTGTTTTCTTTACACAAACTGATCGGTGATTCCACTGATATTCAATTTCAGGAGCTGCACTCCAGCGTTCGAACAAACAACGTGGAAACCTGTCTCCGCCTGTTGTCCAAGGGAGCCGACCCCAACTACTTTCACAGAGTGAGTGGGACGGAATTGAGCCGCATGCCCCTCTAACCTAAGCGATCTAAGCGCTTTATAATTGTTAAGTCACGTAACAGGCGGCTCTGGACAACCAGAGCCGAATTCACTCCTGCCATTTGTTCCCTGTTTTATTAATTCACTAGCAGTCCTGCTAGCTACGCTTCGAACGCGCACGCACGCACACACTCTCACACTCACACTCTCTCTCTCTTTCGCCTCTCCCCCTCTTTCACTCGAGATTTTTTATGAAAGGGAAGTAACCAGTCCGTCCAGCCATTCCCTAATTACTACCCTTTAGTTACTACTCCTACTTCTGACCGGTTTTCAAGGTCAAGGTCACCACAGTTACGAATTTTCTATGGGACCCTCCCTGCACCACAATGCATCACCACACATAATTTGAAGCGATTCTGTGCACTGGTTCATGAGTTACAGGGCGAACAAACAGAAGGACACACACACACAGTTGTTCAAATATAAGAGGCATTAACTCATTCAAGTCATATATGTCCGGAATTAATAGATAGCTGTCAATTTGATGCATTTGCTTCAAGGGAAGTAAATCTGTGTGCACACCATACCTTGGTCACTTCTAAACTCGCTTCGCTCCCTTAGACCACAATTGTGCCTCTGACTTTGCTTTTGTAGTGGTTTGTTGTGGGGAAACCAATCGGTGTAGAGAGTTTTTCTATGTAAAGTCTATATATAAAATTAAAAAAAGTCTGATCTACCACTTCCCTATGTCTAAGCCTGAAGTAAAAACCTGTAATCTTCTTTCATTTCTCCTTTTGTTTATGTCTGGTTTGTTTGTGTGCATGGCTGGAGTGATTTGTGAGGTTTTTTAATACAGTGGAACCTCCCTTATAAGACCTTCAGAAATCATCCCAAATGAGGTCTTATAAGGGAGGGGTCTTATAAGGGAGGTAATTTTAATACTTACAAAGAAGGGCAATGTCTGAGAGAAGTAGGTCTTATATGGGAGGGAGTCTTATAAGTGAGGTTCCACTGTAATTCAAAATCGTTGCAATGCGAATGAGTTAACCTGTGTTTGACCATTGTTGTCCAGGAGAAAGGCAACTGCCCCATGCACGTTGCGGCCCAGGCGGGCCAGACAGCCCAGGTGGAGCTGCTGGCGGTGTATGGGGCCGACCCGGGGGCCCGCGACGCCAACGGACGCACGCCCATCGACTACGCCAAGTGAGTGGGGGCAATGTGTCATACTTCTCAGACTATAAGACGATACTTTTTTTCCCAGACTGAGACCCCTGCGCCTTATAATATGACTAATACAGGCATCAGAATTATCAGAGGATTTCAGAGGATTAAGGATTTCTGACAGAGGATTGACTTCTCTTTTCAGAGGTTTTGCCTTTTTTATTTAGTGTTATCTTTTGTATTATTTAGTATTTTAAAGTGATTTCTCACTTTATTAAGCCTTTTTGGTGATGTTGGGAACTCATTTCAGTGTTGTCCCTCTTTAGTCTGGGGCCTTGATGGCCCTTTTACTGCAGTTTTCAGAGGATTGGACTTCAGACTGTTCTGACGCCTGCTAATAGTACAGTCAGAAAATAAAGTAACAAAATTTTAATTTAGTGTTAATTTTGGGGGGTGCGCCTTATAATCAGGAGCGCCTTATAGTCCGAAAAATACGGTATTTGGCATTTTGTTACCATATTTTTCGGACTGTAAAGTGATTTATTTTTTCCCCAAACTGAGTCTTCTGCACCTTATAATATGACTAATAAAATAGTAACAAAATCTGAATTCTGTGTCCCCCCCCCGTGGGGATACCAGGGGGTCTTTTATACAAATCGATTCCCCACTTTCTGGAAGTTCTGTGCTCGTAACTTCCTCTAATCTGTCTCTCTCTTTGACTCTGCCTTTTTCCTTGCTTTGTGTCATCTACTATCTTTCTGACTTTGGGCCCGTTCTGCCTTTTTTCCAAAAAAAACCTTCTGTATAGTTTTCTCCTTTGAGCTCCTCCGAACTTGGAATGCTGAATGCAGCGATGACACCAGTGAAAACTGGAAAATGGACACATACATACCCATTGTGGCCTTATGGCCCGGGAACGCAGAAGAAGAAGAAGACTTCTGTGTCAAATTTGGGGGGGGGGGGGGGGGGGCCTTATAATAAGGTGCGCCTTATAGTCCCAAAAATATGGTACTTCAGGCACGCTCCTGAAATCAGGATTGAAAAAGCTGATAGTCTTCAGGATTGGCCAGCTGTTCATCTGGAAAATGTTAATACTTACAAAGAAGGGCAATGTCTCAAAGAAGTAGGTCTTATGTGGGAGGAAGTCTTATAATGGGAGGTCTTATAACTTAAGGGAGGTTCCACTGTAATAATAATATTGGATTCTGAATCCACATTAAAGAGAAATGAAGATGAAGAAAAACAAATCAAAGATACCATAGCAGGAATGTTGTTGTCGTACCCTGGCTAAAAGACTCCAGGGATCATCCCAACAGCCGAAGCACTTGAACACTATGGTACAAATGCACCAGCTAGGAATAAGAACATTGCGTGTGTGACCGTTTTTGATTACCCCGCCATGAGGGCAACCACACTCCGACTTAGGAGGATTTGGGAGACTGATGATGTTATGCTAGGAGCTTGTCATGGTTAAATACAATCCCCGCATAACTATGCATAGCACAACAACATTTTGATGTAGCCTTGGTGTTCCAGCTATGTCAGTTGGGGGGTCTGACACAGCCTTAAGCCAAGGCGAAAAGCATGGATGCCGTTGCTTATGGTCTCAATACAGGTGAACATTTTTCACTCTTTCCCCATGGCAACACAGTGATAGGCCAGTCATAATATGACTTGCATATCACTGTGTTGCTATGGGGAAAGAGTGAGAAATGTTCACTTACACAGAGACCATAAGGCCGGGTTCACATTAGACACGTAAGTTCCGTACGGAAAACCCTAAATAAGTGGAAGAAAGAAGGATAAAAGTTTACGCATATAGGGGAAATTCGGACACGTGCGCAAATCTTTTCCCTTCTTTGCTTCACTTATTTATGGATTGCGCACGGTTTTCCGCATGGAATATCCGCTTATGTGTATACACGGCCTTACTGTTAAGGTTTAAACTTCATTTTTCTTTTGATGTTTTATTGCACCAATTCACAGTGTTTGTGTACTCCTTTGTGTAATACAGGACAGAAGGAAATGCTGACTTGGCAAATCGCCTGGTGGAGCTCCAGTATGAACTGACCGACCGACTTACCTTCTACATCTGTGGCCGAAAGCCAGGTAACGTCCTTCATTTCTTCTTCTTCTTTGTCAATCACTCTCACAGTCTCCTGTCATATGAGCGCAGATCTGTCATGCTGCCGTTATGCGCCTAACTAAGAAATAGGCCCAGCATGTCCGACTTCAGCTGGAGAAATCTCTGTCAGAATTTCTGGAAAAAAGGGCAAGAGAATGGACCGGTAAGGCAGAATGATAGATGACTGTAAGCAAAGGTAAAGGCAGAGTCAAAGAGGGTGACAGATTAGAGGAAATTACAAGCACAAAACTTCCGGAAGGTGGGGGAACAATTGGTTCAAAAGAACCCCCTCCTATCCCCACTCGGGTATGTCCTTCATATGACTTCATAATGTGTCTGTCTGTGTGTGTGTGCGTGTGTGTGTGTCTCTAACTATGAAAGCACAAATGTGTTTTCAGCAAAAGTGCACAGTTTCTGACCTGTTTACCCATAAGATTTCACCATATTTTGTACACATATCTGACAAAAATATGATAATTATGGTACATGGGAAATATGGTGAAAAGTTTAAAAAAATTTGACAAGTCTTTCTCATTTTAATCTCTCTCTCTCTCTCTCTGTCTCTCTCTCTCCTCCGGTAAAATTAAGAATTGTCCCGGATTCCAAATTTTCCCGTGACATATTCATTTGTACAGTTCATATTGATCTGCGTGTAGCAGTGTTGTTTCTTATTACCGATAAATTCATTTTCGGTTGTTTGTTTTTCTCTTCTTCTTTCAGATCACAGAATTGGACAGCATTTTAAAATCCCTGAGCTTGGTGATCAGTAAGTCCGTTTTTATATATGCACACACACACACACACGCATGCGCACATTTGCACACGTATAAACACACGCGCGCATAGATGCATGCGCACATACTCGTACATTTACACACACACACACACACACATACTTATTTTCTCTCCTTTTTTTAAATTTATTTCTTTTTTCTAAAGTAAAATGTTTCCATTGTGTGAACACTTTGTAAATCAAATCAATCAATCAAATCAAGTCCGTTTTCACTTGTTTGCTTTTGTGAACGTAATTTTACTAAAATGTCCAAACTCATATCACCCTACGCCATTTATTTTCCACATCATTCTAAAAGCTATAAATGAGTAAAGTAAGCTTGTTTTGAAGCTGTTTGCGTCGGAATGACTCGCTAAGCTCATTGTGCGATTTTAAAATCATATGCAAGCATTTAATAGTCATTTTTTTGTACAGTGGAATCCGCTTAATCGGACACTTTTGGGACCAGGAAAAATATGGCCGATAAAGCGAATCGGCCGATAAAATGAACATCGAGATACTGTATGATGCAATTATGCAAGTCAAAAGCTATGACGTCAAAATTAAATGTTGCAGTTCAAATTCAAATTCTTTCTCTTTTTGTGATGTGTGTGTGTGTGTTTCTTAATCCTACAACTTCACAGAAGCACGAGTAAAAGACAATGATTTTGTTTTCTTGAGTGATTTTAACGCCATGCAGGGTCTTTCAATTGACAACAGCTCACCTTCCAACTTCACACTCGACCATGTAAACGTCAAAAGCGTGTTGTCAGTTTGTCTGCCTCTGTTGTTCTCCCTCTCAAAAAGGGGTAAAGAGGACAAATTAGAGAGAAAAAGTGGCCAATAAAGCGAAATTGAAGATTTCAGCTTTGGCCGTAAAAACGAACAAAATAACATATGCTTAAGAAGAAAAAATTCCGTTCCAGAGGAAATTGGCCGATTAAGCGGCTTTGGACGATTATCCGATGGCCAATTAAACGGATTCCACTGTATTAAAAAAAATGGTGATAAAACTAGCGCCTGTCTCTCAGAAACGCAGTTTGGGAGTGCAACCCGCATAGGGCACAGAGCACAAAGGGTTAATGGGGTTTTTAAATGGCCTTGAAAAGATGTAAGCTGCAGATTGTAGAAGACTCAACCTTGAAGAAAAATGTATGAAAGCAAAGCAATGAAAGAAAGGGATCAGAAAAAACAACATCCTCAAAACTAAAAATAAGATAGATCAGTCTCTAGGAACAAATTAGAAATTTGATGATATCGGTTTGTCAACAGGGTGTTTCCGTTAGCGTGATAGCTGTGTATTTATACAGAACACGTTAACTCTTCCAGCACCATGGGCAAATGTATTCGCCCAGTACATCACAACACTTCACTCCCACCAAATGCAAAGACATTCACTTCCAAGTGGCCTGCCGTGTGTTTGACTTTGTCTATTTTCAGAGCTTATGTCAGTGATTTTTTGGGTTAAAGCAATGCATGCGCACTCGACAAATAGTTACCCCCCTCTTGTTGTTTGAGATTCAACGGACAACCAAGAACGTCAAAAAATACATGGCGCTAGAAGAGCATGGGTGCAACTTTTCCTGGTATACAAGGATTTCCTGTTTTTGAATTTTACCAGAAAAGGAAGTTCCTTTTTTTAAAATTTCTTAAATGTGTGTCTACTGTATTTTTCAAACACTTTAAGATAAGCATTTGTATAAATTGTGGAAAAAGCAAACTGAAATACCTTCAAAAATCAATTTTTGCTTCAGCTGCATGGGGACATTACCTCTAGACCCGGTCTTTCAGGTTTTTTCATTTTGTGTAGTTGCACCCTTGGAAGAGTTAACAATGCGTCTCTGTGTTATGTATATTTCAGAACTGCTGATTTGTCGGACCTTGCCAGACAAGCCAAGAAAAAGCTACAGGATGTGAGTTCCTTGACCGCAGGCTTTCTCTCTTCTCTTGTCCATCCTCATTTCTCTCCATGAGTTATTTCCGTGCTGAAATGTGCAGTACAGTCGAACCTCAGTAAGCCGACCACCCAACAGACTGGTCAAAGCTGTCCGTAATAGTGAGGTGCCTGCTGTACTGAATCCCTCCATGCAACGGCAACACATAATGACGTGTACAATGAAAAGAATGACTTTGTTTTATTGACAAACATTGACTAACGAAGGAAAGGAATGATTTTCACTCAACTTTTCCGTGACCTTGATTTTTCAAATTCCCTTTCCCATGATTTTTCCTTTAAAAGTATAGCCTGAATCTTTTCTTTGGCTATGCTATTAAAAATTTGTGGCCAGGGTAGTCGGATTACTGAGTGGTAAATTACACTAGTTAACAATGATTCAGACTGAGATCACTGTCTGTTGTCCTGAATAGCGGGGTGGTCGCTATGCCGGAGACTCCCTAAGTATTAAATAAGAAGGAAAACATTACAGACTGACCAAACCTGCGCGGTATACTGAGGTGCCCGCGATACTGAGGTGGCCGGTATGCTGAGGTTCCACTGTACATGTATTATGTATAAATCAAATCAAAACTTTACTGTTGTAGTTGGTGCTGAAGGTTTTGTAAATTCTTGAAAAAAGAGTTTGGTATCATCACATTTTTTTTTTTTAAACTGCCAAATCAGAGTATGCAGTTTTTATTGCAGAATGTGTTAGGTTTAAAACTTCTTCTGCGTTCCCAGGCCATACGGCCATAATGGGTAAGGTACGTTTGTGTTCGGTTTTCTTAGGAAAGTGGACAAATGATCAGCATCAACATGCAGTACTTGAATTGAGAGCAGGTGAGGGGGCACTTTTTTCGTGTGATTTTTTTTGGGGGGACTCCATACTTTCATAGTGCCTTCACACAGAGTCTTCAAATTTGGCATGTATGGTCAGGGTAATGTTCTGTATCAGTGTGCAAAATTTCAAGTAGATATCTTAATTAGTTCCTGAGAAACAAAAATAACAAAATGCACCTATTTGAGAGAATATACTTTGCGACTCTGGTGTGTTCATACTTTGTGTTGTTCTTACTTAAGAGTCCATACCAAAACAAAACAAAAACATAAACGAAACAGGTTAACTCATTCACATCGCAACGATTTCGATTTATTTTTAAAAAAACTCACAAATCACTCCAGCCATACACACAAACAAAACATACATAAACAAAAGGAGAAATGAAAGATTACAGGTTTTTACTTCAGGTTTAAACATAGGGAATTGGTAGACCGATTGGTTGCCCCACAACAAACCACTACAAAAGCAAAGTCAGAGGCAACATTTTGGTCTAAGGGAGTGAAGCGAGTTTAGAAGTGACCAAGGTATGGTGTGCGCACAGATTTACTTCCCTTGAAGCAAATGCATCAAATTGACAGCTACCTATTAATTCCGGACATATATGGACATATATAGACTTGAATGAGTTAACCTTTTGTAATCTGTTCTTCTTCTTCCCTTGGCATGTTGGTCAGCTGCCCAATCACCTGTTTGAGGAGCTGGCTATGGACGTCTACGATGAGGTGGACAGGAGGGAGAACGACTCCAGTGAGTGGGGATACCAGGGGGATATCGGGGCATCTTTCGTATCAATAGTTCCCCTACCTTCTGGACAATTTCTGGAAGTTCTCTCTCTCTCTCTCTCTCTCTCTCTTGTTTCTGCCTTCTGGGAGAATGATTCCAGTAAACATGGCATAATAACTGTTCTTATCTGGATATGCGTGTGTGTGTGTGTGCACGCACGCATGTGCCTCTGTATGTGTGTGTTTGCGCATGTACGTGTATGAATGTTTTTAATTTTGATGGCTATCTTTAGATAGTCCATTGACGTATTATTGGATTTATTACAAAAACTAATAACTTGTATCAAACAATGACTGCAGAAATATAAAAAGGGGGTTTTTGCTTTTTATATTTCAGCAGACTTTTTTGTATACAAGTTATTAGTTTTCGTAATAAGTTCAATAATATGGACTATCTAAAGATAGTCTATTTTGACTCCAAGCCATCGTATATGCATTTGCTCATGCGTTTGTGTGTCTGTGCAGTCTGGCTATCGACCCACGACCACACGTCCATCGTCAGCGAGCGTCTGACTGTTCCCCACCTGCCGGTCAACCCGGAGCTCTCTACCACACGCAACCAGGTACGCTGCCACTGCTATCCTAGTAACATTGACAATTTAACCCTTTCCCCACCTTCCAGTCAACCAGGTACACTGCCACTGCTATCCTAGTAACATTGACAATTTAACACTTTCCCCACCTTCCAGTCAACCAGGTACGCTGCCACTGCTATCCTAGTAACATTGACAATTTAACCCTTTCGCCGCCAGCCACTTATCAATCAAAAAATACCATTAAACCTTTAGCACACTGCAGGTGCACTGTGTCGCCGAGCAGATACTCTCCCCTGCAACTGCAGGCGCCCTGTGTCGCCCAGAGAGGGGTACTCAAAACCAATGCTTCGCGGATCTTATTTCTGTTACTTATAATAGAAACGACCTTGCTTTAGCTTCAGAACGAGGCTCGGCTGCTTCTTTCTCTTCCGGCAAGCCGCCATTTGCTTTTTTAGTTGTTGTATTGAATTTTTCAAAGTGTTGATCGGTCAGAAAGTAAAGTTCACTATCAAATATGGCGGATTTTCGTGTTGGCGAAGCTTTCCTACTGGAAATTAGCGTCGATGTTTGTTTAAATCATGAATTCTTAGGCTTTGTTAGGTCGGATATCGACAGTGAAAGGGTGATAGAAGATCGTAATGCAGTAGAAGGGGGGTAGCCGATGTCTGTGTGACTCATATTATAGCCTTTTGACCTGTGAACGCATAATAAGAAGAAGAAAAAGAAGAATGATTGCATTACATTTCTTTTGTTTTAGTCAGGACAGTGGGAGGAAAGTCAGTGTAAGCGATGCCCTTAACAAAAAAAGAAGAAAAGCTACCAATCTATTCTATCATGTTACCGTTTCACTACGAATGAGTTATCTCTTCCAATTTGGAGCTAATGCCAATTACCAAAGACCAAAAAGTCTTAGTCTTCACAAGACTAACTTACTTCCCTTGGTCTGGTTTAGCAATACCACTGAGCTGCTGTGGATCCCCTTCCTGACGTCACTTCCGGGGAGCCAACTTTGAATCATAATAAAAAAATTCCAATTGGAGCCCAATTGGAAAAAAATTTTTTTATGATTCAAAGTTGGCTCCCCGGAAGTGACGTCAGGAAGGGGATCCACAGCAGCTCAGTGGTATTGCTAAACCAGACCAAGGGAAGTAAGTTAGTCTTGTGAAGACTAAGACTTTTGTGGTCTTTGGTAATTGGCATTAGCTCCAAATTGGAAGAGATAACTCATTCGTAGTGAAACGGTAACATGATAGAATAGATTGGTAGCTTTTCTTCTTTTTTTGTTAAGGGCATCGCTTACACTGACTTTCCTCCCACTGTCCTGACTAAAACAAAAGAAATGTAATGCAATCATTCTTCTTTTTCTTCTTCTTATTATGCGTTCACAGGTCAAAAGGCTATAATATGAGTCACACAGACATCGGCTACCCCCCTTCTACTGCACTACGATCTTCTATCACTCTTTCACTGTCGATATCTGACCTAACAAAGCCTAAGAATTCATGATTTAAACAAACATCGACGCTAATTTCCAGTAGGAAGCTTTGCCAACACGAAAATCCGCCATATTTGATAGTGAACTTTACTTTCTGACCAATCAACACTTTGTAAAATTCAATACAACTAAAAAAGCAAATGGCGGCTTGCCGGAAGAGAAAGAAGCAGCCGAGCCTTGTTCTGAAGCTAAAGCAAGGTCGTTTCTATTATAAGTAACAGAAATAAGATCCGCGAAGCATTGGTTTTGAGTACCCCTGTCTGGGCGACACAGGGCGCCTGCAGTTGCAGGGGAGAGTATCTGCTCGGCGACACAGTGCACCTGCAGTGTGCTAAAGGTTAAATGGTCCTTTTTGGATGAAAAATGGCTGGCGGCGAAAGGGTTAAATTGTCAATGTTACTAGGATAGCAGTGGCAGTGTACCTGGTTGACTGGAAGGTGGGGAAAGTGTTAAATTGTCAATGTTACTAGGATAGCAGTGGCAGTGTACCTGGTTGACTGGAAGGTGGGGAAAGGGTTAAATTGTCAATGTTACTAGGATAGCAGTGGCAGCGTACCTGGTTGCGTGTGGTAGAGAGCTCCGGGTTGACCGGCAGGTGGGGAACAGTCAGACGCTCGCTGACGATGGACGTGTGGTCGTGGGTCGATAGCCAGACTGCACAGACACACAAACGCATGAGCAAATGCATATACGATGGCTTGGAGTCAAAACGGACTATCTTTAGATAGTCCATTGACTTATTATTGAACTTATTACGAAAACTAATAACTTGTATACAAAAATAGACTGCTGAAATATAAAAAGCAAAACCCCCTTTTTATATTTCTGCCAGTCATTGTTTGATACAAGTTATTAGTTTTTGTAATAAATCCAATAATACGTCAATGGACTATCTAAAGATAGCCATCAAAATTAAAAACATTCATACACGTACATGCGCAAACACACACATACAGAGGCACATGCGTGCGTGCACACACACACACACGCATATCCAGATAAGAACAGTTATTATGCCATGTTTACTGGAATCATTCTCCCAGAAGGCAGAACAAGAGGAGAGAGAGAGAGAGAGAGAGAACTTCCAGAAATTGTCCAGAAGGTAGGGGAACTATTGATACGAAAGATGCCCCGATATCCCCCTGGTATCCCCACTCACTGGAGTCGTTCTCCCTCCTGTCCACCTCATCGTAGACGTCCATAGCCAGCTCCTCAAACAGGTGATTGGGCAGCTGACCAACATGCCAAGGGAAGAAGAAGAACAGATTACAAAAGGTTAACTCATTCAAGTCTATATATGTCCATATATGTCCGGAATTAATAGGTAGCTGTCAACTTGATGCATTTGCTTCAAGGGAAGTAAATCTGTGCGCACACCATACCTCCTTGGTCACTTCTAAACTCGCTTCACTCCCTTAGACCAAAATGTTGCCTCTGACTTTGCTTTTGTAGTGGTTTGTTGTGGGGCAACCAAATCGGTCTACCAATTCCCTATGTTTAAACCTGAAGTAAAAAGACCTGTAATCTTTCATTTCTCCTTTTGTTTATGTATGTTTTGTTTTGTGTGTATGGCTGGAGTGATTTGCGATTTTTAAAAATAATTCAAAATCGTTGCGATGCGAATGAGTTAACCTGTTTCGTTTATGTTTTTGTTTTGTTTTGGTATGGACTCTTAAGTAAGAACAACACAAAGTATGAACACACCAGAGTCGCAAAGTATATTCTCTCAAATAGGTGCATTTTGTTATTTTTGTTTCTCAGGAACTAAATAAGATATCTACTTGAACTTTTGCACACTGATACAGAACATTACCCTGACCATACATGCCAAATTTGAAGACTGTGTGAAGGCACTCTGAAGGCACTATGAAAGTATGGAGTCCCCCCAAAAAAAATCACACGAAAAAAGTGTCCCCCTCACCTGCTCTCAATTCAAGTACTGCATGTTGATGCTGATCATTTGTCCACTTTCCTAAGAAAACCGAACACAAACGTACCTTACCCATTATGGCCACCGTATGGCCTGGGATTGAGACGGAAGAAGAAGTTTTAAACCTAACACATTCTGCAATAAAAACTGCATACTCTGATTTGGCAGTTTAAAAAAAAAAAATGTGATGATACCAAACTCTTTTTTCAAGAATTTACAAAACCTTCAGCACCAACTACAAACAGTAAAGTTTTGATTTGATTTATACATAATACATGTACAGTGGAACCTCAGACATAGACGGCCACCTCAGTATCGCGAGGCACCTCAGTATACCGCGCAGGTTTGGTCAGTCTGTAATGTTTTCCTTCTTATTTAATACTTAGGGAGTCTCCGGCATAGCGACCACCCCGCTATTCAGGACAACAGACAGTGATCTCAGTCTGAATCATTGTTAACTGAGTGTAATTTACCACTCAGTAATCCGACCACCCTGATCACGAATTTTTAATAGCATAGCCAAAGAAAAGATTCAGGCTATACTTTTAAAGGAAAAATCATGGGAAAGGGAATTTGAAAAATCAAGGTCACGGAAAAGTTGAGTGAAAATCATCCCTTTCCTTCGTTAGTCAATGTTTGTCAATAAAATAAAGTCATTCTTTTCATTATACACGTCATTATGTGTTGCCTTTGCATGGAGTGAGATTCAGTACAGCGGGCACCTCACTATTACGGACAGCTTTTGACCAGTCTGTTGGGTGGTCGGTTTACTGAGGTTCGACTGTACTGCACATTTCAGCACGGAAATAACTCATGGAGAGAAATGAGGATGGACAAGAGAAGAGAGAAAAGCCTGCGGTCAAGGAACTCACATCCTGTAGCTTTTTCTTGGCTTGTCTGGCAAGGTCCGACAAATCCCAGCAGTTCTGAAATATACATAACACAGAGACGCATTGTTAACTCTTCCAAGGGTGCAACTACACAAAATGAAAAAACCTGAAAGACCGGGGTCTAGAGGTAATGTCCCCCTGCAGCTGAAGCAAAAAATGATTTATGAAGTGTATTTTAGTTTGCTTTTTCGCACAAAGAGAAGGGAAAATTTATACAAATGCTTATCTTAAAGTGTTTTGAAAAATACAGTATACACACAAATATATTGAAATTTGAGAAAAAAAGGAACTTCCTTTTCTGGTAAAATTCAAAAACAGGAAATCCTTGTATACCAGGAAAAGTTGCACCCATGCTCTTCTAGCGCCATGTATTTTTGACGTTCTTGGTTGTCCGTTGAATCTCAAACATACAAGAGGGGGGTAACTATTTTTTTGAGTGTGCATGCATTGCTTTAACGGAAAAAATCACTGACATAAGCTCTGAAAATAGACAAAGTCAAACACACGGCAGGCCACTTGGAAGTGAATGTCTTTGCATTTGGTGGGAGTGAAGTGATGATGTACTGGGCGAATATATTTGCCCATGGTGCTGGAAGAGTTAACGTGTTCTGTATAAATACACAGCTATCACGCTAACGGAAACACCCTGTTGACAAACCGATATCATCAAATTTCTAATTTGTTCCTAGAGACTGATCTATCTTATTTTTAGTTTTGAGGATGTTGTTTTTTCTGATCCCTTTCTTTCATTGCTTTGCTTTCATACATTTTTCTTCAAGGTTGAGTCTTCTACAATCTGCAGCTTACATCTTTTCAAGGCCATTTAAAAACCCCATTAACCCTTTGTGCTCTGTGCCCTATGCGGGTTGCACTCCCAAACTGCGTTTCTGAGAGACAGGCGCTAGTTTTATCACCATTTTTTTTAATACAGTGGAATCCGTTTAATTGGCCATCGGATAATCGTCCAAAGCCGCTTAATCGGCCAATTTCCTCTGGAACGGAATTTTTTCTTCTTAAGCATGTGTTATTTTGTTCGTTTTTACGGCCAAAGCTGAAATCTTCAATTTCGCTTTATTGGCCACTTTTTCTCTCTAATTTTTCCTCTTTACCCCTTTTTGAGAGGGAGAACAACAGAGGCAGACAAACTGACAACACGCTTTTGACGTTTACATGGTTGAGTGTGAAGTTGGAAGGTGAGCTGTTGTCAATTGAAAGACCCTGCATGGCGTTAAAATCACTCAAGAAAACAAAATCATTGTCTTTTACTCGTGCTTCTGTCAAGTTGTAGGATTAATAAACACACACACACACACATCACAAAAGAGAAAGAATTTGAATTTGAACTGCAACAATTTAATTTTGACGTCATAAGACTTTTGACTTGCATAATTGCGTCATACAGTATCTCGATGTTCATTTTATCGGCCGATTCGCTTTATCGGCCATATTTTTCCTGGTCCCAAAAGTGTCCGATTAAGCGGATTCCACTGTACAAAAAAATGACTATTAAATGCTTGCATATGATTTTAAAATCGCACAATGAGCTTAGCGAGTCATTCCGACGCAAACAGCTTCAAAACAAGCTTACTTTACTCATTTATAGCTTTTAGAATGATGTGGAAAATAAATGGCGTAGGGTGATATGAGTTTGGACATTTTAGTAAAATTACGTTCACAAAAGCAAACAAGTGAAAACGGACTTGATTTGATTGATTGATTTGATTTACAAAGTGTTCACACAATGGAAACATTTTACTTTAGAAAAAAGAAATAAATTTAAAAAAAGGAGAGAAAATAAGTATGTGTGTGTGTGTTGTGTGTGTAAATGTACGAGTATGTGCGCATGCATCTATGCGCGCGTGTGTTTATACGTGTGCAAATGTGCGCATGCGTGTGTGTGTGTGTGTGTGCATATATAAAAACGGAACTTACTGATCACCAAGCTCAGGGATTTTAAAATGCTGTCCAATTCTGTGATCTGAAAGAAGAAGAGAAAAACAAACAACCGAAAATGAATTTATCGGTAATAAGAAACAACACTGCTACACGCAGATCAATATGAACTGTACAAATGAATATGTCACGGGAAAATTTGGAATCCGGGACAATTCTTAATTTTATGCGCGGAGGAGGAGAGAGAGACAGAGAGAGAGAGAGAGAGATTAAAATGAGAAAGATGCTTGTCAAAACTTTTTTTAAACTTTTCACCATATTTCCCATGTACCATAATTATCATATTTTTGTCAGATATGTGTTCGTCAAAATATGGTGAAATCTTATGGGTAAACAGGTCAGGAAACTGTGCACTTTTGCTGGAAAACACATTTGTAGCTTTCCATAGTTAGAGACACACACACACGCACACCACACACAGACAGACACATTTATGAAGTCATATGAAGGACATACCCGAGTGGGGATAGGATCGGGGTGTCTTTTGAGGTACACAATAGTTCCCCCACCCTTCTGGAAGTTATGTGCTTGTAGCTTCCTCTAATCTGTCACCCTCTTTGACTCTGCCTTTTTACCTTTGCTTACAGTCATCTATCATTCTGCCTTACTGTGCCATTCTCTTGCCCTTTTTTCAGAAATTCTGACATGAGATTTCTCCAGCCGAAGTCGGACATGCTGGGCCTAACTATCTTAGTTAGGCGCATAACGGCAGCATGACGCATCTGCGCTCAGTATGACAGGAGACGTGTGAGAGTGATTGACAAAGAAGAAGAAGAAATGCAAGGACGTTACCTGGCTTTCGGCCACAGATGTAGAAGGTAAGTCGGTCGGTCAGTTCATACTGGAGCTCCACCAGGCGATTTGCCAAGTCGAGCATTTCCTTCTGTCCTGTATGTACGGCAAAGGAGTACACAAACACTGTGAATTGCGTGCAATAAAACATCAAAAGAAAAATGAAGTTTAAACCTTAACAGTAAGGCCGTGTATACACATAAGCGGATATTCCATGCGGAAAACCGTGCGTTTCAATCCATAAATAAGTGAATCGCGTAAGAAGGGAAAAGATTTGCGCACGTGTCCGAATTTCCCATATCATGCGTAAACTCTTTATCCTTCTTTCTTCCACTTATTTAGGGTTTTTCCGTACGGAACTTACGTGTCTAATGTGAACCCGGCCTTATGGTCTCTGTGTTAAGTGAAACATTTCTCACTCTTCGTCCGCCCCGATAGCAATACACAGTGATATGCAAGTCATATTATGACAGGCCTAATCACTGTGTTGCCATGGGGAAAGAAGTGAAAAATGTTCACTCTGTATTGAGGACCATAAGCAACGGCATCCATCGCTTTTCGCCTTGGCTTAAGGCTGTGTCAGACCCCCCAACTGACATAGCTGGAACACCAAGGCTACATCAAAATGTTAGTTGTGCTATGCCTAGTTATGCGGGGATTGTATTCAACCATGGACAAGCTCCTAGCATAACATCATCCAGTCTCCCAAATCCACCAAAGACGGAGTGTGGCTGCCCACAATGGCGGGGTCATCAAAACCGGTCACACAACGTAATGTTCGTACCCATAGCTGGTGCATTTGTACCATAGTGTTCAAGTGCTTGGGCTGATGGGATGATCCCTGAAGTCTTTTAGCCAGGATACGACAACAACATTCCTGCTATGGTATCTGTGTGGTGTGAATTTGTTTTGCTTCAATCTTCATTTCTCTTTAATGTGGATTAAGAATCCAATATTATTATTACAGTGGAAACCTCCCTTAAGTATAAGACCTCCCATTATAAGAATTCCTCCCACATAAGACCTACTTCTTTGAGACATTGCCTCTCTTTGTAAGTATTAACATTTTCCAGATGAACAGCTGGCCAATCCCCTGAAGACTATCAGCTTTTTTCAATCCTGATTTCAGGAGAGTGCCTGAAAGTACAATATTTTTGGGACTATTAAGGCGCACCTTATTATAAGCCCCCCCCCCCCCCCCCCACAATTGGCAACAGAAGTCTTCTTTTCGTTTTTTTTCTTCTTATTAAATCAGTCCCCTTTTTGTTTCTTTTTTTTTTTTTCTTTTTTTTCTTTGCCCGTTCCAGCGGCCATAAGGCCACAATGGGTATGTATGTGTCCGTTTTTCAGTTTTCACTGGGTGTCATCGCTGCATTCAACAGACACATTCCGATTTCGGGAGGAGCTCAAAGGGAGAAAAATTATTTGGAAGGTTTTTTTTGGGGAAAAAAGACAGGAGACGGGCCCAAAGTCAGAAAGATAGTAGATGACACAAAGCAAGAGGAAAAAGGCAGAGTCAAAGAGAGAGAGACAGATTAGAGGAAGTTACGAGCACAGAACTTCCAGAAAGTGGGGGAACTACTATTTATACAAAAGACCCCCTGGTATCCACACGGGGGGTGGGGACACAGAATTCAGAATATTTTCTTACTATTTTTATTAGTCATATTATAAGGTGCAGAAGACTCAGTTTGGGAGGAAAAAATAAATCACTTTACAGTCCGAAAAATATGGTATCAAAATGCCATACCGTATTTTTCGGACTACAAGGCGCTCCTGATTATAAGGCGCACCCCCCAAAATTAACACTAAAATCAGAATTTTGTTACTATATTTTCTTACTATACTATTAGCAGGCATCAGAATACCGACTGAAGTCCAATCCTCTGAAAACTGCAGTAAAAGGGCCATCAAGTTTCCAGACTAAAGAGGAACAACACTGAAATGAGTTCCCAACATCACCAAAAAGGCTTAATAAAGTGAAAAAAATAACTTTAAAATGCTATTTAACACAAAGAATAACACTCAACAAAAAGGCAAAACCACTGACAAGAGAAGCCAATCCTCTGTCAGAAATCCTTAATCCTCTCTGAAATCTCTGATAATTCTGATGCCTGTATTAGTCATATTATTAAGGCGCAGGGGTCTCAGTCTGGGAAAAAAGTATCGTCTTATAGTATGAAAGTATTACGACACATTGCCCTCCAACTCACTTGGCGTAAGTCGATGGGCAGTCGCGTCCGTTGGCGTCGCGGGCCCCCGGGTCGGCCCCATACACCGCCAGCCCGCTCCACCTGGGCTGTCTGGCCCGCCTGGGCCGCCAACGTGCATGGGGCAGTTTGCCTTCATCCTGGACAACAATGGTCAAACAAACGGTTAACTCATTCGCATTGCAAAGATTTTCCGAATTACATTGGAACCTCACTTTATAAGACTCCCTCCCATATAAGACCTACCTTCTCTGAGACATTGCCCTTCTTTGTAAGTATTAAAATTACCTCCCTTATTAAGACCCCTCCCTTATAAGACCTCATTTTGATGATTTTTGAAGGTCTTATAAGGGAGGTTCCACTGTATGTTAAAAAACTCACAAATCACTCCCAGCCATTGCACACAAACACCCGACATAAACAAAAGGAGAAATGAAAGATTACAGGGTTTTTACTTTAGGCTTTTAGACATAGGGATGTGGTAGAAAAAAATCAAGACTTTTTTTAATTTTATATATAGACTTTACATAGAAAAACTCTCTACACCGATTGGTTCCCCACAACAAACCACTACAAAAGGCAAAGTCAGAGGCACAATTGTGGTATAAGGGAGCGGAAGCGAGTTTAGAAGTGACCAAGGTATGTGGTGCACACAGATTTACTTCCCTTTGAAGCAAATGCCATCAAATTGACAGCTATCTATTCATTCCGGACATATATGACTTGAAATGAGTTAATGCTCTATTATATTTGAACAACTGTGGTGGTGTGTCTTTTCTGTTGTTCGCCCTGTAACTCATGAACCAGTGCACAGAATCGCTCTCAAATATAGTGTGGTGATGCATTGTGGTGCAGGGAGGGTCCCATAGGAAATTCGTAACTGTGGTGACCTTGACCTTCGAAAACGCAAATTCTTTAGTCAGAAGTAAGAGTAGTAACTAAAGGGTAGTAATTAGGGAATGGCTGGACGGACTGGTTACTTCCCTTTCATAAAAAATCTCGAGTGAAAGAGGGGTAGAGGCGAGAAGAGAGAGAGAGTGTGAGTGAGAGTGTGTGCAAGTGCAAGTTGCGCGTTCGAAGCGTAGCTAGCAGGACTGCTAGTGAATTAATAAAACAGGGAACAAATGGCAGGAGTGAATTCGGCTCTGGTTGTCCAGAGCCGCCTGTTACGTGACTTAACAATTATAAAGCGCTTAGATCGCTTAGGTTAGAGGGGCATGCGGCTCAATTCCGTCCCACTCACTCTGTGAAAGTAGTTGGGGTCGGCTCCCTTGGACAACAGGCGGAGACAGGTTTCCACGTTGTTTGTTCGAACGCTGGAGTGCAGCTCCTGAAATTGAATATCAGTGGAATCACCGATCAGTTTGTGTAAAGAAAACAAGGGGGAAAACAGAATGTAACTTCACATTTATTGATAAAATGTGATAGTGCATAGGAAAACCAGACATAATGGAATTATACAAGAAAATTAAAAAACACAAACGCACATATGTGATGCAGCACAGGAAAACAAGGCTAATGTCGTAAATTGATCACTTTTGACTTATTCATATTTTTCAGAAAGGCCAGAGACAACAGATTAACATGCAAAAAAACAGAATTCATCTATCTCTAATAGTTTAATTTTAACAATTTTTTCAAATCAATCAAAATCTTTCTCTCTTTCTCTCTCTCTTCTTCTCCCTCTTGTGGCTGGCCGACTTTAGCTGGATATTCGCGTACTGCATCACATATTTTAGTTTGCAGCGAATTTTCAAACGTCTTACACACTTTTCTTCCAGGCCCTAAAAAGTAATATGCCATAATAGAATTATGGCAAAAATTTAGATTTTAATTTTTCATGGTTGAAGCAAAGATTCCTTGTTAATGCACCGAAAAATGGATTGAATTTATCTTGTCTAGTTTTTATTTTGTAATTATTTGAAGTTTGGCAATCGAAATAGATCATTTGCAGACATTGGGCATATAAGATACAACTTTGCCTCCTTGTTTCTATTGACTTGACTTAGAAAACAATCAAATAAACAAAAAAAATCATTCAAAATTGTCTTTCATATTGTGGATACATGGTAGAATTCATAAAAAATAGACATAAATATGCCCTAAATAGAAAATTGTTACTTTGGGAATTGTTCACTATTTTTGGCTTTTGATCAAAACATTCTGAACGACTTATGTCGGCTTTCCCCATGCACCATCACAAATGTTGACATTCTGAACAGTTAGCAAAACAGACATATATATAAACCAGTACCAGGAAAAATACTCAGGAGTTGGGCAAAGATCAGTTTAAAGTGGAAATGCCTTACTCCCCCCCCCCCCACAGAATATTCTTCTTCTTCATTGATCGCTGTTTCCTGTCATGATGAGCGCAGATGCGCCATGCTGCCGATAATGCGCCTAACTAAGAAATAGTTCAGGCCCAGCATGTCCGTCTTCGGATGGAGAATAGAAATATCTTTGTAAGAATTTTTTGGAAAAAAAGGCAGGAGAATGGACCGGTTAAGGCAGAACGATAGTAGATGACAGTAAAGCAAAGGGAAAATAAAGGCAGAGTCAAAGAGAGTGAACATGTTAGAGGAAGTTACAAGGACAAACAGAACTTCCAGAAGGTGTGGAAACTATTTATACAACAGACACCTCCGTTTGGCATCCCCATGAGGAGACTCACAGGGTATTAGGCTGATCAAAAATTGATGTTGTTCGGTTGAATGTCTTTCTGTTTGTTTGTAGAACTTTGTCAGAGTAGACTGGAATGCTGCTGGTATTATTCAATCATCTTCTTCTGCGTTCCCAGTGCCATATGGCCATATGATGGGTAAGTTACATTATGTGTTCGGTTTTCAGTTTTCCTTGTCTACTCCCTGCTGCATTCAGCAGACATACATTCTGATTTTGGAGGAGCTCAAAAGAAGAAAAAAATATTTTGAAACAATTTTTTTCTTTTTTTAAAACAAAGGCCAATAAGGACAGAAAGATAATACAGTGGAGCCTCCCTTATAAGACCAAGACTCCCTCCCACATAAGACCTCACTTCTCTGAGACATTGCCCTTATTTGTAAGTATTAAAATTACCGCCCATAATAGACCTCATTTTGGATGATTTTCGAAGGTACCTCACTGATAGATGACAGCCAGAGGTAGTGTCATTCAATCTCATCATTTCCCCCCCCCATCCCCCCCCCACCCACACCCCCCCCCCCCCCCCCCCCCACCCCCCCCAAACAAAAAAGGCGCTCACCTTGCTGACGT
This sequence comes from Phymorhynchus buccinoides, assembly GCA_017654935.2. Classification (NCBI taxonomy): domain Eukaryota; kingdom Metazoa; phylum Mollusca; class Gastropoda; order Neogastropoda; family Raphitomidae; genus Phymorhynchus; species Phymorhynchus buccinoides. The sequence continues at coordinate 10,068,048 of CM065702.1, forward strand.
CGTCGAGGGAGCTAGCGTCGCTGTCCTTCTGCTTGTTGACGAAGGAGAGGAACTGGTACTTGGCACGAATGAAGTCAGACTTGTTGGGGCTGTTCAGCGACACAAACAAACAAGGGGCTATGATTTCAAAATGACCACAAAACACCAATCAGCAGACCTGGTTACCCCCTACACAAGCCCTTGAGTAGTCTGGAATAGCTTTGCGAATCAGCAGTTTTGGTGCGAAATGCGTAGTTTTATTCATTAAACCATCAAAACAATGTTCATTGAAAATGAGTAGTAATCAAGAATTAAAGAGCATTTTTTTCAGTTTTGAAGAGTAGTAGAGGTCCCAATTGAGTAGACTACTACTCGAAAAGAGTAGAATAAACAGGTCTGAAGCTATAAATGTAGGGTATATATGTGTGTAGTTCAGGGTCGACAGAAGCTTACAGACCTGTTTACCCCCTACACAAGTCTTGAGTAGTCTGGATAGCTGAAATGAGTAGGTTTTGGTGCAAAATGTGTAGTTTTATTCATTAAACCATCAAATAAATGTTCACTGAAAATGAGTAGTAATCAAGAATTTAAAGAGCATTATTTTCAGTTATGAAGAGTAGTACTAGTAGCGGTCCAAAATGGAGTAGATTACTACTCCGAAAAGAGTAAACAGGTCTGCCAATGGTTTCAAGCTTTTGAGATTTTTTATTATCTCTTCATCAGGAAAAAGAGTTTTAAAACTGATAATGGACTATCTCCCCTTCTTCTTCTTCGATTCGCTCAGACAGTTTCCCGTCAATTATTGGCGCAGATGCGTCATGATGCCGTTATGCGCCTGACTAAGAAAATAGTTAGGCCCAGCACGTCCGACTTTGGCTGGAGGAATTCTTTTTTGAAAGTGGTTCTTGAAAAAAAAAAAGGCAGGAGAATGGACGGTTAAGGCAGAAAGATAGTAGATGACTGTAAGTAAGCAAAGGGAAAAAGGCAGAGTCAAAGAGAGTGACTGATTAGAGGAATTTACAAGCACAGAAACTTCCAGAAGGTGGGGGGACTATTCATACAAAAGACCCACCGGTAGCCCCACGGGGGGCGATCTGACTAGCAACTCCCATGGCTAGCGCATAAGGCTTTCCATAAGAGATTTCAACTTTTTTTTTCTAACCCTTTCACCGCCAAAATCGCATTTTGCACCACGATGATTTAACAACCATGTCACTAAAAGGCATCAAAGGAGGGTCTGTTATCCAAAGAGTATTTGTTTCTTAATTTTGGGAAGTAAGAAAACAGGCCTTGGGTTATACATGTCACAAAAGAAGCCGTAATATTGCAGAGGATTTCTTTACTCTACCCAGTTAAGTTGAATGATATATTTTAGCTGAAAAATGGCTGGCAGCGAAAGGGTTAAATATCAGTAACAGTTGAAAAAAAGAAAAAGACAACAAGTTACAAATAACTGTACTTTCTGGTTGGTTTAACGTCCAGTTAGGCATAGCCTCTTACTACTAGTCATAGAGTGTAAAAGAAACATTTATTAACAGCAGATATTTTGAGCTACGACTGCTCTTTGTCCATGCTGGTCTCCAATGCAGTACAAAGTCACATATTTTGTTTTTTTTTTTTTTTACTAAAAGCAGATATCTTTGAGATACGACTGTTCTTTGTCCATGCTGGTCTCCAAATGCCAGCACAAAGTCACATATTTACTAAAAATTATAACAATGATTAAAATTCAAAGAAGAAATGAAAATATTTTTAAAAATTCACATTAGTGGCAAACTGCGCAAATAAAATCAGGTCACATGATTCTCACTTTTTTTGTTTTAAAGAA